>CM044005.1:73056505-73521505 GCA_024085815.1 Flaveria linearis
CACACAAAATGAACATTACACGCGGTCTCAAGGTCACATACGCTCGGGTCGGCCCCGAGCATCCGATTCAAGGCGAAAAGGACAAAAACAAACGAGGAAAAGGACGACTATGGTTGTATACCTGCGAGAATGAAGTAGAATCGGCTGATACCGAGGTTTTGCCGGTGAAATCGCGAAGAAAAGGGGCGGTTTGTGCAAGGAAGGGAGAAGAGGCGGTTAAAGAAAGAAGATGAGGATGTCTTAGGGTTTGGGCTGGAAAAAGGGTATTTATACTCGGCCCAAGTTTGGAAAGTGACACATTTAGTCCCTGCACTTAAATCCCCGAATTCCCAAGTTCGTTTTTAGTTGAAATTATCCTTAATTCGGTTAGTTATTGTTGGGTTCAACAATTGGATAAACTGAAGCTTTCCAAATCACAATCACAGCCGACTGAAGATCTCATTGTACAAGTTCAGAGACCAAGTTGATTACAACAAAAACAACAATACAAGACAACTCAATATGACAAAGTCAAGATCAAGACAAATAGAAAAGTCAAAATTAGGTCATGTTGTAATAATAATATAAATACACCCACTAGTGCATTTTTGCAAGTGTGGTTCTTTTGTGTGTGTTTCTCATGGTGTGAAGCACCACCCAAGGAGAAATCCTCTCCTTTGGGTGGGTTTGATCTTCCTCCATCTTTGTATTTGATCATTCATTGTAACTTGTTCATCAACATCAATGAAATCATCTACACATTATTATTATCATTCTCTTTGTTCTATGATTCACACACCTCCACCCATCTTAATTTTGAATTTTCAGATCTGAAAATGATGAATCCTAAGATCCAAGCTCAACGAATCTGAAATATTGATTTAGCAAAATGGTATCAGAGCTGTTGGTTGTTGGGTTCATGTATTTTTCAGATCTGATTTCATCTTGGACTTGGGGAGATTTCCAGCAGAACAACCATCCACCTCTTGAATTGGCATGTATGATCCTTTCAGGGTCCAACAATACTCCCCCTAAGGATTATACAGCCTATGTACTTCAAGGGTTTAAGGGTGGACGAGGTTGTGAAGATTCTGCTGGGTCTTGTGCAGCAGGAGGATTAGTGTATGAGGGATCCACAAGAGACTTGATCATGTTGGAGAAGTCTTGTGCTTCACTTAGTTTTTCTTTGTTCAGAACATGGATCTTCATATGTCTCATATTGTGCAATGCCTCAATAGGCATCTTCCTCAGTGAGATGGGCTCCCAGATGGCTACGGTTGACAGACCATCTCTGTGAATTAGGAGATACCCATCCACGTCTACCTCAAGTTTAACAATGTTCCCAAACTGCAAGGGAGTCTTCTTCCTCATTCTCTGATCTCTCTTTCTTTGTACACGATCATAGGCCAACTTCAGGAGTTTAATGCACTTTAGAAAGAAGAGCATATCAGCTTCACCCAACTTGTTTTTGATCTCCCTGAAGTGCCTTGTGAATATGTATTGGATGTATGACTCATCAAGCAGGCTGACCTCATATCCACTGAACAATCTGATTTCTGATCCTTCCTTTCCTCCCCACTTCCTTTCAATCACCATCTCATAAGTCTTCTCATCATAAAACACATTTGAGATTGGTATAGAAGTGTGAGTACCAGCAACCACTTTTCTTTTCAATGATTCAGTGGGTTTCACTCTAAGCTCAGGAAATACCACTTCCTCTGCTGGTTTTCTTTGTTTCTTGTCAAGGGGATTGACAAATGATTTATCTTTTCTCATGCAGATTGCCTTTAAGGACTTGAAGTTGTCAGTTCTCTTGAACATCCTTAGAATGTCCTCAAATTCATATCCCCTGAACATTGCTGCATGATTGATCAGTCTCAGATTAGCAAGTTCCTTCAGATCATGGATCTCCAGAGAGTTCACCAGAGCAGAGTACTCTGTGAAGAATTGGACTAATCCAGATACTCTCTTCACCATAAACATATTCCAGTCACTGTCATACTTCCAAGCAATGATTTTCTGATCAGTTTTTCCTTTGGGAGTAGACACACCCTTTATCATTTCTGCAGTTGTGAGTCCTTCATGTAGTTCTAGTTGTGAAGGGTCAGCAAACCACTCAGGGTATCTGTGTAGAATGGGTGCCAGGGAATCATGATCTCCCTGAGTGAGGCTCATTTCTTGAGCTGAAACTCTAGTTCTGGGCTCGGTTCTTATGATCTCCTCCTCCATCTTCTTCAACCTGTCTTTCTTTTCAAGAATCATCCTAAGGACAGCAGCCCTTAGGGAGTTGGTTTTCATGTTCCCCAATTTTCTTTTAGTGAATCCTTGAGCAGACAGATAATCCTTCATCTCCTTATCTGTCATGCTGTAGGGATCAGGGTACATAGGTTGAGGAGGAATATCATGTTTTGTTTTTGTTGCCTTGACCTCAGAAGCTTTGGGAGATTGAGCTTTTTCATACTCAGTTTCAAAGGTTGGATCTAGCAGCTTAGTTAACTTTTCTTCTTCTGCTAGCATTCCTTCATATGTCATCCCAAATACTTCATCAGGGTCATACCCATGATCAATCAAAAATAAGGCCTTCTTCATCAACTTATCAGAGTTGGCCTTTTCAATCTTTTTAGAAACATAAGGTTCTTCATTCACAGGGATTTTACTGATCACTGGCTTATCAACCATGTATCCACCTGGAATTTCACCTTCTTCTAAGTCAATCACTTCTGCCTTCTTCTTTAACAAGGCTTCAGCTTGTTCATGTTCATCCAAGAATCCAGCAATAGCAGCTAGACTCCTTGGGTCATCTTTTTGTTTCTTTTTGGCAGGTTCTTCTTCCACTATAGGCCTCTTTCCTTTGGCCTTTTCCTCAAGAAAGCTCCTTCTTCTGGCATATGTTTGCACGCTTGGGCCAGAGGAGGGTTCATTCATGTCAGTTTCTGGTGGAGTTTCTTCACATTGTTCCTTTTCAGGAATGTGAGTTGCTGCAGCAGCCTTTTCTTCTTCTTGTATTTGCTGTTCACAGAGTTTTCTGATCATTTCTTTTTGTTCATCAGAAAGTGACACAGCAGGAACTATTTGCATACTCAACTCCTTATCAATTGGCACTGGAGATTGAGGTATGACAACAAAAGGTTCAGCATCTGCACTTTGATTCACAATGAAGTCCCAGAATTCATCATCAATGATATATTCATCAGCAGAGAACATATCTAAGTCTTTCATCATGTCACTGAACTCCTTTTCTTCAGTGTGAACTTCTTCAGGATGACTTGTGTACACTATCATCTCCATGCTAGATGATGTGTGCTGTGATCCACTTGGTTCTCCTTTCTTTTCACCCTTGGAGATTTCCATCCTTTTGTGTGGAGGTGAGTCATCATCACCGTCTTTGGATGACTCTTTGTCACTGTCATTCTTGTCATCATCTCTTTTCCTCTTGTCATGGCTTTTATCTCCTTCATCTTCCTTGTCCTTTTCAGCTTCTTGCTTTAACCTTACAAGCATTTCTAACTCTGAGACTCTTTTATTGAGAGCTTCTACTTCCTTTTCAAGGTCAAGGATGATACTGGACTGTTCTTCTATTATCTCTTCTTGATCCATCATGGCAATAGTTTGGATGTTCAAGGTGTCCACATGACCACTAATTTCTTCTCTTGAACTATGAAGAGCTACTTTCAACACTTTGATCTCTTCATCTTTTACTTTTCTTTCCTTTTCATACGAATCTTTCACTTCTTTTAATTCCTTTTCCTTCTCATCCAGCTCCAACAATCTATCTTGTAGGACATTTGATCTCCTACTATGCATTTTCTCCAACTTGGCAATTTTCTGAAGTAGAGCAGAAATCATTTCATCCTTCTTATCAGGCTTGTTTACTCCTGATTCAGCATAACTTTCTGAAGGAGCAGCCGTAGGTGGAGATGGGATAGGTGTATAGTGAGTGGGAGAATGGATGGGTTGAGTGATTGGTGAGTGAACTGGAGATATGTGGGGAGATATTATGTGTTGTGTTTGAGGGGAAGGAATTTGTGATCTGGGAGGTGATGGTATTGGAGGTCGAATAGATGATGAGGCTATATCGGCTTCATGAACATAAGGATCAGTGTGAAGATCACCACCTACATCACCTTGTGGTGACACTGATCCTGGTCTCTCTTCAGTGGTAGCAGCATGCTCATCAACATGTTGTTGAAATTGAGCAGCTTGCACTTCTTCATGGATAGGCTCATTAGCAGGAGCCTCTTGAACATGTTCTTCTTCTTGATTTATCTGCTGTTGCATCCAAGGCAGCAGAGGAAAGAAAGCTCCACTGTAGAAATTCCTAGGATCTCTCTTCTTGATATACTTGTAGGACTTTGCATTATAGTGAGGAATGTCCATCACTGGTCCTGTAGGCACAATATCTGGCTCTCGGTTAGGGTAGTTTAGTCATTTTGTACAGACAAATCAGTGGATCAGACTCACTATTATCTCTTCTTGATCCATCATGGCAATAGTTTCGATGGACTGACAGTCAGCAAACTTGAATTTCTTCAGCATTGTTTCCACATATTTGATTGATTGATGAAGATTCCGTCAGCTGTCTGTTGGACTTGTACTCCAAGAAAGAAATTGAGTTCTCCCATAGCACTCATTTGGAATTTTGAATGCATGAGATCTTCAAAGTCTTTGCATAGAGTCTTGTTTGTTGAGCCAAAGATGATATCATCCACATATATCTGAACCAGCAGCATATCCTTTCCTTTTCTTTTTCTGAAGAGAGACTGATCAATTTTTCCTCTCTCATATCCATTATTAAGAAGGAATGATGAAAGAGTCTCATACCATTTCCTTGGAGCTTGGTGAAGACCGTACAGGGCTTTGTCTAGCTTGTATACCCTGTGTGGATATTCTGGATCTTCAAAGCCAGGAGGTTGACTCACATAGACCTCTTCAGAAATCTTTCCATACAAGAAAGCACACTTCACATCCATTTGATAAACAGTGAAGTTCATGGATGCAGAATATGCCAGAAAGATTCTAATGGCTTCTAGTCTGGCTACAGGGGCAAAAACTTCATCATAATCGATTCCTTCTTCTTGTGTGTACCCCTGAGCTACTAGTCTAGCTTTATTTCTAATGACAATTCCCCTGTCATCAGTTTTGTTTCTGTACAACCATCTGGTACCGATAGGATATTGTCCTTCGGGAAGATCTACCAGTTGCCATACTTCTTGTTTCTTGAATTGCAGCAATTCTTCCTGCATTGCTTCAATCCAACTGTTGTCTTGAAGAGCCTCTTTGATATTTTTGGGTACTGTTTGACATAAAAAGCATGAGAACAAGCAAATGTTGGCAATGCTTGATTTGCTCCTAGTCACCCTTTCATTTAGTACACCAATGATGTCGTCAACAGGATGATTCTTGTGTATTCTTGTGGTTGGAATTGAGTCACCAGCAATGGTTACATCAAGATTGGAGACATTCAGTTCATCTTGGTGCGAGGCAACTTCTTCTTGTACTGTTAGGGAGTTGTGGAAGAAATCAAATTGTGTTGCAGTTCTTGCTTCAGGATCAGCAGTGGGTTGATTACTTCCATCAGTTGAAGTTCTTTCAGTATCAACAGGAGGGATGATACGAGTTTGGGTGGTAACTTCTTCTTGAGTAGTTGTTTCAATAGATGGCATCTCTGATGGAGAGGGTGTTGTACTTGGACCATCCTCAATTGAATCACTTTGATGTTGAACAGAGTGTCTGATAGGATCAGCTTGTAAAGGAACTTCTTCATTTAGTTGCTCAGAAGAAGTTGGAGGAATCATTGGAAAATCACTCCTTCTTTCTGATAATGATGAATGTACAGCTGGTTGTGGATTTCCTGCATCAGACATGTGAAATTGGTCAAAAGACTTAGTGAATGAGTCAATATCAAACAACCAATCAGGACCATTAGCTGCTTTGGGAAATGAATGTTCTTTGAATTGAACATTCGTTGATTCATCAATAATGTTTAATCTGGGATTAAACACTCTGTAAGCCTTTGATACAGATGAGTATCCTACAAAGAATCCTTCATCAGACTTAGATGAGAACTTTCCCAAATGATCCCGGGTGTTTAATATTGAGACTGGACAACCAAATGACTTGAAAAATCCAATAAATGGTTTTCTTTGAAAAATGAGTTCATATGGAGTCTTGTTACTTTCTTTGACAAGTAAGGTTCTATTTTGTACAAAGCAAGATGTGTTAACTGCTTCCGCCCAGAAGGTGATTGGCAGTTTAGCATCTGCTAGCATGGTGCGTGCTGCTTCAATTAGTGTTCTGTTCCTTCTTTCAGCTACCCCATTTTGTTGAGGAGTTCTAGCTGCACTAAATTGATGAGCTATGCCTTTGATTGCACAAAATGAACTCATATCTTCATTTTTAAATTCTGTCCCATTATCACTCCTGATTGTTTTGACTTTAAGATCAAGTTGATTTTCAATTTTTGTGATTAAATCTTTTATTAATTGGAACGCTTCATTTTTATGAAGTAAGAAGAAGACCCATGTGAATCTAGAAAAGTCATCTATGATCACCAAACAATATTGTTTCTTTCCCATACTCATAACATGAGTTGGACCAAAGAGATCCATATGAAGTAGTTTCAATGGAGTATTGTTGGTGTTCACCAACTTTAGTTTGTGAGACGACTTGTGTTGTTTTCCTTTGAGACATGCAGAACAGTGGTCAATTGGAAAAGGAATGTAGACAACAATTGGTATCAGAGCTTTGGCTCTCGGTTATTACCCAGATCTGCTCAGATCTGTGTTTAGCCCGATTGATCTGTTGCTTGAGTTGCTGCTTAGAGATTTCGAACATCTCTTCTTAGTATTCTAACCAAATACTCTCAGATCTACTCAACTGCTACTGTTCATCCAAAGTTGTTCTTCGAACGAAAACAGTTTCAGGTTGCACTTTCATTAAAACAAGAACATCTAAAGTCAAGACTCAGAATAGTCTCACTGAAATACACACTTTCTCAGCAGATCCTTTGTTACAGTACTAAGTTTGGACTACTTAGACGAATCAAACATAAAATCAGTTAAAACCAGATCTAAGCAAGTTAAAACAAAAAGTTAACCATGGACTCACATAACTATTCTGAACTTGGGCATGCTTCAAAACCACCCATGCTCAAGCATAAATCTGAATATAAACAATGGAAAATCAGATTCATGAATTATGTTACAGGTGTTGATCCTGATTATTGGATCTCTATTTGCAAAGGCCCACACATCCCTGTTACATTATCTGCAGATCAAGCTGCGTTATACAAGACTGCAAGAATCCCTATTGAAGACCTTACTCTTGACTCTTGAAACTTTAGACTTTGTACCTGAAAACTCCTGACACCTCTTATTCTGTGTTTGATCTGAGGTTGTCTTGCATTGTTACTGTAGCTTGCTAAACCCTAGCATTTACTTTGTAAGCATTTACTTTGTAACAGTTCAGATAATCAATACAAGTGCATTTATGAGTATTTCAAGTGTTAAATGTTCATTGATTGTTTGATTCCGCCTCTCAATCATTGACTCAATCAACATATTCGATCCTTGTTGATTCACATCAACAGAGAATATCATTCTCAAACCCAGACAATTGGTATCAGAGCTGTTGGTTGTTGGGTTCATGTATTTTTCAGATCTGATTTCATCTTTAATGATGTTTAGAACAAAGAAGAAACAACAAAAATGAAGATCAAAAGCCCATCTGTTCATCAAAACCCGCTTGTTCATCACAAAATCAAAAAGAAAAGTCATCAGATCTGTTCTAATATGGTACGATTTGAAGAAATATAATAATCCATTTGATTATTCCTTCAAAATTCGATGCAATTGAACATGATAATCATCAAAAACGAAGAAAAGATGAAGAAATCAAAGCTACTGCTGATTTCCCGACCTGCACTGCAGCGTGAAATCATTTTTGTTCAAGTCTGAAAAAAAATGCGGATGAACAAAAAAAAAAAAAAAAAAAACAAATGCGGATGAAGCTTGATCAAATGCGGATGAGATATAAACAAATGCTGATGTTTATTCCACAAATACGGATGACTGACAAAGCATCCGCATTTATTCAAAGAAATGCGGATGCTAAAGGAACAAATGCGGAAGTGCAACGAACAAATGCGGATGCACAAGGCAGAAATGCGGATGTTCAATGAAATGTTGAAAAACATACAAATGCGGATGTTATGTATACTAATGCGGATGTTGAACACACTAATGCGGATGTTGACTTCACAAATGCGGATACAAGTCAACTAATGCGGATGAATGGTGATGATAACCTCAAATGCGGATGTTAATCACCAAAATGGGCATAACCTGGGCTACGAGCCTCCGTTTCTGACGTGCCACCAGTCAAAACGACCGTGGAAACAAGGGCTACGTCTTGGTAACCGCCAAAGGCGGGTTATCCCGTTATTTTTCCAAAATAAGGCCTCTAAATAGGTTTTCGGGCCACTTTTATGTTTTGGAGCTTCGATTTCATTCCGTAAGCTGCATCACAAATGCTAGTGCTTTGAGTAACTAATGTAAATGTTAGCTTACTTAAATCACATGCACATCCATCAACATCAACAACATTATTATCAACATCAACATCAAAAGCAACAGCAACATCAACAACATAATCAATGAACAGATGATGAACAGATGACACAAACAAACAAGAAAAAGAAAACATCATGAATGCGGACGATTGCAACCAACAGGCACGTCCATTTTGAGCATTCAAAACAAAAGAAGAAATCAACTTTGGTCACATAATCAATGATTTATTCAAGGATTTGTACAACTGTCAGAAACTCTTTCTGAAGCTCATGATACTACACTCAAAGATGATCTTTTGCACCCGTGTCTGACTACTGAGCGGAACAGTTAGACGGACTTTAATCAAGGGGACCAATGATTATCTGAAGAATGTCAGATTGTGAAGTCATTTCAGAAATTCAAATCAGTTGAAGTGTTTTCAAGATTGATTTATGTTCCTGATGCAATTTATTGAAGTTCAAAGCCTCATCATATGCCTAATACATACTAATCCTTTGAGTGTGATATGAACAACAGTAATCCAAAAGTGATACACCTCATATCCAATGCGTTAAGTGTTCTCAAAGAGATTCTATCCTCTATCAGAAATACATTAGGAGAAGCTTAATCTGAGGGGGAGAACTACAGTGAATTGTGTCGGAACATCAGTTGATCATGAAAACATGTGGCAGAGAAGATCTTCAAAGTTAGAGTTTGGCAAGCATCAGTTTAGGGGGAGTATTGTTGGGTTCAACAATTGGATAAACTGAAGCTTTCCAAATCACAATCACAGCCGACTGAAGATCTCATTGTACAAGTTCAGAGACCAAGTTGATTACAACAAAAACAACAATACAAGACAACTCAATATGACAAAGTCAAGATCAAGACAAATAGAAAAGTCAAAATTAGGTCATGTTGTAATAATAATATAAATACACCCACTAGTGCATTTTTGCAAGTGTGGTTCTTTTGTGTGTGTTTCTCATGGTGTGAAGCACCACCCAAGGAGAAATCCTCTCCTTTGGGTGGGTTTGATCTTCCTCCATCTTTGTATTTGATCATTCATTGTAACTTGTTCATCAACATCAATGAAATCATCTACACATTATTATTATCATTCTCTTTGTTCTATGATTCACACACCTCCACCCATCTTAATTTTGAATTTTCAGATCTGAAAATGATGAATCCTAAGATCCAAGCTCAACGAATCTGAAATATTGATTTAGCAGTTATATTAATGATAAAAGTACAAGTGATGATATTAGTAACCTTAAAATGGTTTTATCAATAATAATAACAAAAATAACTAATTATAGGTTTAATAATAACGAGAACGATGATTGTAGAGATTTCAATGAGGGCAACGCTAACGACGAGGACACAAGCAAAATGATGATATAACAAAGATAATAACCACATGAATAGTTTATAAAGACAAAGAATGAACGATCAAAGAAAGGTTAACGGAAGTCACGTTAAATAACGGACCTTTCGGTGATGGATGTCACAGTAGTTAGATCTTATATGCCCAAGACACATACAATATTGATGTGGTTAGTACGTTATGATCCAAGTCGGGTCATACCCAATAACAAGCTATACAAATATCATTGAATATTCATTTGTTGATAAGATCAAACAAATGAATATTGACACCAATTTTAGAAAATTGGTTTTCTAAAACCTTACTTTTGTAAAAGAATAACATTATATGGATAATTTGTTCATGAGATATTATTTGTTTCATTATTTAAGTTGGTTAAATAATAGCAAATAAAAGTGTGTTATTGTTATAAAATTAAAAGAGGTTTTAATTTTATAAAAATTAAGGGCTAAGAGTGTAACATTTTGTCACATCCCGGCGGAAGCGCGAAACGATGTTCGGGTATGACTAGCTTTTATCAGAGTGTATTAATTATAGCGGAATAACACGTAGAAATATTATTAAATAAAACAACAACTTATGATATGCTTTATTCATAATATTCGAGGAATTACATCTATTACATAAGCTTTCAAAATTTGATGCAATTCTAACTACTTTTAACTACAGCATGTCTTCTTAATAAGGATGGTAGTGTGCGTCCACAAACACACTTCCGTCAACGATGTTGACGGTTATGGTCACACAGACCCTTCCCACTACTTCACCCCATCCATTATGGACTTCGAAGCTACAATCAAAACTGTTTCTCATTTTGTCCTGAAAAAGCACACTCAATTAAGTCAATAAAGATGTTGGTGAGAACATAGGTTTATATATAATAAAGTTATTTTGTTGATGTACTAGTTACAACCAAACCTGCACAAAACATAATCATACTGTCACGACATAATTCACAAAATCGAGTAATATGGCATCCTAACCCCCATTCGGTTAGATGCAGGAAAATAGTAACAACCCTCATTCGGTTGATACTAACATTCCCCTAAGTAGCGCTACTAATATTACCAGACGGTTACTCATTCGAACTAATGGTTGTATCACAAATGACAGTAACTCAAGTATTCCAAAATAATACATCAACCAAAAATAGTATGCTTTTTCCTCCAAAACTTTACTGAATATCAAAATGGTTGGAAAATGGGGCTATGAACTCACCGTATCTTCCCACTTGAACCTAATAAAATAGTTCACAGTGTTAGATAATACTTTAATATTTTTCTGTTTTTCATTGACTGTAAAAGTAAATGGATTTTGTAGAGAAACACTTTCGGGCCTCCAAAATTCCCTTTTTAATTGTTTCTATACAATAATTATAACTTACTTTCTTAGTTATAAAAATAATTCAAAAATAGCTCCTGACTTCTAAAAATTATCAGAATTTTACAGAAACTTGTTTACTCCATTTAGAGTCTCTTGTAATTTTTATAGCATTTATCACCCAACAGATTATTTATCATAAAGTCCACAAGATTACAAGAATTAATCAAAAATAGATACTGGAGCTAATAAATTCTTATATTTTTACAATCGACTTTTAGTATTAAATATAAGAACATATAATTAAATCACAGTCCAAGTCCAAACAAAACAGTTTCTATAATTTTTACAATAATCCCAATATTCACCAAAATACTCACTGTTGTCCAATAATTCCTCATAAATTCATATAATTTCGTCCAATAGTTCAGTAGCATCATAAAATTTTTATAGAGTCCAAATATTAATAAATTATTTTCTGTGAATTTCATAAAGATCCCATTAATATTTAAAAATATCTTCTGTTCATGAAAAATTCCAAAACATTTACAGAAGACTTATTATCCAAAACCAAACATCATATATTTATTTCAGAGTCTAAGTCATAACATAACAGTTTCTGTGATTTTCTCAATAATTATAATATTTAGAAAAAATATTTATACTATTAAATAAATCATGAAACTTATATATTCTTCACTACGTGTGGTAATAGTTTGTCTATGATTTTATCCAAATTTATTATGTTCTTTAATTATTTATTACGATTTATTTATTACAGAACATATAAAAATTCGTATTTTAATCATAATAAGGTATAAAACTCTGAAATAATTCCAGAGACTTTTATACCTCAAAAGAATCATTCTGAGATTTTATCAAAATTTTCCCGAATTTATTTATATTTTTGACATTCTTTCTATTTTCTATTCTAAAATAATTTGTATAAATTATTTTGTTTATCAAAATTATATCAAAATTTACAGTTTATTATTTTAGTATAAAAACAAGAATTTTCCATGTTTATTCCCATAATTGCTTTCATTAAATATTTATTTGACTCTTCTTACTATTTATGTTATAAGTTTTATAAAAATTCAAACATATTTTTATAAAATACAAGTTCCTGGATATTGGAACTTTGTTACTCATAATTTGTGGTTTCAAGTCTCCCAAATGGGTTTTAGATGATTACACCCGTTTATATATACATATCGATATGTATGTATATATATATATGTTTTGTAACATATAATTAACCTTTTATTACCTTTGGATGTTTTTGGATGATGTCTAAGCTTCCTAGAACCTGGAACACAGCTGTGAATGATGATAACCGAAGCTAGTGGTGCAAGGTTTGTGTTTGATTTCGGTTGTAGGTGAATCTGAGAGTGGGAGAAAGTAGGTTAATGGTGGTGGTGTTTGAGAAGCAAACCGAGAGATGAGAAGGGATGGTGAGGTGATGATAAAACCACCGAGGGATGAGAGGATAGGAGGTAGACCAGAGTGATACTCAAATGAAGATGGATGTTGGCGGTTTCTTAAGAAAACCCGAGAGAAAGCAAGAGAGAGTTTGGTTTTTGGTGTTTGTAATTATGAAATGGAGAGAGTATATGTAGCCTCTCGGTTTGACTATCATCTCCAACATCATGATTGTGTTTATTCTCTAGCTAAGGTGAGTCATCACATAGCTTGGCAAGGTGGCAATCCATGAAGAGGCCAGGGGGAAGGTGGCATCGGTTAAGGCAAAGGTGGCGGGTTATGGGATGGATTTGACTTCAAGGTGTGAATATGGAAAATGCCATATGCTTGTGATGATGAAGATTCTCAATTAATGCAAGCTTCTAAACTTACGGTCCATTGGATTTGGAGAAGTTTGAGGTGGCGGTTTTAGTGTTCAAAAACAACCGAGGGGTTGTTTAAAATTGGTGGTTTTAAGAATGAAACAACATGGTATAAGGTAGCTAGTGATTTGACCTTACAATGTGAATAGTGGGTATAGGGGGTGGTCTTGGTATGTACATGCATGAACCTAAGAATAGCTTAGGGATTGCTTTTTCTTTTGATTAATAAAACATGACATTTGGATTCTTAATATACTACTTTCATTCATTGGATAATGCTAGATTGGTGGTTGTAATGGTGTGAAATTTTGTGGCAAAAAGACTAATGCATGATTGTGATATGGTGGTTCACGGGGTAGGGTGGTTTAGAAGTGGTGGTTTGTGGTTTTTGGGTGGTAACCGAGGGTAAGGGAGGGTGGTTTGGGTTTTTAGGTTGTTGGTTATTGTTGATTTGATTTAGGTAAATTTTAGTAGGTTTATATATATATGTATATGTGCCCGTAAGTATATATATATATACATATACGGATTTAAGTTATATATATATATACGTGAAAATACGTCACCTAAATGATCTTTATAAACCCATAGCATATAATCATATGCATTTCAAATATACATATAAGTTTGGTTCATGTATTAGGTGATATTTAAACATGCCTACGTAAAAGTTTGTATATATACACACGTGGGTATGCTTTTCAGGCTTATAAACGTACGTACATATGCAAACTACCAATATACATACATGCATGTAACATGCATACGTAAAACATAAACATATATGCACATGTATACGTTACTAACATACATATGAGTACATGCATACGTACATCTCATGCAAATATATATATATACACGTAAATTTTTCTTAATACTATACATGCATGTAAGCATGCATACGAAAATATATATACACATAACATTTTTATAATTAATAACAATCATATACTGATTTAATTATTTAGAAATTTTAAGGTTGTTACATTCTCCTCCCGTTAAAAGAATTTCGTCCCGAAATTCAGTGGAGTATGCTTTAGTAACTTAAACAAGTGTTACCTTGAAACAGGTGGGGGTATTGTTTCTTGATTTCCTCTTCTCTTTCCCAGGTGTATTCTGGTCCTCTTTTTGCATTCCACTTGACTTTTACTATTGGAATTTTACTTCTCCTTAATTTCTTTATTTCTTTTCCCACGATGGCTATTGGTTCTTCTACAAAATGCAATTTCTTATCAATTTGTATTTCTTGCATTGGCACAACCAGAGTTTTGTTGGTTAAGCATTTCTTGAGGTTGGACACATGAAAAGTGTTATGGACTTCACTTAATTCTTGTGGTAATTCCAACCTATATGCCACAGGACCAATTCTGTTAAGAATCTTAAATGGACCAATATACCTAGGATTTAGCTTACTAGGTTTTCCGAATCGAAATATTCCTTTGGACGGTGATATCTTCAGGTAAACCCTGTCACCCACTTGAAATTCCAAAGGTTTTCTTCGTTTATCTGCATAACTCTTTTGTCGATCACGTGCTGCCTTTAATCTGTTCTTGATGTTAGAAATTTTATCTATAGTTTCTTGGATTAGTTCAGGACCTGTGAGCTGCTTTTCTCCTATTTCGTTCCAACATAATGGTGATCTACACTTTCTTCCGTATAGAGCTTCAAACGGAGCTACTCCTATACTAGAGTGGTAACCATTGTTGTATGAGAATTCTATTAGGGGTAGATGACTATCCCAACTTCCACCAAAATCTAGAGCACAAGCTCTTAACATATCTTCCAAAGTTTGTATAGTTCTTTCACTTTGTCCATCTGTCTGTGGATGGTAAATTGTACTGAGGTTCACTTGGGTTCCTAAGGCTTTTTGTAGGGTTTGCCAAAACCTAGAGGTAAACCTACTGTCTCTATCTGATATGATGGATAGGGGAATTCCATGTCTGGATACAATTTCCTTTATATAAATCCTTGCCAGTCTTTCAATTTTATAACCCTCACGTATGGGTAAAAAGTGAGCTGACTTGGTCAACCTATCCACTATAACCCATATTGTGTCATAACCATTCCTAGTTCTTAGTAACTTGGTTATAAAATCCATTGTGATTTGGTCTCACTTCCATTCTGGGATTTCTGGTTGCTGGAGGCATCCTGCAGGTCTCTGGTGTTCCGCTTTTATTCTGGAGCATACATCACATTGTTCTACAAATTTTCCAACTGATCCCTTCATTCCTGGCCACCAATATTGATTCTTTAGATCCTTGTACATTTTGTTATTCCCTGGATGTACAGAATACCTTGTCTTATGTGCTTCTTGTAGAATTGTTGTTCTAATTAATTCATTATCTGGTATCCAAATTCTGTTCTTAAATCTTAAGATTCCATCTCTTCCTTCCTCTAAGTCTTTTAATTGTCCTTTTAGCTTTGACATGTCTTCTTATTGAGCTTCCCGAATCTGACTTAATAGATCTGACTGTAATTCCATTTTCATAGCACGTACCCGAAGAGGTTTACTTCTTTCTTTTCTACTTAACGCATCAGCAACTACATTGGCCTTACCAGGGTGGTACTTGATCTCACAATCATAATCACTTAGTAATTCCACCCATCTTCTTTGTCTCATATTCAACATCTTCTGATCAAAGATGTGTTGTAGACTTTTATGATCTGTATAAATGATGCATTTTGTTCCGTACAGATAGTGTCTCCAAATCTTTAATGCAAATATTACGGCTCCTAATTCTAGATCATGGGTAGTATAATTCTTTTCACTACCCCTGAGCTGTCTAGACGCGTATGCAATTACTTTATCTTTTTGCATTAAGACACATCCAAAACCTTGACGAGATGCATCACAATATACAACAAAGTTATCTGTTCCTTCAAGTAAAGCTAGTATAGGTGCACTACACAATTTTTCTTTGAGAAGTTCAAAAGCTTCATCCTGTTTTTCTCCCCACACATACTTTTTGTCTTTCTGGGTCAATTCTGTCAAAGGTTGAGCTATCCTTGAGAAGTTTTCTATAAATATTCTATAATATCCTGCTAAACCTAAGAATTGCCGTATCTCTGTTGGGGTCTTTGGAACTTCCCATTTTTTAACTGCTTCTATTTTAGCTGGGTCAACTTGGATTCCAGTCTGGTTAACTACATGTCCTAGGAATTGTACTTCCCTTTTCCAAAATTCACATTTTGAAAATTTTGCGTATAACTTTTCCTTTCGTAGTAATTCCAAAGTTAACCTTAGGTGCTGCTCATGATCTTCCCTACTCTTGGAATAGATTAGGATATCATCTATGAATACTATTACAAACTTATCTAAATAGGGTTTACATACTCTATTCATTAAGTCCATAAATACTGCTGGAGCATTGGTTAAACCAAATGGCATCACAAGGAATTCATAGTGTCCATATCTGGTTCTAAAAGCAGTTTTTGGTATGTCATCATCCTGAACTCTTAATTGGTGATACCCAGATCTTAGATCTATTTTGGAGAAATAACTAGATCCTTGTAATTGATCAAATAAGTCATCAATCCTAGGGAGAGGATACCTATTCTTTATAGTAACTTTGTTTAATTCCCTGTAATCAATACACATTCTAAATGTTCCATCTTTCTTTTTAACAAATAGAACTGGTGCTCCCCAAGGTGACACACTTGGATGTATAAATCCCTTATCTAATAATTCCTGTAGTTGGCTCATAAGCTCTTTCATTTCAGTTGATGCTAAACGATAAGGGGCTTTAGCAATAGGGGCTGTTCCTGGCATTAATTCTATTTTAAATTCTACCTGTCGAGGGGGTGGTAATCCAGGTAGTTCATCTGGAAAGACATCAGGGAATTCTTTTATAACAGTAACATTTTCCAATTTTCCCTTATCAAGCTTTGTATCAATTACATGAGCTAGGAAAGCTAAACATTTCTTACTTAAACATTTACAAGCTTTTTCACAGGAGATCAATTTTATCATTTTATTGGACCTATCACCATATATGCTTAAGGTTTTATTTCCCTTAATCAAAGGAAGTTTTATCATTTTCTTATCACAAATGATTTCAGCATGATTTTTACTTAACCAATCCATTCCAATCACAACATCAAATCCCCCTAATTTAATAGGAATTAAATCTATATAAAAACAATTATCATCAAGATTCAGAATGCAGTTAGGGATGATTTCATCAACTTCTATCACTTTACCATCAGCCAGTTCTATCAAATAATTATTACTTAATTTCTCAGATATCACACCTAGTGAGGGTTTAAAGGTATGCGAAACAAAACTGCGAGTTGCTCCTGTATCAAATAATACTTTGACGTACTGGTTATTGATAAGGAACGTACCCGTTACTGTTTCTGGTTCGTCACGAGTTTCATCAGCTTGTGTCACAAAGGCTCTCCCACGAGGGTTATTCTGGTTCATAGGAGCCTTGCCCTTGCGTTGCGGACATTCGTTGCGAAAATGATTTTCACTGCCACACTGAAAACAGACGGTTTTAGGGTTGGCAGGACTTTTGCAGTCTCGGGCGACATGGCCTCTCTTTTTGCAGTTGTAACAAATTACAGTCATACAGTTTCCTGTATGATACTTTTGACAGACGTTACATTGAGGTTTATCCATTTTCCTTCCTTGAGCTGTTCCTAAGAAGTTTCTGGGTGAGGGTCGGGTTACTTTCTTTTGAGGGTTTTCTCCAAATCTCCTTCCAAAGTGATTTTCATTCCACTTCCTCTTTTCTCCTATCTGGGGTTTGCTTAATGATCCATTTCTGATCATTTCATCGGTTAAGCTTCCTGATAGAGCTACTGCTTCCTGGAAAGTTTTGGTCCTTGCAGATTTTACCAGTCCTCTTATCTGTGGTACCAGTCCCCAAATGTATCTTCCTATCCTCTTTGTTTCTGGGGTTATTAGGTGAGGTACTAGCCTAGATAATTCATTGTACCTATCGGTATATTCCCGATGTGCTACACCTTTCATTTCTAAGGCTAGGAATTCAGTTTCTAGTTTTTCTATCTCATTATAGGGGCAGTATTTTTCTATTACCAGTTTCCTGAATTCTTCCCAACTTATTTTATTCATGATATCCTTACCTTTAGTGAGTACTTCCGTCTTCCACCAGGATTGGGCTTCCCCTTTTAATGAGTGTGAGGCAAATAAGGTTTTGAAATTCTCAGCACAGTTGCTGATTTCTAAAACTCCTTCAATCTCGTCCAGCCATCTTAAAGCTTGCACAGCTCCTCCTTTTCCATCAAAATCCCGAGGTTTACAAGACATAAAGGTTTTGTAAGAACGTCCTCTGGAGATTTCTTCTGGAATTTCTGTTTCCTGACGTCCTCCAGGGTTGATGTTCTCAGGTTCTTCTGGTTGCCGTGAGGTGTTTCCTATGTTTAAGTGTTGCTGGAGCTGGTTTATTAGAGTAGGTAAGGTTGCTTCTAGCTGCTGGGCTATCATTTAGGAAATTCTGTCATTTTCATTGGTGTTAGTGTTTACAGGTGTTTCCTCCCCAAGTCGGGTTCTGGGTCGTCCCACTCGAGCTGTTCTTCTGACAGGTTGACTGCTTCTTTTTGGCGGCATGATTCACTATAGTGAATTCATAACGTTAGTATGTTAATAAAATATTTCAACACAAGTCATTTTCACACATAATCAAACAAAATGCTTAGTCATAAAAATACATGTATCATTTAAGCTCTTATTTTACTTTATTCTAAGTTAGACTACAATCCTCTAGTTCTTGCGAATCCATTCCCACATTCTTTCAAAGATGTTCTTTTTAGGTGCCTTGAGTTTCTTAATGTCTTTCTGGATCTTCTAGATTCCTAGTTGAATCTTCTTGAGTTTCTTAAGGGTCTGCTTGGCTGCCTTTGCCTGATCTAGCTCTTGTTGCTTGGTTATCTCATCTTTATCTTTGGGAGTATCAGATTGAGATTGTTGTATTTCCATATCTTTAGTTTGTTTAATTATAACCCTGTCTCCGCGTCTTACTTTCTTCCTAGGAGTCTTAATTGTATATCCTCCTACCTGTACTGGGGCACGTCGGATATAGAATTTTGGTTTTACTTCCAGTCGAGGAGTTTCCATAGCTTGCTGGGGTTCTGGTTCAGGTGTCATTTCCTCAGAGTTGCTAAGGTCAGAGTACTTGACAGGACCAGTTTCATGAAGATAACTATCTGAATTCATGCTGCCCAACTGTTCTTATAATAATTCTTAATTAGTTAGTCATATATTATAACATAAAATTACAATCACAGAATTACACATACTTATCACATAATCAAAATAATATTAATTTGAGCTTATGGTTATAGTCTAGGTATTGTTATGATACCTAATTCCCTATAACCAATGGCTCTGATACCAACCTGTCACATCCCGGCGGAAGCGCGAAACGATGTTCGGGTGTGACTAGCTTTTATCAGAGTGTATTAATTATAGCGGAATAACACGTAGAAATATTATTAAATAAAACAACAACTTATGACATGCTTTATTCATAATATTCGAGGAATTACATCTATTACATAAGCTTTCAAATTTGATGCAATTCTAACTACTTTTAACTACAGCATGTCTTCTTAATAAGGATGGTAGTATGCGTCCACAAACACACTTCCATCAACGATGTTGACGGTTATGGTCACACAGACCCTTCCCACTACTTCACCCCATCCATTATGGACTTCGAAGCTACAATCAAAACTGTTTCTCATTTTGTCCTGAAAAAGCACACTCAATTAAGTCAACAAAGATGTTGGTGAGAACATAGGTTTATATATAACAAAGTTATTTTGTTGATGTACTAGTTACAACCAAACCTGCACAAAACATAATCATACTGTCACGACATAATTCACAAAATCGAGTAATATTGCATCCTAACCCCCATTCGGTTAGATGCAGGAAAATAGTAACAACCCTCATTCGGTTGATACTAACATTCTCCTAAGTAGCGCTACTAATATTACTAGACGGTTCCTCATTCGAACTAATGGTTGTATCACAAATGACAGTAAGTAACTCAAGTATTCCAAAATAATACATCAACCAAAAATAGTATGCTTTTTCCCCCAAAACTTTACTGAATATCAAAATGGTTGGAAAATGGGGCTATGAACTCACCGTATCTTCCCACTTGAACCTAATAAAATAGTTCACAGTGTTAGATAATACTTTAATATTTTTTTGGTTTTTATTGACTGTAAAAGGTAAATGGATTTTGTAGAGAAACACTTTCGGGCCTCCAAAATTCCCTTTTTAATTGTTTCTATACAATAATTATAACTTACTTTATTGGTTATAAAAATAATTCAAAAATAGCTCCTGACTTCTAAAAATTATCAGAATTTTACAGAAACTTGTTTACTCCATTTAGAGTCTCTTGTAATTTTTATAGCATTTATCTCCCAACAGATTATTTATCATAAAGTCCACAAGATTACAAGAATTCATCAAAAATAGATACTGGAGCTAATAAATTCTTATATTTTTACAGTCGACTTGTAGTATTAAATATAAGAACATATAATTAAATCACAGTCCAAGTCCAAACAGAACAGTTTCTATAATTTTTACAATAATCCCAATATTCACCAAAATACTCACTGTTGTCCAATAATTCCTTATAAATTCTTAGAATTTCGTCCAATAGTTCAGTAGCATCATAAAATTTTTATAGAGTCCAAATATTAATATATTATTTTCTGTGAATTTCATAAGGTTCCCATAAATAGTTAAAAATAGCTTCTTTTCATGAAAAATTCCACAATTTTTACAGAAGACTTATTACCCAAAACCAAACATCATATATTTATTTCAGAGTCTAAGTCATAACATAACAGTTTCTGTGATTTTCTCAATAATTATAATATGTAGCAAAAATACTTATTCTATTCAATAAATCATTAAAATTATATACTATTCACTATGTGTTGTAATAGTTCGTCTATGATTTTATCCAAATTTATTATGTTCTTTAAGTATTTATTACGATTTATTTATTACAGAACATATAAAAATTCGTATTTTAATCATAATAAGGTATAAAATTCTGAAATAATTCCAGAGACTTTTATACCTCAAAAGAATCATTCTGAGATTTTATCAGAAGTTTCCCGAATTTATTTATATTTTTGACATTCTTTCTATTTTCTATTCTAAAATAATTTGTATAAATTATTTTGTTTATCAAAATTATATCAAAATTTCCAGTTTATTATTTTAGTATAAAAACAATAATTTTACATTTTTATTCCCACAATTGCTTTCATTAATATTTATTTGACTCTTCTTACTATTTATGTTATAAGTTTTATAAAAATTCAAACATATTTTTATAAAATACAAGTTCCTGGATATTGGAACTTTGTTACTCATAATTTGTGGTTTCAAGTCTCCCAAATGGGTTTTAGATGATTACACCCGTTTATATATACATATCGATATGTATGTATATATATATGTTTTGTAACATATAATTAACCTTTTATTACCTTTGGATGTTTTTGGATGATGTCTAAGCTTCCTAGAACCTGGAACACAGCTGTGAATGATGATAACCGAAGCTAGTGGTGCATGGTTTGTGTTTGATTTCGGTTGTAGGTGAATCCAAGAGTGGGAGAAAGTAGGTTAATGGTGGTGGTGTTTGAGAAGCAAACCGAGAGATGAGAAGGGATGGTGAGGTGATGATAAAACCACCGAGGGATGAGAGGATAGGAGGTAGACGAGAGTGATACTCAAATGAAGATGGATGTTGGCGGTTTCTTAAGAAAACCCAAGAGAAAGCAAGAGAGAGTTTGGTTTTTGGTGTTTGTAACTATGAAACGGAGAGAGTATATGTAGCCTCTCGGTTTGACTATCATCTCCAACATCATGATTGTGTTTATTCTCTAGCTAAGGTGAGTCATCACATAGCTTGGCAAGGTGGCAATCCATGAAGAGACCAAGGGGAAGGTGGCATCGGTTAAGGCAAAGGTGGCGGGTTATGGGATGGATTTGACTTCAAGGTGTGAATATGGAAGATGCCATATGCTTGTGATGATGAAGATTCTCAATTAATGCAAGCTTCTAAACTTACGGTCCATTGGATTTGGAGAAGTTTGAGGTGGCGGTTTTAGTGTTCAAAAACAACCGAGGGGTTGTTTGAAATTGGTGGTCTTAAGAATGAAACAACATGGTATAAGGTAGCTAGTGATTTGACCTTACAATGTGAATAGTGGGTATAGGGGGTGGTCTTGGTATGTACATGCATGAACCTAAGAATAGCTTAGGGATTGCTTTTTCTTTTGATTAATATAACATGACATTTGGATTCTTAATATACTACTTTCATTCATTGGATAATGGTAGATTGGTGGTTGTAATGGTGTGAAATTTTATGGCAAAAAGACTAATGCATGATTGTGATATGGTGATTCACGGGGTAGGGTGGTTTAGAAGGTGGTGGTTTGTGGTTTTTGGGTGGTAACCGAGGGTAAGGGAGGGTGGTTTGGGTTTTTAGGTTGTTGGTTATTGTTGATTTGATTTAGGTAAATTTTAGTAGGTTTATATATATATGTATATGTGCCCGTAAGTATATATATATATACATATACGGATTTAAGTTATATATATATATACGTGAAAATATGTCACCTAAATGATCTTTATAAACCCATAGCATATAATCATATGCATTTCAAATATACATATAAGTTTGGTTCATGTATTAGGTGATATTCAAACATGCCTACGTAAAAGTTTGTATATATACACACGTGGGTATGCTTTTCAGGCTTATAAACGTACGTACATATGCAAACTACCAATATACATACATGCATGTAACATGCATACGTAAAACATAAACATATATGCACATGTATACGTTACTAACATACATATGAGTACATGCATACGTACATCTCATGCAAATATATATATATACATGTAAATTTTTCTTAATACTATACATGCATGTAAGCATGCATACGAAAATATATATACACATAACATTTTTATAATTAATAACAATCATATACTGATTTAATTATTTAGAAATTTTAAGGTTGTTACACATTTTATAAAAACTAAAATGGGGGGAAAGCCATTTTGAAGGGCATGTTTCGGCCGCCCAAAAAGAGCATTGGGACTCCCTTTTTGTAACACCCGGCCTCTCACACCAACAATATTATCCGCTTCGCCCACGAGAAGCTCACGGATTTGCTTTTGGTTGCCCAGGTGAAAACTTCACAGGGAGGTCACCCATCCCTGAATTGCTCCCACCTGAGCACGCTTAACTGTGGAGTTCTCCTCTCATCCACAGCCAATACGCCCAAAAAGCGTTGTTGATATTAGAGGCCAGACATTCCTTATGAACCAGGAATCTCTCCTGTCCACGGCCGATGTGGGATATGTGTAGGGTGTCACAAGCACCCCCTGCTTGGACTCATCGTCCTCGATGAGCCCGAGAAGTCACTATTCTCGGTGAAGTATGTCCCACATCCCGAACGGCACAGGAGTGGCTCTGATACCATTTCTGTCACACCCTCAAAATCCACGTGCGGAGTTTTACCGCGAGGCGTGTGAACAAACCAGGATCACAGTCAATAGTTACTCGAAACGACTCTATATGCTACGTTTAACATAAACCAAACCAAAGTTCAAACTTTAACAATCATGCAGAAGCGTATAGTAATAAAACAAACCCAAAATATAAAAATGTATAAAATGGCAAAACATACGCCAACTAACTGTTTAAAACACAACATGGAAAGATAAACAAATGTATCATTGCTTAAGTGTTAGGATGCATGCTTGACTTGTGCAGTGCTCCTACTGGCAATCCGGATTAACGACCTGAGAATAGCATACTAAAAAGTCAACACAATAGTTGGTGAGTTCAAGAATTTGTGTATAAACATAACAGTTTATCAATAGTGATATATAAGCATGTGTATTGTAATAGATAGCTAGTCCATTAACAAATAGATATTAATACATAGTGATTTCGCAATTGAAGCTGACTGTGTCATGTTTGCCTCCTGTCACGACTTTACCATATCGTGACAAATATTCATAGGACAAATTGCACCCGGCTGACCTCGAGTCACACAGGTGGGCCTCGTCAGACCCAGTAGTACTACCAAAGTTTTCCCGCTATTCAATATTAACAATTTGAAAGTGTGAGGACTTTATCATGGTAAACAACACTATATTAATATCATACACATCTTAAATATAAAAAGCGTTTGTAAAGTTACCAGTATGCTATCTCCCCCAAAAGAGATTAAGTAAAACAATGGGGCATGAACTCACCTGATACGCGTATTGAGTACTAGAATTTACTTGAAAGATACAAATGGGCAGTCAACCCTCAGAGGTTACCTAGATCATGTAAGTACATGAGTTTGTGTAAACAGTGAATATGAGAAACCCTAAGTGCACTATAACCAAGGACTCAAGGTTTTAGAAGAATAGACATGTTTGACCCAGTTGACCCGTTTGACCCGTTGGTGACATTATGTGTTATAAACCATTTAAACAGACATGAGCATATATCATACAAGTCATGTAAGTTCTTAGCATCTAGCATACTCAGTGTGTTCATAACACAACTAGTGTATCATATAACAGGTCAGATCATGCATAACCTACTTATATGACCTATAACCATGATTTAGCATATACGGGTCAAAACAGATAATTCACCAAAAAGTCATCCATACTATCCACAACACATTCAATATGCCTAATACATACAACATACATCAATATGATCAATTTCAAGTCCCAAACATGATGTCCTAGTTACTAATCAACATACCAAACCATACATGATCATCAAAGTGCATAAAACCAAGTAAACATTCCATACCACCAAATTAACAGGTTCTACCACATTAAACATCCACAACAAGCATTCTAATATGATCCTAAAGCCATGAATAAGTCCAATTCCTAATATCCAATGTTCATGCACAATAAAGTTTCCCTTTTGGGAAATTTCATCCCAAAATCTAATAAACACCCAATGAACATACAATTCATTAATAATATACTATTTCAAGCTCATAACAACATCCCAGCATGATCAACAACATCAAACCAACCTAATTCATCAATTCATATCTAAAAAGTTTTTACTTTTGGCAAGACATGAATAACAATATCCAACCTAAGATTTCTAGCATTCATAGCAACAATCTAGCATTCATATCATAATTCCAATGTTCATACAACATCATTACCACTCTAATACCATCAATTCATCATTGAATTATCAAGTTCATACACAAAAGTTACTATTTTTAGTAACCTATGAACAAAGTTCTCAATTCACCAATTTCTTGCATAATTCATGTTTTCTAACATTCATACTAACTAATTAACATCCCAACAACATCAAACAACAATCAATTCCATAAAAGCCCCAAAATTTTGAATTAGGGTTCATCTTCATCAACGTTCATAATCAATCAATCAAAGTGTAGTTTTCTAGCATAATCAACTTTAAACAACATACATACAACCTAACTAACATGTGAACAACATCAAAACATCAAGATTTTAGCCTATTGAACACCCAATTCTCATCCATGGTTCTCGGCCCTAACGAAAAATCCACAAAAACAACAAGACTAACCTCCAATTCACGTGTATACTTGTTAAGGAAGGTCCAAATCGCGTTCTAGTGCTTGAAATCGATCAAAACCGTGAAGAATTGAGTGTTGTAGGCTGAAAATCGCAGAGAAGGGGCTGGAGAATGCTGTTCACGGTCACTGGGTATTTGGGTGGGGGTTTGGGGTGTTTTATTTTAACTAATTTACAAGAATACCCCCTCTAAAACTTGCATTTTGTATTTTTATAAAAATTAAGTTTTTAACTCTTTGTAATGTTTTTAACTTAACAATATAAACATATAAACTAATGGTAACCCTTAGATATTTTATTTTGTAAAAACACAAGACATACGAAATAACACACGCGTTTCCGCGTTACGCGATAAAATTCCCGAATAGTTTTTAAATCGCGTAAACACATAAGCATAACACAATAATCATTTAATCCACTAGATTATTATTAATTTAACATTATTAATTATTTTTAGGTCACCAACGTCAAACGACAACTAGTGTGTGCTTACGACACGTGTATGTAAAACTTAACGGAACTAACCCATACATACATGTGCATGGAAAATTTTTGGAATGCAAGTATACATGTTTGGTATGTACATATATATATAAAGCTCACTTATATATCTATCTACGAGTATATATATGTATATATGTGTACACATTAAAATCAACTAAACTAAATCAAAAACTCCAAAACTCAAAACCTAAACCTAAAAACTTGAACCTAAAACTACTAACCCAAACCACCACCCTCGGCCACCTTATGCTAAACCACACCCGAAAACCACCCTACCACCACCATGCTCTCGGTTTTTTTCATGCTTTCACACCTCTAAACCACCACCACATCATTCAATCCTATCTCCTAGGAATCCTTGTTGACTAAGTAATCTAGTTTCCACACTAGAACCTCTCTTAAAACCGCCACCTTGCATGTAACTTGCCACCTCTCTCTCTCGGTCCCTCTTTAAACCGCCACCAAGACATCCTAGTGAAGACAACACATCTAAGCTAGTTCTAGAGTTAATGATGACACCCTTAGGTGTCCCCCGATTTTAGTTCTATATACATCCATACATTTACAATTTTGCAAACACAAACCAAGCTATTGTCTCTCTCTCGCGGATTTTACACCACCATCACTCTACCATTGAACCACCACATCCCATCACCATCTACTCCCACTCTGTCTCTCTCACTCACGGCTTTCACTCAACAACCACACCTCACCACCTTGTCTCTCTCGGCTTTGATATATGAACCACACTACCAACACCACCCGTAGCATAACCAACAAAAGCCACACACCACCCTCACCAACCATCATCATCCACCATCTCCAAGGCTGTCTCACGGGTTCAAGGATCAAGCCTACCATCAATCAACATCCCAAAGGTTATTAAATAAAATTTTGTTACATATATGTTATCAAACACATATATATATATTTGTTTTGGTATTCAAACACCAAAACCAATTCTGAAAATTATTATTTCATTAATCATAAGTAATGAGTGATAAAAACTCAGAAACTTATGCTAAAAAGATATATTTAGGATTTACAAAGATTAAATCTTGTAATTATTTAAAAAAATCAAATAAATATTAAACAACTGCAATTGTGGGAATAAATATTGAAAATTCTCACTTACCTACTGAAATATTAAACTGAAAGTTTTGACAAAGTTGTGACAAAGTAAATAATTTATATAAATTATTTTATAAATGAAAATAAAGGAAAAATATCAAAAATAGAAATAAATTCGGAAAAATTCTGACGAATTTATATAATGATTGTTTTAAGGTATAAAAGCCTCTGGAATTATTTCAGAATTTTATTCCTTATTATGATTAAGATATGAATTTTTTATATGTTCTGTAGTAAATAAATCCGAATAAATAATTAAAGTGAATAATAAATTCTGATAAAATCACAGATATGATATTGAGTATGAAGCTACAGAATATTTAGTTTTCATAATTTTTAGAGCAGTATAAGTATTTTTTCTAAAATTAACAATTATTGTAAAAATTAAAGAAACTGGAATGTTATGATTTGGAATTTGAGATAATTATATGATGTTTTGTTTTGTATAAGAAGCCTTCTGTACAATTTTGAAACATTTTCATATGCAGGAACTATTTTTAGCCTTTTATGGGAATGTTATGAAAAATTACAGAAAATAATCTGTCAAGAGTTGGATTCAATAAAAATTATGTCATGTTACTAACTTATTGGAAAAAGTTCTATGAAATTTTGAGAATTTATTGGACAGTATAAGATATAATGATGAATTTTGGAAATATTGTGTGATTTATGTAAAATAACCTGTTGGGAATTTGAAGCTGTGAAATTTATGAGAAGCTTCAAACTGTCCAAATTATGTTCTATAAAAATTTGGTGATTTTTGGACATCAGTAGCTATTTTGTGATTTTTAAGAATTTTGGAATAAATCACAAACTACTATGGATTAAGAATTTTTAGAGGCCCGAAGGTGTTTCTATTAATATTTTACAGTCAATGAAAACCAGAAAAATATTTGAAGTATTGTCTGACACTGTGAACTATCTTGTTAGGTTCAAGTGGGAAGACACGGTGAGTTCATAGCCCCATTTTTAACCGTTTGGTATTCAGTAAAGTTTTGGGGGAAAAGTATACTTTTGAGTTGATGTGTTATTTTGAAAATATTTTTGTTTGCTTACTGTCATTTGCGACACAACCATTAGTTCGAATGATGAACCGGTCAATAATATTGGTAGCGCTACTTAGGAGAATATTTGCACTAACCGGATGAGGGTTACTGCTATTTTTCTGCATCTAACCGAATGGGGGTTAGGATGTAATATTATCTGATTTTTATTATTTCGTGACAGTATGATTATGTTGTGAGCAGGTTTGGTTGTAATTGATACATCAACAAAATATTTGTCTGGATTAAACCAATGTTCTCACCAACATTTTGTTGACTGGTTTAAGTGTACTTTTTCAGGAAATGAGTAACACCTTTGATTTCAGCTTTGAAGTTCATGATGGTTGGGGCGAAGTCATACGACGGGTCTGTGTAACACTGACCGTCAACATCGTTGACGGGACTGTGTACGTAGACGCGCATTTTCATAGATTTTATGCATGCTGTAACTTAGTTGTAACTAATTACATCTGATTTTGGTATATTATGTAAAAAGATGTAATCCCTCTAATATTAATAAAAGCATGTCTCAGTTATGTTTCTAGTATATCTGTGTTATTTACTATAAACCACTGCACTCTGATAAAAGCTAGTCACATTCCACCCGTATCGTTCACGCTTCCACCGGGATGTGACAGGTTGGTATCAGAGCCATTGGTTATAGAGAATTTGTTATTTTGAGTAAATAACTAGATTATAACCATAAGCTCAAAATATACTTTATGATTTTATGTGAATTTATTTGAGTTATGTGAAATTCCATGATATTATGATTAAAGATTCTAACCAAAATTTTTAATGATTATTTGACTAACTCCTTTTGTGAATTATTGTTAAGAAATTTTGCAATATGAATTCCGATAGTTATCACCATGAAACCAACCCTTCAGAAGGTCCATACCATAGCAGCCCTAAAGAAATAGTACCTGAACCAGAACCTCAACAGGATAAGAGTGTTTCCCTAACTAGAATGGAGAATACCTCAAAGTTTTATGTTAGACGTGCACCAGTGCAAAGGGGAGGATATACAATTGTGACTCCTAGGAAAAAGGTAAACGTGGAAACCGGTTTAGAGCTATACCAACTGAGGAGATGGAAACACAACCTCCTGATGAAGATAGAATCATTAAACCAGAGTTGGAGCAGGTGAAAACAGCCCGACAGACTCTTAAGAAACTTAAGAAGATACAGCTGGGAATTTGGAAAATCCAAAAGGATATTAAAAAGCTCAAGACATCCAAGCGAAGTATTTTTACCAGGATATGGAAATGGTTCAGTAGAAACTAATAGTTATAGTTTAACTTGTTAGAATAAAAAGAAATAAGAACTTAACTGATATATGTATTTTGTGTTAACATGTTTGTTTGAATTATGTTAAATCATTTTGTGTTAAGATATGTATTTATGATACTAACATTGAAATTCACTATAGTGAATCATGCCGCCAAAGAGAAACACTCAACCTGTCCGGAGAACAGCTCAAGTGGGGCGACCCAGAACCAGACTCGGGGAAGAAACACCCGTGAACCCTGATATCAATGAAAACGATAGGATATCTCAGATAGTAGCCCAACAACTAGAAGCTACATTACCTACCCTAATTAACCAACTCCAGCAAAACCTGAATTTTGGAACTATCTCAAACTCACCAGCAGGGCCTGAAAACATAAACATGGAAGAACAACAGGAAGAAGAAATCCTAAATGGAATGTCAAAAGGATGTTCCTACAAAACTTTTATGTCCTGCAGACCCCGGGAATTTGATGGCAAAGGTGGAGCAGTACAAGCTTTAAGATGGTTGGATGACATAGAAGGAGTTCTGGAAATCAGCAACTGTGCTGAAAATCTCAAAACACTGTTTGCTTTACATTCCTTAAAAGGAGAAGCCTAATCTTGGTGGAAAATGGAAATACATACTAGAGGTAGAAATGTTATGAATAAGCTAAGCTGGGAAGAATTTAGAAACCTAGTGATAGGAAAATACTGTCCATACAATGAAATAGAAAATCTGGAAGCTGAATTCCTAGCATTAGAGATGAAAGGATCTGCACACCGGGAGTACACTGACAGGTATAATGAACTATCCAGGTTAGTACCACACCTGATAACCCCGGAATCCAAAAGGATAGGAAGGTATATTTGGGGATTAGTGCCACAAATGAAGGGATTAGTAAAATCTGCTAGAACCAAAACCTTCCAAGAGGCAGTAATCCTGTCAGGAAGTCTGACAAATGATCAGGAATAGATCATTAGGTCACCAACAGGTAGGAGAAAAGAGGAAATGGTCTGAAAACCATTCTGGAAAGAGATTTGGTGAAAGTTCCTAGAAAAGAATAACCCGACCTCCACCAAGAAACTTTTTGGGAACAACTCAAGGAAAGAAAATAGAAAAACCACCACAGTGCAATATCTGTCAAAGATATCATACAGGAAACTGTATGACAGTGGTGTGTTATAACTGTAAAAGGAAGGGACATATCTCTCGAGACTGTAGAAACCCTACCAGCACAAAAACAGTCTGCTTCCAATGTGGAAGTGAAAGTCATTTCCAAAACGAATGTCCACAACGAAAGGGTAAGGCTCCAACTAACCAGAACAACCCGCGGGGAAGAGCTTTTGTAATACAAGCTGATGAAGCTCGCCATGAACCATAAGTGGTTACGGGTATGTTCTTTATCAATAACCAGTATGCTAAAGTATTATTTGATACAGGAGCAACCTGCAGTTTTATCTCACATATTTTAGACCATTAATTAGTCTAACATCTGAAAAATTACGTGACATTTATGTGATAGAATTAGCTGATGGTCATATAATTGAAGCTGATAAAATCATTCCTAATTGCATCTTAAATTTAGATGAGTACTGTTTTGATATAAATCTGATACCTATTAAGTTAGGAGGATTTGATATCATAGTAGGAATGGATTGGTTAAGTGCAAATCATGTTGAAATCATTTGCGATAAGAAAATGATTAAGATTCCTTTGATCAAAGAAAACAAAATTCTTTGCATTTATGGTGATAAGCCATGCAATACTGTGAAACTGATTACTTGTGAAAAAGCATGAAAACACCTCAGCAGGAATTGTTTAGCATTCTTGGCTCATATAGTTGATACCAAACTTGATAAAGAAAATTTGGAAAGTGTTCCTGTTATAAATGAATATGCTGATGTTTTTCCTGATAAACTACCTGGACTACCACCTCCTCGTCAGGTAGAATTTAAAATAGAATTGATACCAGGAACAACCCCTATTACCAAAGCACCTTATCGTTTAGCACCAACTGAGATGAAAGAACTCATGACTCAGTTACAGGAATTGTTAGATAAAGGATTCATACGTCCTAGTATATCCCCTTGGGGAGCACCGGTCTTATTTGTTAAAAAGAAGGATGGAACCTTTAGAATGTGTATTGATTATAGGGAACTTAATAAGGTTACTATAAAGAATAGGTATCCACTCCCTAGAATTGATGATCTATTTGACCAACTACAAGGATCTAGTTATTTCTCGAAAATAGACTTAAGATCTGGATATCATCAATTAAGGGAACAGGAAGATGACATTTCTAAAACTGCATTTAGAACTAGATATGGTCATTATGAATTCCTTGAGATGCCATTTGGGTTAACCAATGCTCAAGCGGTATTTATGGATTTAATGAATAGAGTGTGTAAACCTTATCTAGATAAATTTGTTATAGTCTTCATTGACGATATTCTAATTTATTCTAAGAGTAAGGAAGACCACGAACAACACCTCAGGTTAACCTTGGAATTGTTACGAAAAGAAAAGTTATATGCAAAATTTTCAAAATGTGAATTTTGGAAAAGAGAAGTACAATTCCTTGGGCATATAGTTAACCAAAAGGGAATTCAGGTTGATCCAGCAAAGATAGAATCAGTTAAGAAATGGGAAATTCCAAAAACCCAACAGAAATACGTCAATTTTTAGGTTTAGCAGGATACTATAGAAGATTTATAGAAAACTTCTCAAGGATAGCCCAACCATTGACAGAATTGACTCAAAAAGATAAAAAGTATGTATGGGGAGAAAAACAGAATGAAGCCTTTGAACTTTTCAAGAGTAAATTATGTAGTGCACCTGTGTTAGCTTTACCCGAAGGAACTGATAACTTCATAGTGTATTGTGATGCCTCTCGTCAAGGCTTTGGATGTGTTTTAATGCAGAAGGATAAAGTGATTGCATATGCATCTAGACAACTTAGAAGTAGTGAAAAGAATTACACCACCCACGATCTAAAATTAGGTGCTGTAATATTTGCACTAAAAATTTGGAGACATTACTTATATGGAACTAGGTGTGTAATATATACGGACCACAGAAGTTTGCAACACATCTTTGATCAGAAGATGTTAAACATGAGACAAAGAAGATGGGTAGAGTTATTAAGTGATTATGATTGTGAAATTAAGTATCACCCTCTAAAGGTATCTTTCAATTTGGAAAATCCAGTAAACTAAACCCTAGGTATATTGGTCCATTTAAGATTATTGATAGAATTGGTCCTGTAGCATATAAGTTGGAATTACCACAGGAATTAGGTGAAGTACACAACACTTTTCATGTGTCCAACCTTAAGAAAAGCCTAACCAACGAAACCCTAGAAATACTAATTCAAGAAATACAGGTAGATAGACAACTGCATTTTGTAGAAGAACCAATAGCCATTGTGGGAAAAGAAATAAAAAAGTTAAGAAGAATTAGAATTCACATAGTAAAAATTAAGTGGAATGCAAGAAGAGGACAAGAATACACCTGAGAAAGGGAAGATGAGATCAAGAAAAAGTACCCTCAGCTGTTCAGAGGTAATACTTAATTAAGTTTTCTAAAGCACACTCCACTGAATTTCGGGACGAAATTCCTTTAACGGGGGGAGAATGTGACAACCCTAAAAATAATTTATTATTATATATATTACGTCGAAAAAAAAATTTCTTTATTTTTTTTACAACCATGATTTATAATTGGGTATACTTATGCATGGTTGCATGCATGCTTATATATGAAAACTTTACGTATGCATGTTTGCATGCATACACACAAGTTGATTATTTTACGTATGCATGTTTGCATGCATATATATAAGTTGAGTGTTCTCGAGTGCATGTATGTTATATATCCAAAATCCACACGTACGAGTATATAAATACAAAATTTTACGTGTGCATGTTTACATACATACATGTGCATGGAAAATTTGTGGAATGCAAGTATACATGTTTGGTATGTACATATATATAAAGCTCACTTATATATCTATCTACGAGTATATATATGTATATATATGTACACATTAAAACTCAACTAAACTAAATCAAAAACTCCAAAACTCAAAACCTAAACCTAAAAACTAGAACCTAAAACTACTAACCCAAACCACCACCCTCGGCCACCTTATGCTAAACCACACCCAAAAACCACCCTACCACCACCATGCTCTCGGTTTTTTTTTCATGCTCTCACACCTCTAAACCACCACCACATCATTCAATCCTATCACCTAGGAATCCTTGTTAACTAAGTAATCTAGTTTCCATACTAGAACCTCTCCTAAAACCGCCACCTTGCATGTAACTTGCCACCTCTCTCTCTCGGTCTCTCTTTAAACCGCCACCAAGACATCCTAGTGAAGACAACACATCTAAGCTAGTTCTAGAGTTAATGATGACATCCTTAGGTGTCCCCCGATTTTAGTTCTATATACATCCATACATTTACAAATTTGCAAACACAAACCAAGCTATTGTCTCTCTCTCTCGCGGATTTTACACTACCATCACTCTACTATTGAACCACCATATCCGATCACCATCTACTCCCTCTCTGTCTCCTTCACTCACGGCTTTCACTCAACAACCACACCTCACCACCTTGTCTCTCTCTGCTTTGATATATCAACCACACCACCAACACCACCCGTCGCATAACCAACAAAAGCCATAAACCACCCTCACCAACCATCATCATCCACCATCTCCAAGGCTATATCACGGGTTCAAGGATCAAGCCTACCATCAATCAACATTCCAAAGGTTATTAAATAAAATTTTGTTACATATATGTTACCAAACACATATATATATATATTTGTTCTGGTATTAAAACACCAAAACCAATTCTGAAAATTATTATTTCATTAATCATAAGTAATGAGTGATAAAAACTCAGAAACTTATGCTAAAAAGATATATTTAGGATTTACAAGGATTAAATCTTGTAATTATTAAGAAAAATCAAATAAATATTAAACAACTATAATTGTGGGAATAAACATTAAAAATTCTCACTTACCTACTGAAATATTAAATTAGAAGTTTTGACAAAGTTGTGATAAAGTAAATAATTTATATAAATTATTTTATAAATGAAAATAAAAGAAAAATATCAAAAATAGAAATAAATTCTGAAAAATACTGACAAATTTACAAATGATTCTCTTTAGGTATAAAAGCCTCTGGAATTATTTTAGAATTTTATTCCTTATTACGATTAAGATATGAATTTTTTATATGTTTTGTAGTAAATAAATAAGAATAAATACTTAAATTGAATAATAAATTCTAATAAAATCACAGATATGATATTAAATATGAAGCTACAGAATATTTAGTTTTCATAATTTTTGGAGTAGTATAAATATTTTTGCTAAAATTAACAATTATTGTAAAAATTACGGAAACTGGTATTTTATGATTTGGACTTTGAGATAATTATATGATTTTTGGGTTTGTATAGGAAGCCTTCTGTAAAGTTGTGAGAATTTTTCATAAGCAGGAGCTATTTTTAGCCATTTATGGGAATGTTATGAAAAACTACAGAAAATAATCTGTCAAGAGTTGGATTCTATAAAAATTATGTGATATTACTGACTTGTTGGACACAGGTCTATGAAATTTTGAGAATCTATTGGACAGCAGAAGATATTATGATGAATTTCGGAAATATTGTGGGATTTATGTAAAATAACCTTTTGGGAAGTTGAAGTTGTGAAATTTATGAGAAGCTAAAACTGTCCAAATTATGTTCTATAAAAATTTTGTGATTTTTGGACATCAGTAGCTATTTTTGTGATTTTTAAGAATTTTGAAATAAATCACAAACTACTATGGATTAAGAATTTTTAGAGGCGCGAAGGTGTTTCTATTAATATTTTACAGTCAATGAAAACTAGAAAAATATTTGAAGTATTGTCTGACACTGTGAACTATCTTGTTAGGTTCAAGTGGGAAGACACGATGAGTTCATAGCCCCATTTTCAACCGTTTGGTATTCAGTAAAGTTTTGGGGGAAAAGTATACTTTTGAGTTGATGTGTTATTTTGAAAATATTTTTGTTTACTTACTGTCATTTGCGACACAACCATTAGTTCGAATAAGGAACCGATCAATAATATTGGTAGCGCTACTTAGGAGAATATTTGCATTAACCGGATGAGGGTTACTGCTATTTTCCTGCATCTAACCGAATGGGGGTTAGGATGTAATATTATCTGATTTTATTATTTTGTGACAGTATGATTATGTTGTGAGCAGGTTTGGTTGTAATTGATACATCAACAAAATATTTGTCTTGATCAAACCTATGTTCTCACCAACATTTTTGTTGACTGGTTTAAGTGTACTTTTTCAGAAAATGAGTAACACCTTTGATTTCAGCTTTGAAGTTCATGATGGTTGGGGCAAAGTCGTAGGACGGGTCTGTGTAACAATGACCGTCAACATCGTTGACGGGACTGTGTACGTAGACGTGCATTTTCATAGATTTTAGGCATGCTGTAACTTAGTTGTAACTAATTACATCTAATTTTGGTATATTATGTAAAAAGATGTAATCCCTCTAATATTAATAAAAGCATGTCTCAGTTATGTTTCTAGTATATCTGTGTTATTTACTATAAACCACTGCACTCTGATAAAAGCTAGTCACATTCCACCCCTACGACTTCGCTCCAACCATTATGAACTTTAAAGCTGAAATCAAAGGTGTTACTTATTTCCTGAAAAAGTACACTTAAACCAGTCAACAAAAATGTTGGTGAGAACATAGGTTTAATCCAGACAAATATTTTGTTGATGTGTCAATTACAACCAAACCTGCTCACAACATAATCATACTGTCACGAAATAATAAAAATCAGATAATATTACATCCTAACCCCCATTCGGTTAGATGCAGGAAAATAGAAGTAACCCTCATCCGGTTAGTGCAAATATTCTCCTAAGTAGCGCTACCAATATTATTGACCGGTTCCTCATTCGAACTAATGGTTGTGTCGCAAATGACAGTAAGCAAACAAAAATATTTTCAAAATAACACATCAACTCAAAAGTATACTTTTCCCCCAAAACTTTACTGAATACCAAACGGTTGAAAATGGGGCTATGAACTAACCGTGTCTTCTCACTTGAACCTAACAAGATAGTTCACAGTATCAGACAATACTTCAAATATTTTTATGGTTTTCATTGACTGTAAAAGATTAATAGAAACACCTTCGGGCCTCTAAAATTTCTTAAGCCATAATAGTTTGTGATTTATTCAAAAATTATACAAAATAGCTATTGATGTTCAAAAATCACCAAATTTTGTAGAACATAAGTTTGGACAGTTTGTAGCTTCCCATAGTTTTCACAACATTAAATTCTCAACAAATTATTTTACCTAAATCCCACAATATTCTCAAAATTCATCATAATACCTTCTGCTATTCAATAATTTCTCAAAATTTCATAGAATTTTGTCCAAAAAGTCAGTAACATGAAATAATTTTTATAGCATCCAAATCTTAACAAATTATTTTTTGTAATTTTTATAACATTGCCATAAATGACTAAAAATAGCTTCTGCTTACTAAAAATTCTAAAAACTTTGTAGACGATTCCTTATATAAAACTATACATCATATAATTATGTCAAAGTCCAAATCGTAACATAGAAGTTTCTGTAATTTTTACAATAATTGCAATATTTAGCAAAAATACTTATACTATTCCAAAAATTATAAAATTATATATTCTGTAGTATCTTATATTACATTGCATCTATGAGTTTATCAGAATTTAGTATTCACTTTAAGTATTTATTATGATTTATCTGCTGCCGATCAAATAAAATTTCATATCTTTATTATAACAATGAATAAAATTCTGAAATAATTCCAGAGGCTTTTATACCTCAAAAGATTCATTCTGAAATTTTATCAGAATTTTTCTGAATTTATTTCTATTTTTGATATTTACTTTTATTTTCTGTTATAAAATAATTTATATAAATTATTTCTTCATCAAAACTTTGTCAAAGCTTCCAGTTAAATATTTTAGTATAAATATGGGAATTTCTCAATGTTTATTCCCACAATTGCAGTTACTTAATATTTATTTAATTTTTCTTAAACATTTACAAGGTTTAATCCTTGCAAATTCCAAATATATATATTTTTTTATCATAAGTTTCTGAGTTTTATCACTCATTACTTATGATTAATGAAATAATAATTTTCAGAATTGGTTTTGGTGTTAGAATACCAAAAAAAATATATATACATATATATATATATATATATATGTGTGTTTGGTAACATATATGTAACAAAATTTTATTTAATAACCTTTGAGATGTTGATTGATGGTAGGCTTGATCCTTGAACCCGAGAGATAGCCTTGGAGATGGTGGATGATGATAGTAGGTGCTGGTGGTACGTGGTTGTGTTTGTTTGGTGTTGTGGTGGTCGGGTATTGTTGTTGTTGATGTTGGTTTGTTGTTGTTGTGTTGTAACCGAGGGGTGAGGGGAAAGACAAGGTGTTGATGAGGTTAGGACTGCTTACAACTGAGGGAGTGGTGCAGAAAGTAGCTGGGGTGTGTGTTAAAGGTGGTGATGATTGAGTGAAGGTGGTGGTGTTAAGAAATCCGAGGGAGAGAAGGAGACAATAGCTTGGTTTGTGGTTGCAAAGTTATAGATGTAGGGATGTATATAGGACTGAAATTGAGGGACACCTAAGGGTGTCATCATGCCTTCTAGTTCTAACTTAGAGGTGTGGGTTTAATAGGTGGCTTAGGTGGCGGTTTAAGAAGAGACCGAGAAAGAGAGGTGGTAAGTTACATGCAAGGTGGCGGTTTTAGGAGAGGTTCTAGTGTGGAAACTAGATTACTTAGTCAACAAGGATTCCTAGGTGATAGGATTGAATGATGTGGTGGTGGTTTAGAGGTGTGAAAGCATGAAAAAAGATCCGAGAGCATGGTGGTGGTAGGGTGGTTTTCGGGTGTGGTTTAGCATAAGGTGGCCGAGGGTGGTGGTTTGGGTTAGTAGTTTCGGGTGGTAGTGGTTTTAGGTTGTTAAGTTTTTGATTTTTGGTTTTAGTTGAGTTTTATTGTGTAGGTATGTATGTATATACTCGAAACACACATATATATAAGTGAGTTTTCTATGCATACATGCCAATCATATATTGGTGTTTCAAGAATTTGTTATGTACATGTAGGTATATAAACATGCATATGTCAAAACTTGTAGATATTTATATACATTTATGTGAGTTTCGGGTACACATATACTTATATACATACGTAGACTATTAATATATAAATATGCATGTAGCATGCATACGTATATAGTCATACATACTCAACATATATCATCTTAAGAACACACAAATTATATATATTTATATAAGGTATATACATATATATAGGTAAATAATCTGATTATATATACCTTAACAATTAATTTGTATGCATGCAATCATGCATATGTATTTCCATACTAAAAATATTATTACTACGACTCGTAAAATAAAAATTAATTCTAGGGTTGTCACATTCTCCCCCCGTTAAAAGAATTTCGTCCCGAAATTCAGTGAAGTGTGCTTTAAATAAGTATTACCTCTGAACAGGTGAGTGTACTTTTTCTTGATCTCATCTTCCCTTTCCCAGGTGTATTCTGGTCCTCTTCTTGCATTCCACTTAATTTTTACTATAGGAATTCTACTTTTTCTTAGTTTCTTTATCTCCTTTCCCACAATGGCTATTGGTTCTTCCACAAAATGAAGTTTTCTAGCTACCTGTATTTCTTGAATTGGTACCTCTAGGGTTTCATTGGTTAATTGACACATCAAACATCAACACCATATTCCGAACAAATATTTTGTTGTGAGCAGAAGTAGTTGATATATGGTGTTTGATGATGACACCCTTAGGTTATGTGTGTATGTATGTATTTCTAGTACTCATCTAAATTTAAGATGCAATTAGGAATGATTTCATCAGCTTCAATTATCTTACCATCAGCTAATTCTATCACATAAATGTCACGTAATTTTTCAGATGTTAAACTAATTAATGGTCTAAAAGTATGTGAGATAAAAGTGCGGGTTGCTCCTGTATCAAATAATACTTTAGCGTACTGGTTATTGATAAGGAACGTACCCGTAACTACTTCTAGTTCATGGCGAGCTTCATCAGCTTGTATCACAAAAGCTCTTCCCCGCATGTTGTTCTGGTTAGTTGGAGCCTTACCCTTTCGTTGTGGAGTCAACAAATATTTTGTTGATATATGGTGTTTGATGAATCTAGATTGAACACCTAGTTCAAACATCAAACACCATATATCCACCCAAAGTCCAAACAAATACATCAAAACATATTCCGAACACCTAGTTGGAGCCTTACACATATTTACTTGGTTATGTGTGTATGTATGTATGTATTTCAAGAATCTGTGTTATGTATGTATGTTTGACCCTAGATGTGTAATTATGCTTGAATTTTATCGTTCACGCGGAAGCGTGAACGATACGGGTGGAATGTGACTAGCTTTTATCAGAGTGCAGTGGTTTATAGTAAATAACACAGATATACTAGAAACATAACTGAGACATGCTTTTATTAATATTAGAGGGATTACATCTTTTTACATAATATACCAAAATCAGATGTAATTAGTTACAACTAAGTTACAGCATGCCTAAAATCTATGAAAATGCGCGTCTACGTACACAGTCCCGTCAACGATGTTGACGGTCAGTGTTACACAGACCCGTCCTATGACTTCGCCCCAACCATCATGAACTTCAAAGCTGAAATCAAAGGTGTTACTCATTTACTGAAAAAGTACACTTGAATCAGTCAACAAAAATGTTGGTGAGAACATAGGTTTAATCCAGACAAATATTTTGTTGATGTATCAATTACAACCAAACCTGCTCACAACATAATCATACTGTCACGAAATAATAAAAATCAGATAATATTACATCGTAACCCCCATTCGGTTAGATGCAGGAAAATAGCAGTAACCCTCATCCGGTTACTGCAAATATTCTCCTAAGTAGCGCTACCAATATTATTAACCGGTTCCTCATTCGAACTAATGGTTGTGTCGCAAATGACAGTAAGCAAACAAAAATATTTTCAAAATAACACATCAACTCAAAAGTATACTTTTCCCCCGAAACTTTACTGAATACCAAACGGTTGAAAATGGGGCTATGAACTCACCGTGTCTTTCCACTTGAACCTAACAAGATAGTTCACAGTGTCAGACAATACTTCAAATATTTTTCTAGTTTTCATTGACTGTAAAAGATTAATAGAAACACATTCGGGCCTCTAAAAATTCTTAATCCATAGTACTTTGTGATTTATTCCAAAATTCTTAAAAATCACAAAAATAGCTACTGATGTCCAAAAATCACCAAATTTTTATAAAACATAATTTGGACAGTTTGTAGCTTCTTATAAATTTAACAACTTCAAATTCCCAACAGGTTGTTTTACATAAATCCCACAATATTTCCAAAATTGATCATAATATGTTCTGCTATCCAATAAATTCTAAAAATTTCATAGAACTTTGTCCAACAAGTCAGTAACATCACATAATTTTTATAGAATCCAGCTCTTGACAGGTTATTTTCTGTAATTTTTCATAACATTCCCATAAATGGCTAAAAATAGCTCCTGCTTATGAAAAATTCTCAAAATTATAAAGAAGGCTTCTTATACAAAACCAAACATCATATAATTATCTCAGAGTCCAAATCGTAACAAACCAGTTTCTGTAATTTTTACAATAAATTGTTAATTTTAGCAAAAATACTTATACTGCTCCAAAAATTATAAAAACTAAATATTCTTAAGCTTCATATTTAGTATCATATCTGTGATTTTATAAGAATTTATTATTCACTTTAATTATTTATTCTGATTTATTTACTATAGAACATGTAAAAAATTCATAAATTCATATCTTAATCATAATAAGGAATAAAACTCTGAAATAATTCCAGAGGCTTTTATGCCTCAAAAGAATCATTCTGTAAATTTGTCAGAATTTTTCCGAATTTATTTCTATTTTTGATATTTTTCCTTTATTTTCATTTATAAAATAATTTATATCAATTATTTACTTTATCACAACTTTGTCATAACTTCCAGTTTAATATTTCAGTAGGTAAGTGAGAATTTTCAATGTTTATTTCCACAATTGCAGTTGTTTAATATTTATTTGATTTTTCTTAAATAATTACAAGATTTAATCCTTGTAAATCCTAAATATATCTTTTTAGCATAAGTTTCTGAGTTTTTATCACTCATTACTTATGATTAATGAAATAATAATTTTCAGAATTGGTTTTGGTGTTTGAATACCAAAACAAATATATATATATGTTTGGTAACATATATGTAACAAAATTTTATTTAATAACCTTTGGGATGTTGATTGATGGTAGGCTTGATCCTTGAACCCATGAACAGCCTTGGAGATGGTGGATGATGATGGTTAGTGAGGGTGGTGTGTGGCTTTTGTTGGTTATGCTACGGGTGGTGTTGGTGGTATGGTTGATATATCAAAGCCGAGAGAGAAAAGGTGGTGAGGTGTGGTTGTTGAGTGAAAGCTGTGAGTGAGAGAGACAGAGAGGGAGTAGATGGTGATCGGATGTGGTCGTTCAATGGTAGAGTGATGGTGGTGTAAAATCCGCGAGAGAGAGAGACAATAGCTTGGTTTGTGTTTGCAAAATTGTAAATGTATGGATGTATATAGAACTAAAATCGGGGGACACCTAAGGGTGTCATCATTAAATCTAGAACTAGCTTAGATGTGTTGTCTTGACTAGGATGTCTTGGTGGCGGTTTAAAGAGAGACCGAGAGAGAGAGGTGGCAAGTTACATGCAAGGTGGCAGTTTTAGGAGAGGTTCTAGTGTGGAAACTAGATTACTTAGTCAACAAGGATTCCTAGGTGATAGGATTGAATGATGTGGTGGTGGTTTAGAGGTGTGAAAGCATGAAAAAAAAAACCGAGATCATGGTGGTGGTAGGGTGGTTTTCGGGTGTGGTTTAGCATAAGGTGGCCGAGGGTGGTGGTTTTGGTTAGTAGTTTTAGGTTCTAGTTTTTAGGTTTAGGTTTTGAGTTTTGGAGTTTTTGATTTAGTTTAGTTGAGTTTTAATGTGTACATATATATACATATATATACTCGTAGATAGATATATAAGTGAGCTTTATATATATGTGTACATACCAAACATGTATACTTGCATTCCATAAATTTTCCATGCACATGTATGTATGTAAACATGCACACGTAAAATTTTGTATTTATATACTCGTACGTGTGGATTTTGGATATATAACATACATGCACTCGAGAACACTCAACTTATATATATGCATGCAAACATGCATACGTAAAATAATCAACTTGTGTGTATGCATGCAAACATGCATACGTAAAGTTTTCATATATAAGCATGCATGCAACCATGCATAAGTATACCCAATTATAAATCATGGTTGTAAAAAAAAAATAAAGAAATTTTTTTTTTCGACGTAATATATATAATAATAAAATATTTTTAGGGTTGTCACATTCTCCCCCCGTTAAAAGAATTTCGTCCTGAAATTCAGTGGAGTGTGCTTTAGAAAACTTAATTAAGTATACCTCTGAACAGGTGAGGGTACTTTTTCTTGATCTCTTCTTCCCTTTCCCAGGTTTATTCTTGTCCTCTTCTTGCATTCCACTTAATTTTTACTATGTGAATTCTACTTCTTCTTAACTTCTTTATTTCTTTTCCCACAATGGCTATTGGTTCTTCTACAAAATGCAGTTGTCTATCTGCCTGTATTTCTTGAATTGGTATTTCTAGGGTTTCGTTGGTTAGGCTTTTCATAAGGTTGGACACATAAAAAGTGTTGTGTACTTCACCTAATTCCTGTGGTAATTCCAACTTATATGCTACAGGACCAATTCTATCAATAATTTTAAATGGACCAATATACCTAGGGTTTAGTTTACTAGATTTTCCAAATCGAAAGATACCTTTAGAGGGTGATACTTAATTTCACAATCATAATCACTTAATAACTCTACCCATCTTCTTTGTCTCATGTTTAACATCTTCTAATCAAAGATGTGTTGCAAACTTTTATGGTCCGTATATATTACACACCTAGTTCCATATAAGTAATGTCTCTAAATTTTTAGTGCAAATATTACAACACCTAATTTTAGATCGTGGGTGGTGTAATTCTTTTCACTACCTCTAAGTTGTCTAGATGCATATGCAATCACTTTATCCTTCTGCATTAAAACACATCCAAAGCCTTGACGAGAGGCATCACAATACACTATGAAGTTATCAGTTCCTTCGGGTAAAGCTAACACAGGTGCACTACATAATTTACTCTTGAGAAGTTCAAAGGCTTCATTCTGTTTTTCTCCCCATACATACTTTTTATCTTTTTGAGTCAATTCTATCAACGGTTGGGCTATCCTTGAGAAGTTTTCTATAAATCTTCTATAGTATCCAGCTAAACCTAAGAATTGATGTATTTCTGTTGGGGTTTTTGGAATTTCACATTTCTTAACTGATTCTATCTTTGCTGGATCAACCTGAATTCCCTTTTGGTGAACTATATGCCCAAGGAATTGTACTTCTCTTTTCCAAAATTCACATTTTGAAAATTTTACATATAACTTTTCTTTTCGTAACAGTTCTAAGGTTAACCTGAGGTGTTGTTCGTGGTCTTTCTTACTCTTAGAATAAATTAGAATATCATCAATGAAGACTATAACAAATTTATCTAGATAAGGTTTACACACTCTATTCATTAAATCCATAAATACTGCTAGAGCATTGGTTAACCCAAATGACATCACAAGGAATTCATAATGACCATATCTAGTTCTAAATGCAGTTTTAGAAATGTCATCTTCCTGTACCCTTAATTGATGATATCCAGATCTTAAGTCTATTTTCGAGAAATAACTAGATCCTTGTAGTTGGTAAAATAGATCATCAATTCTAGGGAGTGGATACCTATTCTTTATAGTAACCTTATTAAGTTCCCTATAATCAATACACATTCTAAAGGTTCCATCCTTCTTTTTAACAAATAAGACCGGTGCTCCCCAAGGGGATACACTAGGACGTATGAATCCTTTATCTAACAATTCCTGTAACTGAGTCATGAGTTCTTTCATCTCAGTTGGTGCTATACGATAAGGTGCTTTGGCAATAGGGGCTGTTCCTGGTATCAATTCTATTTTAAATTCTACCCGACGAGGAGGTGGTAGTCCAGGTAGTTCATCAGGAAAAACATCAGCATATTTATTTATAACAGGAACACTTTCCGAATTTTCTTTATCAAGTTTGGTATCAACTATATGAGCCAAGAATGCTAAACAATTCCTGCTGAGGTGTTTTCGTGCTTTTTCACAAGTAATCAGTTTCACAGTATTGCATGGCTTATCACCATAAATGCAGAGAATTTTGTTTTCCTTGATCAAAGGAATCTTAATCATTTTCTTATCGCAAATGATTTCAACATGATTTGCACTTAACCAATCCATTCCTACTACGATATCAAATCCTCCTAACTTAAAAGGTATCAGATTTATATCAAAACAGTACTCATCTAAATTTAAGATGCAATTAGGAATGATTTCATCAGCTTCAATTATCTTACCATCAGCTAATTCTATCACATAAATGTCACGTAATTTTTCAGATGTTAGACTAATTAATGGTCTAAAAGTATGTGAGATAAAACTGCGGGTTGCTCCTATATCAAATAATACTTTAGCTTACTTGTTATTGATAAGGAACGTACCCGTAACTACTTCTGGTTCATGGCGAGCTTCATCAGCTTGTATCACAAAAGCTCTTCCCCGTGGGTTGTTCTGGTTAGTTGGAGCCTTACCCTTTCGTTATGGACATTCGTTTGATGTTTGATGTGTATCAAATAATACTTTAGCGTACTGGTTAGTTGGAGCCTTACCCTTTCTGTTGTGTGCAGGTTTGGTTGTAATTGACACATCAACAAAATATTTGTTTGAATTAAACCTATGTTCTCACCAATATTTTTGTTGACTGGGTTAAGTGTACTTTTCAGGAAATGAGTAACACCTTTGATTTCAGCTTTGAAGTTCATGACGGTTGGGGCGAAGTCGTAGGACGGGTCTGTGTAACACTGACCATCAACATCGTTGACGGAAGTGTGTATGTGGACGTGCATTTTCATAGATTTTAGACATGCTGTAACCTAGTTGTAGCTAATTACATCTAATTTTGGTATATTATGTAAAAAGATGTAATCCCTCTAATATTGATAAAAGCATGTCTCTGTTATGTTTCTAGTATAACTGTGTTTATTTACTATAAACAACTGCACTCTGATAAAAGCTAGTCACATTCCAGGAAAACATTTAACAACGGTTTTGGAACACGCAAACACACGTCCAATCCTATTTATGTAAAGTACATGAAATTAAATCTTGAAAACAGTTAGGATGAAAGTGGAATGACATGCAGTGGATGCTGTGCTCCTAAACGTGCCATTTCAATGTCCTGAGAGAAAACATGCAAAAGTCAGTACAAGACTGGTGAGTTCACAGCTTTATCAGAAAATAACAAGTATCAGTAATGTAATTCCCGGATTTGTAATCAAAGCATATAATGGGTAGCTAGCCCATAGCAATCACTATGTGTATGAAGTCACGACCGAGCTGACATGTAATCAATAGTAATAATGTAGGCCCGGCTGTGGTTTCCCGACCACAGCACTGTAAAACAGGCTGACCATTCACCCGTTTGACCTCCGGTCAAGCTAGCGCGACTAGCCCGGGCGGGGTATGTCAATCCCAATAGATCTACTAACAATCACCTCGCTATTTGCATATTAACGATCCAAAGGGCAAAGTATAACACCATAGTATCAGGTATATGCAGTATTACAAAAACCCAATGTAAGGTAACATTTATGAAAGTGGCATGTTTCTCTCCCCCAAAAAGAGTATAAAGTAAAAGTGGGGCTGTAAACTCACCTGGTATGCGTAACAACTATTTAAAGTTTACTTGGAGAATAAATGAACTGACAACCTTCAGTGGTTACCTAGATCATGTAAGTACATAAGTACGTGCAAACAGAGAACATGTGGAACCCTAAGCACACACAACCAAAGACTCAAGGTTTCAGAAAAATAGACATGTTGGACCCGGTTGACCCGTTTGACCCGTTGGTGACATTATGAGTTGTAATTCCTTTAAGTAACATAATCATTCCTCAAGCATGGTTAACATACATCATAACAATTAATTTCCAGTCCCAAACCTGATGTCCTAATTAGTAATCATCATTCAACATCATACATGATCATCAAGTCCTATACAAACCAATTAACATATTTCCTCACAATAAGCATCCTTAATAAATACTCTAGCATGATCCTAACATCAAGAACATGTCCAATTCACAACTTATACCATCAAAATAAGTTCTAGTGGTACTAACATTACACGCAAAAGCCAAGTAAATATGTTACAGGTTGTAGGTATTTGTTTTCCAGAATCTGCGTTTTCTGGCAGATTCTAGGTGTTCGGAAGATACGGTCAAACACATAACCAACCAAGAATTTAGGCCAAGGCCAAACTCCAGTAGGCCCTCCTATGAGTAAATTAAGTATACGAAAAGTTGTTTTAGGTTTTAAGGGCATGGAGTTACTAGAAAAATTCAAAATGTTACAGCAGCTCTCAACCGGAGGGCTGCTGGAGTTAGCTTGCCAACTTGTGCATAACTCCCATTTGAAAATAGCTATTGGGTTAATTCTTTTTCTGGATTTCAGAGGATTCCTAGGACAAATGTTTGACCATAGGGTTTGGTCTCAGGTTTTATGAAATGAAAATGGCACATCAAACAAGTCAACACATACATTCTGTCCAAGAGGACAGAATTGACCCTTCTAGCCAAAACAAGTGAAACACCAACTTAACCATCTCCAATTGGAGTGTGGTTACCCTTTCTGGAAACTAGACTCAGTAACACAAAATTTGGACACAAAAAATACATCATTTGGACCTGTTATGACCTGTTTGTGGCGCATACAAAATGATACTCAGAATCTGTCAGAAAGTCTGTTTCTGACCACACTTCACTAAAATGTTCATAACTCAAGTTTTACAAGTCCAAATTAGACAAGGTTGGATGTTTTAAAAACTAGACTCCATGAGGAACATTCTAGACTCAAGAAAACCAGTTTTTTGATTCGTCTTCATTTAGTTATATCATGATGAAAACAGGGTATGCAATCTGCCAGAAATCAGAATGTGTACACATTTCACATTTGTCATACCCCACATAACACATAACGATTTCCCAATACAAGAATCATGTTAAGGCAGGTCATAGCATCTAATTAACATCATACAACCAGTAAACAACATCAATTTGATCAATCATGAAGTTTCCCCAAATTAAAGTCTCTAGTTTGACCTAATTTGGCTAGAATATCCAAAATCCATAACCAAACATGAAATTGATAACTAATCTAGCATCAATACAATAATACTAACATGGATTAACCATCAATTGACCAAAACTTAACACCAAGAACAACAATTTGCATCTAGGGTTCGGCCAACATGAAGAGTTCCACAAAACATTGAAATTAACCTTTAATTCTTGCATAATCGACATTAAACAACATACATACAACCTAATAGCGGTCAGCCTTGGAGAGACAAGGTGGTGAGGCTCCAACTAACCAGATGTATTTGTTTGGTTAGTTAGAGGCTTACGCAGCATTTGTGATACATCAAACACCATATATCCAGCCAATTGACCCAAAACCACATATTTCGAACACCTAGTTGCAGATGGTGGATGATGATGAAGAGCTTTTGTGTGTATGTATGTATTTCCAGAACAACCCGCGGGGAAGAGCCAATAGCCATATATCCACCCATTCATCCTTTTCAATCTAGATTCATCAAACACCATATATCCACCCAATTGACCCAAAACCACATAAAAAATGCAGCCATTACAACCCCTGCACTAAGCGTTTTAGTGCAGCCCCAAACAAACCAAAATCAACAACTAAATAGCAGCTCTTTAAGGTGCAAAACTGCAGCTAAAAGGCTGCGTTTCAGCACCAATTTACGCAGCATTTTTGCTGTTTTTGGCAGCTAAATTAGCAACCAAATAGCGGATACGAGTCCTTAATTCGCAGCGGACATTTTATCTCATCCACAGCGGATGAATCTTTGAATTTCACAGCAGACTTGTTTCTGTTGACAGCAAACAACAAGCTCAATTGTTCACAGCGTACGCTTGACTTTATTGAACAAACAACCATCATCAACAAACAACCCCAAACACATCAGCCAAGTTGTGTCCACAACGGACAAGTAACTTAAATTCACAGCTGATAACAACAGAAACAAGAACCGCTGAATTCCACAGCGGATTCAGCTTCATAATCATACAGCAGATACTAAAAAAAAAATGCAGCACACGTGTTTTTACTAACAAAACAGTCCACAGCAGACATACTCTTTCTGCTCCACAGCGGACAAAGAAACTTATCCCATAGCGGACGAACCATTGTGTCCACAGTGGACATTAATTGGTCACTGTTGTCCATAGTTGAATCATACAGCGGACATGCACAGCGGACGTGCAAAAACGCTGCACATATCAACACAAAGTAAACTTGTCCATAGCGGACAACTTGGCCTACAGTGGATAGCAGCCTGAACCCACAGTGTATGGTTAACATCCCACAACGGATAAGACAAGTCCTGCAGCGGACGAGTGCTTCGATTCCACAGCGGACGATAAGTAATTTGTCCACAGCGGACGAGCAACTAGTCCACAGCGGACTACCATGGTCTGCTGAATTCTCCGACAACCCAAATCATCTCCAAATGAAATCAGCAACCATAACCACTGAATCAACCAATCTTCTACCACCGCAACCATCATCATATTCGACACCTATCATCATCATTACCGAATCTATCACTCCCGACCACCAATCATCGGACCATCATAAACCATCACCACTTTCATCATAATATCAACCGACCGCCACCTGCAACTCACACCAACACCTCTGATAACCATCTGACCACCATAGACTATCTTCATACATCATCGACCGAAACCCCCAAATCATCACCATCGAACCACCAAATCATCTTCGGTCGACTGAAAACTCAAATCAACCATCGGACACACTCGATTGCTTTCCCTTAACCTACGAAAATCCTTGATTTTGATTCACAAGGTTCAATTTGAAGTGAGGCAGAGAAGAGAGACTGTAATCAATCAGTATTCTTTTGTGTTTAAACCACTTGACCGACTTATTTGATCAGCTTCAGGGATCAAGCTATTATTCGAAGATCGACTTGCGGTCTTGTTATCATCAACTCAGAGTCCGTGAGGAGGACATCTCCAAAACTGCATTCCATACTCGTTATGGTCATTACGAGTTCTTGGTCATGCCTTTTGGGTTGACTAATGCACCTGCGGTGTTCATGGACCTTATGAACCGCATGTGCAAACCCTATCTCGACCAGTTTGTCATTGTGTTTATCGATAACATACTAATATACGCTAAGACCAAGAAGGACCATGAAGAGCATCTACGATTAATCTTGGAATTATTGAAAAATGAGCAACTGTACGCCAAATTCTCTAAGTGTGACTTTTGGATACGCGAAGTGTAATTCCTAGGTCATATTGTTAATGAGAAGGGTATACATGTTGATCCTGCCAAGATTGTGGCAATAAAGAATTGGGCTATACCTAAAACACCGAGTGAGATAAGGCAATTTTTGGGATTAGCAGGGTATTACCGACGATTCATAGAGGGATTTTCTAAGATTGCACAACCTCTCACAGCTTTGACCCACAAAGGAACGACATACAAATGGGGAGAAAGTCAAGAGGCGGCTTTCCAGCTATTGAAACAGAAACTCTGTAGTGTACCAATATTGGCACTGCCAGAGGGGACAGATGATTTCGTGGTGTATTGTGACGCATCCATTCAAGGATTGGGTTGTGTTCTGATGCAGCGTGATAAGGTGATAGCCTACGCCTCGAGACAACTAAAGGTTCACGAGAAGAATTATGCTACCCATGATCTGGAGTTGGGTGCAGTAGTTTTTGCCTTAAAGATTTGGAGACATTACTTGTACGGTACCAAATGCACTATCTACACCGATCACAAGAGTCTTCAACATATCTTTAAGCAAAAAGAGTTGAATATGAGGCAACGACGTTGGGTGGAACTTCTGAATGATTATGATTATGCTATCAAGTACCATCCTGGAAAGGCGAACGTAGTTGCCGACGCCTTAAGCCGAAAAGAAACAGCTAAACCTAGGCGCGTACGAGCCTTACAACTCACGATCAGTACCCACCTGCCTGAACAAGTTAAGGAAGCACAAATAGAAGCCTTGAGGGAGGAAAACATTGTTTCTGAGTCATTAAGGGGAATGGATAAACAATTGGTAGTGAAAGAGGATGGAATTCGGTACTTCATGGATAGACTTTGGGTGCATGTCTATGGAAATCTGAGGGATTTGGTTATGAGCGAGGTACACAAGTCTAAATACTCTATACATCCTGGATCTGACAAGATGTATCATGATCTAAAGGCGCACTATTGGTGGCCTAACATGAAGGCAGATGTAGCTACATGTGTGAGCAAGTGTTTGACCTGTTCGAAGGTAAAGGTGGAATACCAAAAACCATCTGGACTGTTACAGCAACCCGAGATACCAATGTGGAAATGGGAACAAATTTCTATAGATTTTATCACTAAATTACCCCGGACTAATACAGGTTGTGACACAATCTGGGTCATTGTGGATCGGTTGACCAAGTCCGCTCATTTCCTTGCAATTAAGGAAACGGATAAGATGGAGAAACTAACCTGATTGTATCTTAAGGAAATCGTTTCGAGACACGACGTACCAATCTCAATTATTTCTGATCGTGATGCTCGTTTCACGTCACACTTCTGGCAATCGCTACAAAAATCTCTGGGTACACGATTGGATATGAGTACTGCTTATCATCCACAGACTGACGGCCAGAGTGAGCGTACCATACAGACTTTGGAGGATATGCTACGTGCTTGTGTGATTGATTTCGGGAACAACTGGGAAGTTCACCTGCCCTTGGTGGAATTTTCCTACAATAACAGTTATCACACTAGCATACAGGTAGCACCTTTCGAGGATTTGTATGGGAGAAAGTGTAGATCACCGGTTTGCTGGGCTGAAATTGGTGATAGTCAACTAACGGGTCCCGAGCTAATACATAAAACCACTGAGAAGATTGTGCAGATACGGAATCGTATGGCAGCAGCGCGAGATAGACAGAAAAGTTATGCTAACAACAGACGGAAACCACTAGAATTTCAAATTGGTGACAAAGTCTTATTGAAAGTCTCACCGTGGAAAGGCGTAGTTCGGTTTGGCAAGCGAGGAAAGCTGAATCCGAGGTATGTTGGACCATTTGAGATATTGGAAAGAATAGGTCCGGTGGCCTATCGCCTAGCCTTACCTGATTCGCTGAGTGGAGTCCACAATGTATTTCACGTTTCAAATCTGAAGAAGTGTTTATCTGACGAAACACTAATTGTACCACTAGAAGATGTGCAAGTGGATGAACAATTATGCTTTATCAAAGAACTAGTCGAGGTGATGGATCGTGAGGTGAAAACACTTAAGCAGAGCAAAATACCCATAGTCAAGGTTCGTTGGAACTCGTGATGTGGACCGGAATTCACGTGGGAATGTGAAGATCAAATGAAGCTTAAGTACCCTTAACTGTTCGAGACGATGCCTGCAGACCAAGGTATTGATTTAAATTTCGGGACGGAATTTCTTTCAAAATGGGGATGATGTGACAACTCATCCAAAACTCACTCGATTTCGATTTTGGTGTGCCAATGCAGTAGACCAGTGATGGAACACTCTCACCGTGTGATGGAAAACTCTCACCATGTAACGCAATTTTCAGGACGAAAATTTTTTCAACATGGGGATAATGTGACATCCGGTGATTTTCCGTTACAAAAATCCGTTAGTTCGGTTAAGTTTTACATACACGTGTCGTAAGCACACACTAGTTGTCGTTTGACGTTGGTGACCTAAAAATAATTAATAATGTTAAATTAATAATAATCTAGTGGATTAAATGATTATTGTGTTATGCTTATGTGTTTACGCGATTTAAAGACTATTCGGGAATTTTATCGCGTAACGCGGAAACGCGTGTGTTATTTCGTATGTCTTGTGTTTTTACAAAATAAAATACCTAAGGGTTACCATTAGTTTATATGTTTATATTGTTAAGTTAAAAACACATTACAAAGAGTTAAAAACTTAATTTTTATAAAAATACAAAATGCATGTTTTAGGGGGGGTATTCTTGTAAATTAATTAAAATAAAACACCCCAAACCCCCACCCAAACACCCAGTGACCGTGAACAGCATTCTCCAGCCCCTTCTCTGCGATTTTCAGCCTACAACACTCAATTCTTCATGGTTTTGATCGATTTCAAGCACTAGAACACGATTTGGACCTTCCTTAACAAGTATACACGTGAATTGGAGGTTAGTCTTGTTGTTTTTGTGGATTTTTCATTAGGGCCGAGAACCATGGCTGCGAATTGGGTGTTCAATAGGCTGAAATCTTGATGTTTTGATGTTGTTCACATGTTAGTTAGGTTGTATGTATGTTGTTTAAAGTTGATTATTCAAGAAAACTACACTTTGATTGATTGATTATGAACCTTGATGAAGATGAACCCTAATTCAAAAATTTGGGGCTTTTACGGAATTGATTGTTGTTTGATGTTGTTGGGATGTTAATTAGTTAGTATGAATGTTAGAAAACATGAATTATGCAAGGAATTGGTGAATTGAGAACTTTGTTCATAGGTTACTAAAAATAGTAACTTTTGTGTATGAACTTGATAATTCAATGATGAATTGATGGTATTAGAGTGGTAATGATGTTGTATGAACATTGGGATTATGATATGAATGCTAGATTGTTGCTATGAATGCTAGAAATCTTAGGTTGGATATTGTTATTCATGTCTTGCCAAAAGTAGAAACGTTTTAGATATGAATTGATGAATTAGGTTGGTTTGATGTTGTTGATCATGCTGGGATGTTGTTATGAGCTTGAAATAGTATATTATTAATGAATTGTATGTTCATTGGGTGTTTATTAGATTTTGGGATGAACTTTCCCAAAAGGGAAACTTTATTGTGCATGAACATTGGATATTGGGAATTGGACTTATTCATGGCTTTAGGATCATATTAGAATGCTTGTTGTGGATGTTTAATGTGGTAGAACCTGTTAATTTGATGGTATGGAATTTTTACTTGGTTATTGGGTGATTTATGCACTTTGATGATCATGTATGGTTTGGTATGTTGATTAGTAACTAGGACATCATGTTTGGGACTGGAAATTGATCATATTGATGTATGTTGTATGTACTAGGCATATTGAATGTGTTGGGGATAGTATGGATGACTTTTTGGTGAATTATCTGTTTTGACCCGTATATGCTAAATCATGGTTATAGGTCATATAAGTAGGTTATGCATGATCTGACCTGTTATATGATACACTAGTTGTGTCATGAACACACTGAGTATGCTAGATACTAAGAACTTACATGACTTGTATGATATATGTTCATGTCTGTTTAAATGGTTTACAACACATAATGTCACCAACGGGTCAAACGGGTCAACTGGGTCAAACATGTCTATTCTTCTAAAACCTTGAGTCCTTGGTTATAGTGCACTTAGGGTTTCTCATATTCACTGTTTACACAAACTCATGTACTTACATGATCTAGGTAACCTCTGAGGGTTGACTGCCCATTTGTATCTTTCAAGTAAATTCTAGTACTCAATACGAGTATCAGGTGAGTTCATGCCCCATTGTTTTACTTAATCTCTTTTGGGGGAGATAGCATACTGGTAACTTTACAAACGCTTTTTATATTTAAGATGTGTATGATATTAATATAGTGCTGTTTACCATGATAAAGTCCTCACACTTTCGAATTGTTAATATTGAATAGCGGGGAAACTTGGGTAGTACTACTGGGTCTGACGAACCCCACCTGTGTGACTCGAGGTCAGCCGGGTGCAATTTGTCCTATGAATATTTGTCACGATATGGTAAAGTCGTGACAGGAGGCAAACATAACACAGTCAGCTTCAATTGCGAAATCACTATGTATTAATATCTATTTGTTAATGGACTAGCTATCTATTACAATACACATGCTTATATATCACTATTGATAAACTGTTATGTTTATACGCAAATTCTTGAACTCACCAACCATTGTGTTGACTTTTTAGTATGCTATTCTCAGGTCGTTAATCCGGATTGCCAGTAGGAGCACTGCCCAAGTCAAGCATGCATCCTAACACTTAAGCAATGATACATTTGTTTATCTTTCCATGTTGTGTTTTAAACAGTTAGTTGGCGCATGTTTTGCCATTTTATACATTTTTATATTTTGGGTTTGTTTTATTACTATACGCTTCTGCATGATCGTTAAAGTTTGAATTCTGGTTTGGTTTATGTTAAACGTAGCATATAGAGTCGTTTCGAGTAACTATTGACTGTGATCCTGGTTTGTTCACACGCCTCACGGTAAAACTCCGCACGTGGATTTTGAGGGTGTGACACTTTTTTTGTCTTGGTCCAAGCACTCTTTCACCACTCTTACACTCTTCTTTCATTTCACACTTCTCTCTAATCAACTCCTACAAGAACTCTCTTTAAAGGTGGCTGAAAAATTTCGGATTTTGAAAAGAAAAGGCTGAAAATTTTGGATCATTGAGGAGCTAGAAGGAGAGTTCTTTGGTGTTGTGCTCCCTAACAAGCTTGGTTTTAAGAAGGGCTTGTGGATATACAAGCTTGAGGTCTTCTCCTTTGAAGGCTAGCCACTCAAGAACATCATCTTCTTCATCTCATCCTCACTATAACATCTTGTTCTTGAAAGGTAGTTCAAGAACACCTTATGGTTGCAATTTTCATTTTAGACAGCATGCTATTTCATATATATATAAGATCCTTGTTCTTGGGTTTTGTTTTGGTTAAAAATGGTTCATATTTTCAGATCATAACCACATATTTAAACCCTAATATCCGCTGCGTTTTCTAAGTTTAAATGGTTAAACTAGATTGGTTTTACATGTGTCATGTCACACCCCGGGCCCAGAGAGGCGGGACATAACGATTAGTAAACAACAACGAAAATGCAGCAGAAACTAAATGGTTTATTACAATACAACTCACAATATTTACTTCAGAATATTGGCTTTGTTTCAATTCACAAGGTGCCTCAATCCATAACCTATAGGTATCTTGATCAATCTCTTGATCAATATTTCTTGAGACTTCAGTAATTAAGGCTTCTAGGCTCAACTTTTGTCTTCAACATTTACCCTTACTTCTTGTTTCGGATTTAGATATCTTCTATAGCTCAACTATTCTCCCTAGCTGTACCTAAAGACATGCTCAAAAAGGTTTTATGTCAACATAAAGTTGGTGAGTTCAAGTGCTTAACGTTTAAAAACAAAAGTCTCTTTAGAATCCATTAGTTGACTTTTAAAACATAAGTGCTTAAAGTCTTCAAACAAAAGGGACTCTGAAAGTCCATAATTTAAAGTTTAGTATCAGTTATCACTGTTGTGGGGTCACAATCAACCCTGCACTCAGTCCCCGGTTGGCCTCTTCTAAACTTGTGTTTAACCGGATATTCCCGAAGGAAGAACTGAGCCTTAAAACAGTGAACCATACCTGCCAGGATGGTTCACCATAGTTTCTTTCTCAAAACCTGTCACATGCCACAAACGACCCCTCAGGATCTCAGTAGGGTACCTCCCTGTAGCGGGAGCCACTGTGTGTGGGGGATTCCCCAAATAGATCTATCCACATAAAACAAGCGGTTCACGAAAGAATTAATCATTGTGATTTAAGTATCAGCAGGTATCAACAACAACCACAACAAACAAGCATCATAAAATAGCACAGTTAGTAGTTTCAGTTCAAACAGAGCATGCTTCGTCCCCAAAGTAGTAGTAAAAAGGGATCACTAGAACTCACCTGGTATCCTTAAATAACTCTGAGCTTGATAAAGAAAAAGGATGATCACCAACAAAGCGATCCTAATTAGAACATATAAGATTAACGTTTAGTATTAGAACGATGTCATTACATGCGTGCGGTTGAGCTCTTTAGTTAACTTGAAGTTAACGATTAGTATCATTGATGCACCTTAGCTTCTTGTGAATATTATCAATTGTTATGTACTAACTCGTGCATATTAGGTTAATTAATTCCTTTATCCAATAAATGATTCTTTGTATAAAGAATGTAGTCATAAACGGTTGATATCAAGGATTACAAATCTTTATAGATAATTTTTATTGATGATGTAAGTAATCTATAATGTTCCAAATGATGTTTATAATGCTTACACTTACATCATAATGTTAAATCGATTGATGCTAGAGTAATCCAAATATTGATAATAGTTGTCGATATATTGAATAAAAGGGGTGATACAAATAATATTTATTCCAATAATAATGAGATGATCGACTAATAATAATAATAAGATGATGGATTGTTATAGTGTTTATAAATCTTTTTCCTTGAATAAATACGTGTAGATGTCGGTTAACCTAAGTATTTATTGTATACATGCCGAAGTGTTGTATAAAAAGCGTATCAAATAGAGTTGTATCATCAATAACATGTTATAATCATTTGAATGTATTTTACATCCCGAAGTGTTGTAAGGTTTTAGTGTGCCATGAAATCAAATAGAGTTGTATCATCAATAACATGTTATAATCATTTCTATATTATAATGCTACATATATTATATCTAGGTTGGTTTCTAATAAATATCGTTCCTATTTAAGCCTCATGTCAGAACTATCTATTTAAATCAGATAATTATATCAAATGGCATTCATTTTCATTTTATAATTTATGTATTTTGTATAACTGGAGCTCAAGTAACACGCATATAAATTACAATTAAATTTCAAATGCGTTGCGCGTGCGATTATACATTTCACTCGGTTCACGTTCGCTAACCCACTCGTATTGCTCTTGATCCCATCACGATCTTGTTGTTGAAAGGATCTTGGATCTAGTTTGATCAATTAGTTTATGATTTGCAGCGGAATAGTATAAGAATTAGACGAAATTTAAGCAAGAACACAAATGATATTCAATAAAACAGTACGGTTATAGAGAGAGAAAGTTTTCTACAAAAGAGAATGTTTTTATTCATACATAATCTTTGGCACGATTACAATTAGGTCATCTTTCCTTTTATAGGAAAAGATGACATCAGCTGATGTCACTTGATAGTGACATCTAACGGTTTTACATCAACAACTGAAAATAAACAAAACTACTGAAGATGTCCACAACAGCTGACATCTCTTACAATAAAAGCTAAGTGTAGACTAATACTACAACTACTGAAACTACAACGTCTGAAGAGTAAGCTCTTCAGACGTTTTACATTCACTAAACTACTGAATCACAAACTATTGAAAACACAAAAGAAAACTACTGTAATAAAACCATCACAACTACTGAAGAGTACTACTTCAGCTATTGTGACAACCTCTAAAGACTTGGTCTTCAGACTTTGTCTTCAGCTGATGTCTTCAGACTTTGTCTTCAGTACTTGTCTTCAGACTTTGTCTTCAGCTGATGTCTTTAGACTTTGTCTTCAGTACTTGTCTTCAGACTTTGTCTTCAGCTGATATAGTCTTCTTCAGTTGTTATGATGTCTGTGGGACTTAAAGGTTTTTCTGATCTGGCTCATTGGTTCTTTTGGTCCAACAAACTCCCCCTAAACCAATGCAGCCAAAACCTTTAAGATTATTTGAGTCCCACTTATTAGGCAAAAAAGTTGTCTTTTTCTTCTGGATCAGCTTAGAAGTGACCAATATAAGCACAGGCCTGGGAAGAGGTTTCAGTAGATCTGATTGGCAAGGGATGGATGAGAAGTCTGTCTTAGGGAATTGGACACAGAGTTGTTACCCCATCCATGAAACCTACTTCCCTACAATGAGTCTGTGAGACTCTCTAACATAGGCCTCCGGGAAGATAATTTGTTCTTCCAAAGTGAGTTCTTCAGCTTCTCCTTCAAAGAAGAACTCTGGCCCATAATACCCAAACAGATATTTGACTTGTTTCCCATTCTTTAGCTCCACAGTTGTTATTTCTCTATAAGCAAACTCATCAGGGTGATTACCCTCAAGTAACAACTGGAGCTCATTGCTTCTGACTTCTTCAAGCCTCTTATAAATTAACCCCTTTTTCACCATTTTGTTTTCTAGTAACTTTTGTGGGGAAAGATTAGCTTTGTAGCCTCTCTTGAAGTCTTCTAGGATTTCCCAGGGTGACACTACAATGGCAAGTATGATCACTGCATCTACAATCTTCTTTACTTGGCCATTGTATCTATTTGGAATGTTCTTCTTATGAATTCTATGACTCACCCTGGGATCAGGCCAAATTCTAACTCTCTCCTTCTGATATTGAAAGGTAAATCTAAGAGCATACAACCTCTGAGCATGTTTCCTCATAGATTGTATAGATGTAGTCTGAGGAAAGTCTTTATCAACCATACTCAACAGCTGCTCATCATGTTGTTTATGTAGTTCTTCTTCTTCAAGCTTTACTTTGACAGTTTGCATCTGGATGGCAGGAGTGATCACTATTGGTTGGCTCTTGGCAATATTCTTTGATACTTCAGGCATCTTCCCTTTTGACTTAACAATAGTTTAAATGGGCAGCTTATCATCCTCATCATCATCTTCTTCTTGAAGCCTCAACACCCTTCTCTTCCTCTTGGGTGCATCATCGGCAGTTTATGTTGGTTTCATGGTAAAGGAGTTGGTTTTGTGGGTTGTGATGTTGGTTGTTTTGGTGTGGGAGATTGTACAGGCTGCTCAAGCATTTTTGTTGTAAAAAAAGCTTTGGAACACTTTGCTAGATCAGTCCTGCTCCCAGCACCAGATTCATCCAGGGCTTCTATGATCAATCCCATTGTAAATACTTCAGATGAACAGATTTTGTTAGTTATCTCCAAAATACTATCCCTGTTCCATGATTTCACCTCAAGGATTGTCCTCCCCAAATACTTCGAAATGAACCTGACCATAGCTTCTAATCTTTCATTCTCCTTCTCACTATAGCCAGCCCATCGGTGCTCAATCTCTTGTATCTCCAACTTCCTGATCTCGAAGTCAAGTTTAGTAGTGTCAAATCCTTGCCTGAATAGCTGATCAATGATTTTATCCATTGATCTGCTATGTTGCTTATCAGCTTCTTTGATCAGGTCTTCTAATTTCTTCTCAAGAGGAGTCTTCTCATCACCCTTCCTCTTCTTGTATGTGACATGAAAATCTTTTTCTTTTTCCTTCTCCTTCTCCTTTTCTTTCTCCTCCTCCTCTTTAACTCTCTTTCTCTTGACTACTTTCACTGACTTAGACTCCCCCTTTTTGGTTGCATTGGATTCAGGGGTTTGAATGTCAGAAAGTCTCTTAGTGACTACATCATCAACTAGGGTTTGTATATTTGAGGAGAGCCTCTCATCAAGGGCTTGATGCACAATGTCAGTGATGATGGGAGTGATGAGAGGCAGGGAAGATTTAAAGATAGCAACCATTTGCTCAAAGGGGTTCTATCCCTGAGAAATGGTGCCAGAAGCAGAGGCTGGTGGCTAAGTTGTTAGAAGTGGCTCAGTTTTTGGGAGACCTTCAGAAGAAGGTTCCATCTGTGGGTGAATTTGGGCAGATGGTCTTGATTCTTGAGACATTTTGGCAAGCCGTTCTTGTAGTCTACTTACCTCAACCTTAAGAATGGTGTTATGGGCTAGAACATCATAGAAAAAGCCCAGGTCATCATCAGTGTTTGCTGAATCATCTGACCTCATGATTACATCAGGATGAACATGTGCTGAGTGTAGATCAGTATTCACATGTGCTCTTTTGTCTTGGAACTAGGGACTTCCTGTCTCAGGATGATGTCCCTCATCGGCAGTTGCCTCTGGTGAGGTCTTAGAGATGATACCAACTTCAGCCTGTTCATGTGCTGAAGTAGGAGAAGTGGGAGCCTTACCAGAAGTTCTTATCTCCTCCTCCATACGGGGAGATAGAACTATGTAATCCCTGTGCTGTGGGTTATCAGCAACACTATAGTCCTCACCCTCAATGGTTGAGGTTTTCCCAGTTTTAATAGGTTCCTGGGGAGAGGGTGGAGTGTTGAGCTGAGTCAGCACTTCTGCAATTATAAATGTTGGGCTTTGTGGGGTGGTTGTAGTAGGAGATAGGTGTGAAACAGATTGCACCTGGGAGAGTGGTGCTCTTTAATGGCAACCTTCTCAAGTGAGAGAGGTTCCAGTAATGTGGCTACCCCAGAAGTGGTGGCTTCAGGATCCTGTTGAGAGGATACCTGAGCGGTTGTGGCAGGTAGAGTCTGTGTAACTACTGGGGGATTACTACCAACAGTTACTTCCTGCCTTGGTGGTGCAGGGGCATCCTCAGGGGACTCAACTCCCTGAGTAGCTTTTTTGGGCTTTTTAGATTTTGGCTTGGAGGGGACTTTGGATTTGGAGGATGAGGCTGTGGATTCATGCTGCTTGGGTTTTAGCAGCTTGGCAGCCTCTTTTAGTTGTGTGTTCGAGTTGTGCCTCGAGTATACTTCAGGCAAAACTGCCATAGCAGGGACTCCTAGGCCAACAAGGCCCTAAGCTTTTAATTGATTTTCAATAATGGCCATAAAAAACCTTGGATATAATATCCATCTGTTAGGCACAGGTTTTAAAGCCATATCTTTTAATTCTAAAAAGATAATTTCATAAAATTTAAGTTTTGTTGTTCAAGGATAGAATACAATACCTGCTGCCACCTTGAAGACATTTGATCCTATGAGGAGGTCTTGGGGGCAAGGCAGACATTGACAATATGGAAGATTAGGCGTTCAGGGTCATGGAAGTGCTTCTTCAAGATTGTGGTAGCACTTAGGTCACCTTCGTATCCATGATGGGCGAAGGATAAGTCAGTTGTACCCTTAGGATATTCGGTGATGAAGGTGGCATCATTCAGATTTAGGGTTTGCCGAATAATGTCAGAAGTGACCACCACCTTCTTCTGATTGACAAATGACTGGAGAGTGATCTCGGCATCATTCTCACCAGTTGTGAGGGTGACGTTTGTCCAAAATTGTTGTAGGGATTCGGCGTATATGGTTGGATTCAAAAGAAAGGCCGTTTGGTATAGGGATTCAACCATCAGATCAATGGTGTCATCAAACTTGTTCTAGAAAGCCGATTTGGTGAGGTAAGCTACACAGTTATGGAGGGGTTTGAGTTGCATGGTCGCCATTAATGTAGGAGGGAAGTTCAGAGAATTTGAATAATATGGTTGTGAGAATAAAAAACTCTAAAGTTAGGGTTTGGTATTTATAGGGTATGGTTATGAAACGGTTGATGGAAAACAACTGAAGGTTTTGGTGTTATTCTTCAGTTGTTTGAAACGACTGAAGACATGGTTTTAACCTTCAGATGTTGAAAACGACTGAAGACTTGGTGTTAGTCATCAGTAGTCAAAAACTACTAAAGATGTGGTTTTGGCTTCAGTTGTTTTGAAATGAAACAGCAGTTGTTTGAACCAGCTGAATAGTAAATTTACTCATCAGCTGTTGTCGTCAATTCATAGGTTTCAGTTGTTTCATTCTGACCTCAACATTTACTCATCAGACTTTGTCTGATTTTCAGACGTTTCATTGGTCATCAGTTCTTTTGAATATTTATTACTCAGCTCTTATGAACAATTGTTCAGTAGATCTTTTGAAATAAATTATTCTTTAGAACTTGTGAACAAATATTGTCTTCAGTACTTATGTGCAAGATTACACATCAGTACTTTTGGACAAATTTATTCTTCAGTACTTATCTGTTAGAAATAGGCATCAGGAGTTATAACCACATCAGTAGTTGTAACTTCATCAGTTCTTTTCAACAAATAATGTACTTCAGTACTTTTAAGTATTTTAGTCTTCAGTCTTTATAATACTTCAGTAGTTATGAAAAATGCTGAAGACAAAATAACTCATCAGTACTTATTTTTTGACTTTCGTATACTAATGCTCATCAGTACTTGTGATCTGAGAGTATCAGTATTAGTCAATTTATTCCAGCTGCAGCATACCAAGCCTTAGCACCAGATTTTGAAAAGTTGCACTGTCCAAGGCTTAGTAAATATATCTGCAAGCTCATCAGCACTAGGAACAAACTTTGGATCAATCAGACCTTTTTCATAACAATCCCTAATAAAATGATGTCTGATCTTAATGTGTTTGGTCCTAGAATGCTGGACTGGATTCTTAACAATACAAAGAGCTAAAGCACTATCCATCAGTAATGGAGTCTTAGTCTCTGTAATGCCATAATCTAGTAATTGACTCTGAAGCCAGAGTACTTGAGATGTACAACTTGCAATAGCAATGTACTCTGCTTCAGCAGTTGATGTAGCAATTGAATTTTGTTTCTTACTCTGCTAAGAAACCAAACAATTACCTAGAAATTGGCATCCACCAGAAGTTGATTTTCTTGTTACTTTGCACCCTGCATAGTCACTATCAGAGAAAGCAACCAATTTGCAAGAATGCCTAGTGGAATACCAAAGTCCTAGAGATTGAGTTCCTTGCAAGTATCTAAAGATCCATTTGACTACAATCAAATGAGATTCTTTAGGTGCAGCCTGAAATCTAGCACAGACACAAGTTGCAAACATAATGTCTGGTCTAGAAGCTGTAAGGTACATCAAGGAACCAATCATACATCTGTAAAGGGTTTCATCAACCGCTTTAACTTTCTGATCAGTATCCAGTTATGTGGTGCTGCTCATGGGAGTAGAACAGGGCTTACAATTTTGTAAATCAAACTTTTTCAGAAGATCCTTTGTATATTTGGACTGATGAATGAAAGTTCCATCAGCTCTTTGTTTGATTTGAAAACCCAGAAAGAACTGTAATTCTCCCATGGCACTCATTTCAAACTTTTGTTGTATTAACTTTGTAAATTCATCACACAACTATGGATCAAAGGATGCAAAAATAATGTCATCTACATAAATTTAAACAAGTAGCTTATGCTGTCCTACTTTCTTTATGAATAAAGTTTTATCTATGGAGCCTCTAGTGAAATTATTTTGAAGAAGAAAATTAGACAGTGTTTCATACCAGTCTCTAGGAGCTTATTTTAATCCATATAGAGCCTTATCAAGCTTATACACCCAATCTGGATGTTTATTATCCTCAAAACATGGTGGTTGGCACACATAAACCTCTTCTTTTATTTTACCATATAAAAATGTACTTTTGACATCCATTTGAAAAACTTTAAGATTGTGGAAAGCAGCATAAGCTAAGAACAATTTGATTGCCTCCAGTCTTGCTACAGGGCAAAGGTTTCATCATAATCAATACCTTCTTGTGCAAACCCCTGTACAACCAGTCTGGCCTTGTTCTTGACAATTTGACCTTTTTCATCAGTTTTATTCCTAAACACCCATTTAGTGCCTATTGCACACTTAACTTGGGGTAGAGGAACCAGCTCCCACACTTGCTGCTTTTTGAACTAAAGAAGCTCAAGTTGCATGGATTCAACCCATCCATTGTCTCTTAATGCAAGATGATAATTCTTTGGCTCTTGCTGACTGATGAAGAGAGCATAGAAGAAGAAATTGGACAATTGACTTCTGCTTGAAACTCCAGCATTGATATCACCAATGATCTGAGACATTGGATGATTCTTCATCTCTTGATAAACAATGAGATCTGTGCAAGTGTTTGCAGGAGAATCAGCAGCAACAGATGTTGATTCAGACTCTTGAAACCATAAAGGAGATGGCAACTCAAACGAAGTAGATGATTCAGAAATCTCATCAGCATTTGTTGTGGATAGAGCTGCTGAAGCTACAGGAGCATCAAGTTTAGATGACCCAGGCAGATGATCACTAAACCTGAAAAGGCGAGTACTGTCAGCATCATCATTAGTACCACCAGGTGCAGAACTGTTTGCAGTAGGTGATGGATTTTTAGAAACTGCAACAGCTGGAGACTGATAAGGAACATATTGCAGTATGTCCAAATCAAATAGCTCCATAGGGTTTTGTGGAATTTTATTCTTTGGAGATTCATTAAACTTCATATGCAAAGTCTCTTAAACTATCTTTGTTCTGCAGTTGAAAACTCTGTATGCCTTGCAAGTAGATGAAATCCAACAAAGTACCCTGCATCCACCTTTGATTCAAACTTCTGAAGTGGATTCTTTGTGTTGAGAATGTAACAGGGACACCCAAATGCTCTAGAAATGAAATCATAGGGGCCAAATGATGTAACACTTCATAAGGAGTCTTCATCAGCCTCTGATTTACTAAGACTCTATTCTGCACATAGCAAGCTGTGTTGACAGCTTCAGCCCAAAAGGTTAGTGGAAAACCAGAATCATCCAACATTGACCTGCCAGCTTCAATAAGTGTCCTATTCTTTCTTTCCACCACTCCATTTTTTTCAGGAGTTCTTGGAATGCTATACTGTCATTTGATTCCCTTAGACAATTAGAATTCATCAAGTGTGTAATTTCTAAATTCTGTGCCATTATCACTCCTTACACACTTGACTGGAAGGGAATATTGTTTTTCAACATACAACACAAAGTATATAATGGCTTGTGTAGCTTCATCTTTTGAATGCAAGAAGAAAGTCCATACAAATCTAGAGTAATCATCCACAATTACTGAAGGAATTGATCTGCCCAAGATACATATTAAATTGATGTGGCTAATGTGATATGATCCAACTCGGGTCATACCCAATAACAAGCCAAACAAACACCGATAAATATTTATTCATTGATAAGATCATACAAATAAATATTAGCACCAATATTGAAACCGGGTTTTCTAAATCATTGCTTTTGTAAATAAACAACATTATATGGATAATTTGTTCATGGGAATTGGTTGTTTTATTATTTATGTTTGTTAAGTAATATCAAACAAAAGTGTGTTATATCTTATAAAATTAAAGGGGTTTAATTTTATAAAATAAGAGTGCAAGAGTGTATCCTTTTAAATAATTCAAATGAGAGGGAAACCCATAAGTGGAACCCTACTTCGGCCGCCCCTTGGGGCTTGAAACTCTTTTGATTAGTTCTTGGTGCATGCAACATTGATACACTTGAACACTCTTCTACTAACACACCTTTCTCTCCACACACAAGAGCAGTAGAATTCTCTCATTTCTCTCTCTAGAAATTGGATTCTAGAGCTGAAATACAACGGTTTTTCAGCCTTCAAACAAGCGTTCTTGGCTGGAAAAATCGATCTTGAAGAGGGTTTTCAAGTTGGTGTTACAAGACCTAGCACGTGGGTGTTTGAAGGAGCTTGGGGTATCATCTCTTGAGGACTTCTACATTAAAGTCTTGACATTCCAACATCATCATCTAGCCTCCAAATCCACGGTTCTAAAGGTAGTACATGTGGTTGCTATGTATATGTTATGATAGTATGTTCTTCCATATAAAATGATCCTTGTTTTGGGTTTTGATTAAACATATGTATATGATACATAAACTCACGTTTTTAATATAAACTCCGCTGCGTTTTACATGTTAAATGGTTAATATGTCTTTGATAAACATCTACAAAACCCTTCAATGGCATCAAGAGCCGGTTATATGGATACATGCTTCAAACATTGAAATTTTCGGGTCCTTTTTTTATAAAAAGTGGGCTGAAAATTTCTCTAATGGAAGTCCCTTTGTTTTTCAAGATATTACTTTATATGCATGTAAGGACCTTGAAAAGTTTAAATCATGAGATGGTTTGTTTGTTTGGACAAAAACCCACTTGTTCTTGGTTTATGTTGGCCAAGAATATGGGTTCAAAAGGGGCTGCCCAAAATCGATAGATATATACATATTTGGATGTGTTTTAAGTGCATAAAACCTAGCCATGACCTTGTGATTGTGATTCATTTGAATGTAATAAAGGCTATGTAATTTATTTGTTTCATTTGGTATGTAATAAATAGATTAGCTTGCACTTTATTTTACTAGAAAAATGTATTAGGACCTTTTTTATGTAATAAGTATTTTTGGGGCTGATTTGTAAGACAAAGAAGGTGCCTAAAGATGATGATGGAATCACAACACAAAAGGCATACTTGAAGCATTTGGATGCAAGTTCAAGTGGGAGTTCATCAACACAATAATGTGTCATGTTTTACCCTAGGAATGACCACTTGACACACTTGTTATGGCAAGCAAGTGTGATCAAAATAGTTGGCTATGGTTATGCACTTATTTTTTTATGTTTGTTTGATTGTTTAGTTGTTTGGTTGTGTTTAACATTTTAAGTGAAAATAAATAAACTAGTTAAACAACTATGATAAATCAAGCATAAAAATGGTTCTTTATAATCATTAAAGGGATTAATAAAATGTGTTTATTAAGGGTTAATGATTTAATAAAAATGGGTTTTATTAAAAGGAACCTTGAAAATAGTTTTTCAAATAATACCATGCATTTGAATGCATACAATTTGTATGGTATAAAAGGCCTTTTCTAAAACTAGAATTTTAGAAACTACAAAAACCCTTTTAAAACAAGTTTAACACCATCCTTTTAAACAACACTCAATTCACTTGTAACTTATTTATTGGATAAAGGTCACCTAACCATAAATATAGAAACTTGTGAAGTTGAGGTGAAATTACCATATTTGTGGGATAAAGGTCACCTAACCACTTATATATGTAAAATCACACGTGTGTCTAAGTAGGACGACTTGATTTGGAAATCATGCATTAGGATCACTGAAGCATGATGTACAAACGGTGTTGATGGGATAAACATGCCAAACAAAACATAAGATGTTTAAAACGATCCCATATAACTAGAAATTGTAATAGGTTACAATTGTCAAACGTTGACTACCTTGTTAATTTAAATAAAGGGTAAAGGTCGCCTAATCGATATTTAAATGTAACGTAGGATTCTAGATTTTAATTATTAAGTGTCTATGAGACATAAAGGGGGTATTAATAATTAAAATGCTTAAATATCAAAATACTAAAATTTGAACTTTGTAAATTGTAGATGGCTAACAACAACAATGCAATCCCGACCGTCCATAACCTATCACTAAGAACCATCCTTGAAAAGGAACATCTAAACCATGGGAACTTCATGGATTGGTACCGAAACTTGAGAATCGTTCTCAAGCAAGAAAAGAAGTCCTATGTGTTAGACGATCCCATTCCCGATCAACCCGATGAAAATGACGTAGAGGCCTTTACCGAGTGGGTCAAATACATCGAGGACTCTGTGCAAGTCTCATGTCTCATGCTAGCAAGTATGATTCCCGATTTGCAAAAGGACTTTGAGAACCACAATGCCTATGACATGATTACTCAGTTGAAGGAAATGTTCCAACAACAATCAAGGGTGGAGCGCTTCGAAACGGTTCGAGTACTCCATGCATGTCGGATGGACGAGACCCAATCGGTGTCATCTTACGTTCTTAAGATGAAGAGCCACATTGATCGCCTCGAAAGGCTTAACTGTCATGTGTCCAATGAGTTGGCAACGGATTTGATCCTCAACTCCCTATCAAAGGAGTTTGATAGTTTTGTTATGAACTATAACATGAATGGTTGGGACAAGAGCATTGGTGAGCTTCATTCAATGCTCAAAACGGCCGAGGTGGGCATGGGTAGAAAGGTTCTACCGGTCCTTATGATCAATGAAGGTGGTAGTAGGAAGAGGCACCTCCCCGACCCTAGGGCAAGTGTTGCCAAAGGGAAAGGGCATGTCAAGGGGAAGGGTAAGGGTAAAGCAAAAGTGGAACCGCCCAAAACGAAAGAAAAGAAGCAAAAGGTTGCTCAAGATGACCCTTGTTTTGAGTGTGGTGAGGTAGGCCATTGGAAACGCAATTGTTCGGTCTATCTCAAAGAGTTGAGATCGAAGAGGGACGCGGGGCAAACCTCAGGTACAATCTTTATGATACATGTTGAGCTAAATATTGTTTCTTCTAACACATGGGTATTCGATACCAGATGTGGAACTCATATTTGTAATTTGTTGCAGGGGTTCATAAAAAGTGAGCATTATGCAAAAGGGGAAATTAGTCTCTTTATGGGCAATGGTGCAAAGGTTCACGTGGAAGCCTAAGGAGACTATATTTTGAAGCTTCCAAGTGGTTTGGAAGTTATTTTAAAGAATGTTTTGTATGCTCCTAGTTTGACTAGGAAAATTATTTCTGTTTCCCGTTTAAGACATTGTGATTATGATTTCAAGTTTATTGACAATGATATTCATGTTTCTTTAAATCATATGTTTTATTTTAAGGCTATACCTTGTAATGGTATTTATGAATTGGTTCATGAAAACACAACATATGATAGCTCAATGTACCAAGCAACCACCAAAAGGCTCAAATTAGATTTGAGTGATTCCTATCTTTGGCATTGTCGCCTTGGTCACATAAACAAGAATCATATGCAAAAACTCCAAAATAATGGTCTTTTGAATACTAATGAAAATGATTCATTTGATGTGTGCGAGTCTTGTTTACAAGGTAAAATGAGAAAAGACCCTTTTAGTGGGACTAATGAAAGGGCAAAGGATTTATTAGGGATCATACATTCGGATGCATGTGGACCTTTTAAACCAATAACTAGGAATGGTGAAAGATACTTCATTACCTTTACCGATGACTATAGTTGTTATGGGTATGTGTACTTGTTAAGACACAAACATGAATCTTTTGAAATGTTCAAAATCTTCAAGAATGAAGTAGAAAATCAACTCAACAAAACGGTCAAGATTCTTCGTACAGATAGAGGAGGTGAATACCTAAGTAGTGATTTTTAAGAGTATCTTAGAAGTTGTGGGATTGTCTCACAACTTACTCCACCTGGAACACCACAACATAATGGTGTGTCTGAGAGGAGGAATCGAACTCTATTGGATATGGTTCGATCTATAATGGCTAGAAGTACACTACCTCTATCATTTTAGGGTTTCGCGTTGCTATCCACGTCCCGTATTTTAAATATGGCTCCAACCAAGAAAGTGGAAAGGACACCTTTCGAAGTACGGAATGGAAGGGTTCCATCATTATCATATTTGAAAGTTTGGGGGTGTGATGCTTATCCTAAGCAATACACTCAAAACAAACTGGAAGCCCGATCCACAAAGTGTATTTTCATTGGATATCCTAGAGATTGTATTGGATATTATTTCTATGATCTGACAGAGCAGAAAGTGTTTATTGCTTGAAAGGCAGAGTTCTTGGAACCTAAGTTTCTTTCGGAAGAAACTAGTGAAAGAGCAGTGGAACTTGAAGAGGTTCAAGATTCACAAGACGATACACAATTGGTTGATACTAGCAATCAACATGAGGATGTTGAGAATGATCATATGGATGAACAAGATACATAAAACGTTCACAGATCTGGTAGAATTAGTGTTCCTCCTGAGAGATATGGATTTTTCATGGATGGATGCTATGTGGTAGATTCGGATGAACCAACCACATACCATGATGCAATGTCAAAACCTGATTTTGACAAATGGCAAGAAGCCATGAACGTTAAGATGCAATCCATGTATGATAACCAAGTTTGGGAATTGGTTACACCACCTCTTAAGTCCAAGATAGTTGGACGTAAGTGGGTTTTCAAGAAGAAAACCGATATGCATGGAAACTTGGATACCTATAAAGCTAGACTTGTAGCAAAAGGTTTCACTCAAACTCAAGGGGTTGATTATGATGAAACCTTTTCGCCTGTCGCAATGCTGAAGTCTATCAGGATATTGTTTGCCATAGCAGCATATTATGACTATGAGATATGGTAAATGGATGTCAAAACCGCTTTCCTTAATGGATATCTTGAGGAAGATGTCCATATGAAACAACCTGAAGGTTTTGTCTATCCAAAACATCCTAACAAGGTATGCAAGTTAAAGAAGTCAATCTATGGATTGAAACAAGCGTCAAGAAGTTGGAATCACTGTTTTTATGATGAAGTAAAGAAATTTGGATTCATCAAAAATGTTGATGAAGCTTGTGTATATAAGAAAGCTAGTGGGAACACTATCACTTTCCTTGTATTATATGTCGATGACATTTTACTACTTGGAAACGACATTCCAACCTTGGAAGGTGTAAAAGCCTAGCTTGGAAGCTGTTTTTCCATTAAGGATCTTAGTGAGTGACAGGATCTCAGCCTCTCGTTTGATCAATTAGATTAAGTTTGCAGCGGATTTAGCACATTAATTAGCAATTATATTAAGAACATAAAATATATTACGATTAAAAGCATAAACATAGAGAGAGAAGAGTTATGCGAAACATTAAATGTTTTATTGCTAAGCATGTTTCAGCATTTAAAACAGCATGGTTCACCATCCTTTTATAGGCGGCAAAAGGATGGTGGTGATGTCCTTTTTCTGACATCAACTGAATATTAAAATTACAACTGACGGAACATGAAACTACTGAAGATGTCAACAGCTGACATCTTCTTACAAAAATGTTCCTATCTTTTACAAGTACTGACAAAAGTAAAACTACTGAAATCCTACAACGACTGAAGAACAAGCTCTTCAGTCGTTTCTAACTACTGATACTATAACAGCTGAAGAACATGCTCTTCAGCTGTTGTACAACTACTGAAACAAAATAAACTACTGAAAAAGAAAAACCATCACAACAACTGAAGAAGACTTCTTCAGCTGTTGTGACAAACTCTGAGTTTTCAGTACTTGGTCTTCAGACTTGGCTTCAGATGATGTAACAGCTGATGACTTTGTGCTTCAGTAGATATCATCAGCTGTTGTCTTCAGTCTTTGTCTTCAGACTTTGTGCTTCAGTAGAAGGTCTTCAGTTCTTCAGTTCTTCAGCTTTTGATTCTTCAGTACTTGGTCTTCAGTACTTGAAGTCTTCAGTACTTGAATGATCAGTACTTCAGACTTCAGTACTTGGTCTTCAGTACTTTGGAGTCTTCAGCTGTTGTTCTTCAGTTCTTTGATCTTCATACTTTTGTTCTTCAGACTTTGTCAGAACAGCTGATGGGATCAGAACAGCCGAGGCTGGAGCTAAGATGCTCTCGAGTCATCTGGAGAAAATCCGCTAGAGCAGCTTGTTCTAATCATAGCTGATGGGAGTCTTCAGCAGTTGTTGCAGTGGCATGTGGGACTTAGAGGTTTTCCTGATCTTGGCTCATTGGTTCTTTTGGTCCAACAATCTTCCCCTGAACCAATGCAGCCAAAACCTCTAATTATTGGTTGTCCCACTTACTGGTGGCATAATGATTAGTCTATTTCCTTCTAGATCAGATTAGAAGTTGACCCAGATAAGCACTGGCCGGAGAGGTAGTCTCTAAGGTTTGATTGGCTAAGTATGGATGGGAGCTCTGTCTTGGGGAATTGGACACAGAGCTGTTGTCCCATCCATGAGATCTAGCTCCCATGTACAAGCCGGTAGGATTCTCGGGTGTAGGCCTGAAGAAAAATCATTTGTTCTTCTTTGGAGAGGTCTTCAGGCACACCATCGAACAATCCCTCCCGACCGTACAGCTCTGAGATGTACTTGGCCTGTTTTCCATTTTTGAGCTCAACTGTTGTGATTTGCCTGTTTGCAAATTCATCAGGGTGTTTACCCTCCAACAACAGGTTGAGCTCATCCCTATAGAAGTTCTCAAGCCTCTTATAGACCAAACCCTTCCTAATCACCCTATTATCTAGCATTGTTTGGGGTGATTGGTTGGCTCTATAGGCTTTCTCGAACTCCTCTACTATTTCCCAGGGTGTTATTACAAGAGCCACAGAGATCACTTCATCTACGATTCTCTTTAGTTGGCTCTTGTATCTCACAGGCATGTTCTTCTTGACTATCCTGTGAGACACCCTTGGGTCAGGCCAAGTTCTCACCCTCTCCTTTTCATATTGAAAGGTTTGTTTGAGGGTGAATAATCTCAGAGCTTCCTTCTTCATGTTCATGATGGAAGTAGAAGCAGCATATGATTTGTCAATTCTTTTCAGCATTGCCTCATCGTGCAATCTCTGCTGCTCCTCTTCCTCTAGTTTTACCCTCACAGTGTCCTACTGTGAGGTGGGAGTGATGGTTTGTGATTTGGCTTTAGGTAAAGGTATAACTGCTGAAATAGGCAGACTATCCTCCTCATCCTCCTCTCCTTCTTCTTCTTGAAGCCTCAACACCCTTCTCTTCTTCACCAAGGGTGGATCATTAGCTGCGGGTTTTGATGGTGAAGGGGTTGGTTTTGTGGGTTGTGGTTTGGTGGTTGGTGTGGGAATTTTGGCAGGCACTTCTAGCAATCTAGATATGAGAGAAGGCTTAGTCTGTTTTGCTAGAAGTGTCCTGTTCCCAGCACCGGCTTCGGAGAGGGCCTCAGCAACCAGTCCTTTAGTAAAATACCAGCTGAACAGATCTTGGTGGTTATGGCCAAGATTCTGTCCCTGGACCATGCTTTAATATCAAGGACTGGCCTGCCCAGATACTTCGAAATGAATCTACTCATAGCCTCGAGTCTCTTTTTGTCCTCTTGGCTATAAGTAGACCATCGGTGTTCAATCTCCCTAGTTTCCATCCTCCTAAGCTCCTGATCTAGCAGGGCAGTGTCCTTGTCAAATCCTTGCCTAAACAGCTGATCAATGGCAGAATCCATTGATTTGCTGTGTTCAGCATCAGCCTCTTTGACAAGGGCTGCTAGATCAGAGTCCATTCCCTCTCCCTCTCCCTTTTTCTTATAAGTGACACTGAAATCCTTTTGGATTCCAGCCACTTCTATTTGCTCAACCTCCCTCTCTTTCCTCTTCCCTTTCTCCCTCACCTTCCTAGTCTCCTCAACCATCTCCCTCTCAACCACCACCTCTTTCTCTGCCTCTAACTCCTCCTCTCCCCTCTTCCTCTTGGCTTGCACTGATGTCTCCCCCTTTTTGGGTGCATTGGTTGGGGTTTGACTATCAGCAAGCGCCCTAGTAATGGCAACCTCCACCATAGGTTGTATGTAAGTGGGAAGCCTCTCATCAAGGGTTTGAATGACTATATCTTTAAGTATGGGTGTGATGAGAGGCAGGGATTTCTAGAGGATAGCATCCAGCTGCTCAGGGGGGTTCTAACCCTGAGAGCTAGTGCCAGAAGCAGGGGTTGGTGGCCGAGTTTGTGGGAGTGGCTCAGTGTGTATGAGACCTTCGGGTGAAGGTGCCATCTGTTGGGTAGTGGTGGCAGATGGACTTCTATCTTGAGTCATTTGAGCAAGATGCTCTTTGAGTCTGCTTATCTCATCCTCTAAGATAGTGTTTTGAGCTACTACATCATAGAAAAAGCTCAGGTCATCATCAGCATGAGCTGAATCACCTGACCTCCTGACAATGTCAGGATGTACATGCCCTGAGTGTGGCTCAATAATAGCATGTGCCCCTTGTTCATGGTACTGGGGACTTCCAGCCTCCGGATTGGATCCATCATCGGAAGTTGCCTCTGGTGAGGTCTTAGTGATGTTACCAGCTTCACCCTGCTCAGATGTTGATGCAGGGGAAGTGGCAGCCTCACCAGATTGTCCTATCTCCCTAGCCACACTGGGAGAGTGGACTGATTCTCTGTGCTATGGGCTCCCACCGGCACTTGTATCCACCCCCTCTTCGGTTGGAGTCTCCCCAGGTGTAATAGGTTTCTGGGGAGAGGGTGGAGTGCTCAGATGGGTCAGCACTTTGGCTATTGCCAATGTGGGGCTTTGTGGGGCGGCCTCATCAGTAGATTGGCTCGAAGCAGGGTGCACAGGGGGAGGACTGTGCTTTTCAATGGCAGTCTTCTCAAGTGAGATAGACCCCAGTAGTGTGGTTGCCCCAATATTGGTTGCATCAGGCTCCTGTTGAGAGGAAGCCTGTGCGGTTGTGGTGGGTGGAGTCGTGGTACCTGCTGGGAGAATCGAACCAGCAGGCACATCCTACCTTTGTGTTGCAGGGGCATCCTCAGGGGACTCATCTCCCTGAGTAGCCTTTTTGGGCTTCTTTTTGGCTTTGGGTTCGGTGGGGACTTTGGATTTGGAGGTGGAGGCTGTGGGTTCCTGCTGCGTGGGTTTTCGCAGCCGGCCAGCCTGTTTAAGTGTGTGGTCAGTGTTGTGCCTGGAGTATACCTCGGCTAGAACAGCCATGGCAGGGACCCCAGTGCCAACTAGTCCCTCAGCCTGAAGCTGGTTTTCTATCATGGCCATGATGAACCGTGGATACAAGATCCAACGGTTAGAAAGTGGTTTTGTGGCCATGTCTTTAAGTTCCAAAAAGATTATATCAGTTAAGTTCAAGGGTTGGTTCTCAAAGATAGAAAACAATACCTGTTGCCACCTTGTGGACATCTGGTCCCACGAAGAGGTTTGGGCGCCAGACATACGTTCACCATGTGAAAGATTAGTCGTTGAGGATCCGGAAATTGTTTCTTCAACAAGGTGGAAGCGGAGAGGTTACCCTGGTAGTCGTTGGATGTGAATGATAGATCCAGGGCACCTTTGGGGTAAGAGGTTGGATAGGTGGCATCCTCCAGCTTTAGGGTTTCGCGCAGGATAGCTGGAGTGATAACCACAGGGTGGTTATTGACGGAGGACCGGAGAGAGACCTCGCCATCCTGCTCTCCGGTTTGGACGGTTATGTTTGTCCAAAACTCCGTCAAGGAGTCGGGGTATATAGTGGGGTTTAGGAGAAAAGCCGTTTTGAAGGGTGAGTCGTTCATAAGATCGACGGCTTGGTGAAACTTAGGCCATAATGGCGATTTGGTGAGATGGGCGACACAGTTGTGTCGAGGTTTCAGTTGCATGGTCGCCATTAATGGTGTATGGGAATTTCAGAGGTTTTGAAAGATTAGGTCAAGTGAGGAGTAAATGCTCTGAAGGTGGGGTATTTATAGGGTAGGGCAAAGGTTGAAAGAAAACTACTGAAGGTTTTGGTGTTAGTTATCAGTTGTTGTAACGACTGATGACGTGGTTTTAACCTTCAGTGGTTGTAACATCTGAGGATTTGGTGTTAGTCGTCAGTAGTTGAAACTACTGAGACCTTGGTTTTGTCCTTCAGATGTTGTAAACGTCTGAAGAGTTACTGTCAGTCTTCAGTAGTTATGAACTACTGATGACCTTGTATTCTTCTTCAGACGTTGTAACAACTGAAGACTTGGTGTTAGCCTTCAGTAGTTGTAAACTACTGAGATCAGTAGTTGTGAACTACTGAAGACATGGTATTGCTTCAATTGTTGTAAACAACTGAGGACAGGGTGTTAGTCATCAGTAGTTGTGAAACTACTAAAGACATGGTTTTGTCCTTCATTTGTTTGGGTATGAAACAGCAGCTGTTGGTATCAGCTGATGTGAACTTACTCATCAGCTGTTTCCGTCAAATCAGTTGTTTCATACTAGCCTCCACATTTACTCATCAGCTCTTTGGCTGACTTTCAGATGTTTCATTGACCCTTCAGCTCTTGAGAATATTCACCTTCAGCTCTTGTGATCAGATGTTCACAAGTGCTGATGAAATAGTCTTCAGAGCTGGTGAACAAATTTTGTCTTCAGTACTTGTGTAAGATTACACATCAGTACTTGTGAGCAAAATTTGTTCTTCAGTACTTATTTATTGAGAATCATACATCAGTAGTTGTAATCCACCTCACTACATCAGTTGCTTTCAATAAATAATGTACATCAGTACTTTGAGTTATTTTAGTCATCAGTAGTTGTGAAAGAGCTGAAGACTAAATTACTCATCAGTACTTGTATTTGACCTAATGCTCATCAGTAGATGTGAAGTAAGAGCATCAGCATAGGTCAAATCAATCAAGCTGCAGCATACCAAGCCTTAGTGCCAAATTTTGGAATGTGGCACTATCTAAAGGCTTAGTAAAAATGTCTACAAGCTCATCAGCACTAGGCACAAACTTAGGATCAATCAGACCTTTCTCATAGCAATCCCTAATAAAATGATGTCTGATCTCAATATGTTTGGTCCTAGAGTGCTGAACTGGATTCTTAACAATACAAAGAGCTGAAGCACTATCCATTAATAATGGAGTCTTAGTCTCAGTAATGCCATAATCCAGAAGTTGGTTCTGAAGCCAGAGTATTTGAGAGGTACAACTTGCAGCAACAATATACTCAGCTTCAGCAGTGGATGTAGCAATTGATGTTTGTTTCTTACTCTGCCAAGAAACTAAACAATTGCCTAGGAATTGACAACCACCAGAAGTGGATTTTCTGGTGACTTTGCATCCTGCATAGTCACTATCAGAGAAAGCAACTAATTTGTAAGAATGCCCAGCTGAATACCAAAGTCCTAGTGATTGGGTACCTTGCAGATATCTAAAGATCCTTTTGACTGCAATCAAATGGGATTCTTTAGGTGCAGCCTGAAATCTAGCACAAGCACATGTTGAAAACATGATGTCTGGTCTAGAGGCTGTAAGGTACATCAAGGACCCAATCATACATCTGTAAAGGGTTTCATCAACCGCTTTACCTTTCTGATCTACATCTAGTTGGGTGATGCTGCTCATGGGAGTAGAACAGGGCTTACAGGTTTGTAAATCAAACTTATTCAACAACTCTTTGGTATATTTGGACTGATGGATGAAGATTCCATCATCCTGTTGTCTGATTTGCAAACCTAGAAAGAACTGTAATTCTCCCATAGCACTAATTTCAAACCTAAGCTTCATGAGCTTTGTAAATTCATCACACAACTTTGGATCAGAGGATGCAAAGATGATGTCATCTACATAGATTTTAACAAGGAGCTTATGTTGTCCCACAGTCTTGATGAATAAGGTTTTATCAATGGTGCCTCTAGTAAACTTATTCTCTAGAAGAAAGGTTGAGAGTGTCTCATACCAGGCTCTTGGTGCTTGCTTTAGCCCATAAAGAGCCTTATCAAGCTTGTACACCCAATCAGGATGTTTATTGTCCTCAAAGCCTGGTGGTTGACACACATAAACCTCTTCTTTTATTTTCCCATATAGGAAGGCACTTTTGACATCCACTTGATAAACCTTAAGACTGTGAAAGGCAGCATAGGCTAAGAACAGTCTGATTGCTTCCAGTCTGGCCACAAGTGCAAAGGTCTCATCATAATCAATGCCTTCCTCCTGTGCAAACCCTTGAACAACCAGTCTGGCCTTGTTCTTGACAATTTGGCCCTTTTCATCTGTTTTGTTCCTAAATACCCACTTGGTGCCTATAGCACATTTACCTTTGGGTAATGGAACAAGCTCCCACACTTGCTGTTTCTTGAATTGAAGAAGCTCAAGTTGCATAGCTTCCACCCATCCATTGCCTCTTAAAGCAATATGATAGTTCTTTGGCTCTTGCTGACTGATGAAGAGAGCATAGAAGTAGAAGTTGGACAATTGATTCCTGGTTGAAACTCCAGCATGAATATCACCAATGATTTGTGAAGTGGGGTGATTCTTGAGCTCTTGATAGACTATGATATCTGTGCAAGTGTTTGTAGACCCATCAGCAGCCACAGATGGTGATGGTGATTCCTGAAACCATGTAGAGGATGGCAGCTCAAACGAAGTAGAGCAAGCAGAAATCTCATCAGCATTTGTAGTGGATGGAGCTGCTGAGGCTACAGGAGCATCAGGTTCAGTGAACTCAGGCAGGTTGTCACTAATCCTGAAGAGGTGAGTACTGACTACATCATCATCAGTATCACTAGGTGGAGATTTGTTGACAGGCTCAACAAATGGAGGTTGATAAGGAGCATATTGCAGTATGTCCAGATCAAACAACTCTACAGGGTTTTGTGGAATCTTGTCCTTTGGAGATTCATTGAACTTAACATGCAGAGTTTCTTCAACCCCCTTAGTTCTACAGTTGAAGACTATGTATGCCTTGCAAGTTGATGAATAACCAACAAAGTACCCTGCATCCACCTTACTAGCAAACTTCTGGAGTGGGTTGCTAGTGTTGAGAATGAAACATGGACACCCAAAGGCTCTAAAGAATGAAATAAGAGGGGCCAAATGATGAAGAACTTCGTAAGGAGTCTTCATCAACCTCTTATTCACTAAAGCTCTATTCTGTACATAGCAAGCTGTGTTGACAGCTTCAGCCCAAAAGGTCAGTGGCAACCCTGAGTCAGCCAACATTGACCTTGCAGCTTCAATGAGAGTCCTGTTCTTTCTCTCCACCACTCCATTCTGCTCAGGAGTTCTAGGAATGCTAAACTGCCTTCTAATTCCCTTGGACAGGTAGAAGTCATCAAGTGTGTGGTTTCTAAACTCTGTGCCATTATCACTCCTCACACACTTGACCTGTATGGAATACTGCTTTTCTACTAGTAACACAAAGTTCATTATTGTCTTGGCTGCTTCATCCTTGGAGTGCAAGAAGAAAGTCCATACAAACCTGGAGTAATCATCCACAATTACTAGGCAGTATTTCTTCTTTGCCATGCTCATCACTCTGACAGGACCAAAGAGATCCATGTGCAAAAGCTGTAAGCAGGCAGTGGACTTTGGTTCTTCTATTGAAGGGAATGAAACTTTGTGTTGTTTTCCTTTCAAGCAAGCAGTGCAGTCATCATCACACTTGAACTCCTTCTAAGGCAATCCTCTTACTAGACCATGGCTTATAAGCTGATTCATGTTCTTGAAATTAACATGACCCAGCCTTCTATGCCATAGTGTAGACTCTTGAGGAGATGCCTTGGAGAAGAGGCAAGGATTGCCTTTGAGATCCATCTTTTTGGAAAGATCTATGGCATACACTCTTCCTGTCCTGTTGGCCTTCAGGAGAGTGTGTTTATCCAATGCCTTATCAATCAAACTCAGAACTTTGGATGACAGAATCCGACAGTTCTGACTTGTGAAAAGGGCAACATGACCTTTGTCACACATTTGACTGACACTCAAGAGGTTGTACTTGAGATTCTCCACATGGTTAACATCATCAAACCTTATTTCCCCATTGGAAACAAAGCCTTTTCCGATGATATAACCCTTTGCATCATTGCCAAAGGAAACAAATCCCTTCTTTCCTTGAGAGTAGTCATTAAGAAGAGAGCTGCTTCCTGTCATGTGCATGGATCCTCCACTGTCTACATACCAGATGCTTCTATGGCATGTTGAAGAACCCTGCAAACACAACCATGTGTTAGTTAGTCTTGGAGACCCAAACCTGCTTGGCTTTGGGTCTGTTCTCAGCTACATGTGTAGCACTAACAGGTGTGTTATGTGTGACAGCTTGAGGTGAAGAAGATGGTACAGAAGAGGAACCCTTTGGCTTGGACTTCCTTTTCTGTGGTTTCAACACAGGAGCATCTAAGTGGTTGACTCTTCCTACTAGTTGCTGAACCATCATCACCAACTGTGTCTGATTTTATGATAAAGCCTTCAGCTCTTCAGACACATTGGAGTTTGCTGATGATGAGTTCCTATGTTGTACCATCTTTTTCTGAGCAACCTCAGCTGTTGCCTGAGTAATCCCTACCTTCTTTTTAGATTTAGCTTTGGGCTTAGGGATTTCAGGCTTGGATGTTGCTAGTACAAACTTGGTTTCAAACTCATTCTTCATTTTATTGATGTCCTCATTTATTTTCTCCTTCTGTTTGAGTTTGGAACCCCTTTTGTACCAGCAATCATCAGTAAGATGATTGAACAAGCCACATATCTCACATGGCTTCTTCTTCATCTTATGCTGATCATCAGCTGAAGAGGATTTAACTACTGAAGACTTGTTCTTCAGCTGTTTGTCATCAGTACTAGCAGTTTTCTTCCTAGTGCCTGCTTTCCTGGTATACTCTCTAGCTGTCTTCAAACCTTTCCTACTGTTAGTTTTCTTCTCTTTAGTGCTAACAGTATTAGAGGTTTGAACTTCAGATGTTATCACTTGCTCTCTAGTACCTTTAGTACTTCTAGTGACAACACCTGAGTTGATCAGCCTTTTGGTCATGTGACAGTCAGCATTTGAACCATCAGCTGTTGTAGCATCAGCTGATTGGTTTTGGCAGGAGTAAATGCTGACATCTATCTCTGATGATGCTGATTCGGAGGATAGTAGGTCACATGATGAGAAGGATTGGTTATTGCTCTCCCCATCAGATTCAACTTCTACTCTTGAAGTGAAATCTGTGGGAGGAGCAGTGTGATTATAACCAATGCCAAACTTCACATTGGAAGCTGATTGCTTACTAAGAAGCATTTCAAAACCCTTGCATGATTGCACCCATCGATCACACTCAACTTGGGTGGTTGCAAGAGTTTCCTTGAGGTCTCTGTACTTCTCTAGAAGTACATCTTCCCTAGCTTTATCATCTTTGATTTGGCATTTAAGCTTGTAAATCTCATCATTTTTATCTTTTAGTGCAGCCTCAAAATCAGCTTTTCTTTTGGAAATAGTGTGCTCAAGCTCAAGATTTTTATCTATTAAAGCTACATTTGCTTCTCTAATAGAAGCAAATGCTGCTATGCATGATTCTGAACAAAGCTTGGCTTTTGCCTCAGTGGATACCTGAGATGAGGCATTGAATGATGACCCTTCAGCAGAATCAAGAGCTATCAGAGCAAGATTTCCAAAAGGTTGGTCACCACCATTTTGACCAGCACCTTGGAGTAGTTGTTCCTGACCAGATAGCTCTTCTGGTAGACTACTCCAGTCAACAACACTTGGGGTGAAAAAGCTGTGTTGTTGAGGTTGTGTGTGAAGATGAGATTGGGAAGGTTGAGGCTCAGGAAGAGCTTGAGGTGGTTGAGCCGGGGGTGCTTGAGTTTGACTAGGCTGAGGCATGTAGTAACAGGGGTAAGGATATGGCATATGACCCTGTGGCACAAAATAAGCAGGTGGTGCCTGTGCTTGTGATGGATGGCTAGAACTGGAGGAAGGTTGCCCTCTGTGCTGTGAGCTAGTGCTGGGAAAAGTCACAAAGGGTGCAGATGAGTTAGATCCAGATGATCTACACTCTCTTGCAAAGTGTCCAAGCCTTTGGCACTTGTGACACCTCAACTTGCTCTTGTCAAAACCAACTTTGGTTTTGCCAGAGAGTCCTGGGAATTTCCTACCAGTTCTCTTGTAGAACTTTTGAGAGCGGATATTTATCATTGCCATTTGGTTCAAAATATCCATCTCTTCCAGATCATCATCTGGAATGCCCTTCAAATCCTCCATCAGAAAACACAAGTTGTCACCACCACCTCCTGAATTACTAACACCAACAAAAGCTTGTTCTGAGTTGGTAGAGAAATCAATATGCTCATCATAAGAACTTTCTGATGAAGCATATTCTGACTCATGACTTATCAAGGCAGCATTACCTTGGACAAAGTCATCAGCAAGCTTGCCAGAAGATGACAACTTCCTCTTTTGCTCTATCTCTCTCTCAAAAGTGAGCAGTTTCCCATGAAGTTGGGTGAGAGATAGAGTGTCAAGGTCAGCATTGGAGCGTAGGACAATGGTATATGTGTCCCATCTCTCAGGCAATGACCTGAGGAACCTGTTGTTCATCTGGCTATTGGAGTACTCTTGTTTGACCATCTTAAGCTCAGAAATCAAACAAGAGAACCTCTCAAACTGCTGGGTCAGAATCTCACCCTTTCTATATGAGAAAGTCTCATATTGTTGGGCGAGAATTTCCCTATTGTTTGCTAAGACCGAATCAGTTCCTCCAAATTGTTCCTTTAGAGCAACCCATAGGTCATGAGCAGACTCATAATGCAAGAGCCCTGAATATATCTCATTTGGAATGGCCATGGCTAAAATTCCATGGGCTCTAGCATCAATTTCGAACAGCTTTAGATCTTCATCCGAATATTGTTCGGGTTTCTTCGCAACCTGTTCATTAGATTCCGGGACGCTCACCATAGGCTTGTATGGCCCATGCACCACTGACTTCCAACAACCAGCACTGTTGACAGCCAAGTAGTGTAGCATACGTCTTTGCCATATGTTATACTCGTTCCTAACCAACATCGGAGGCCTGGTTGAGGAACCAGTATTGTGAGGATCATTAGTTGGTGTTGTCATCTCAGGTTTTAGTCAGAAACAAGTTTAAACAAGACAAACGTAACTCAAAACCACTAAAAGACCTCAAGATTTTGGCAAGAAACAGCAGAAACTCACTCTCTATGGCTAATTCTTTCAAATTGCTAATTCGATCAAACTGAGAGATCAAAAGAGCAGTTTCAAATGATCAATGGTTAAATCGATCAATGATTAACCTGCTCTGATACCATTTGACAGGATCTCAGCCTCTCGTTTGATCAATTAGATTAAGTTTGCAGCGGATTTAGCACATTAATTAGCAATTATATCAAGAACATAAAAGATATTACGATTAAAAGCATAAACATAGAGAGAGAAGAGTTCTGCGAAACATTAAATGTTTTATTGCTAAGCACGTTTCGGCATTTAAAACAGCATGGTTCACCATCCTTTTATAGGCGGCAAAAGGATGGTGGTGATGTCCTTTTTCTGACATCAACTGAATATTAAAATTACAACTGACGGAACATGAAACTACTGAAGAAGTCAACAGCTGACATATTCTTACAAAAATGTTCCTATCTTTTACAAGTACTGACAAAAGTAAAACTACTGAAATCCTACAACGACTGAAGAACAAACTCTTCAGTCATTTCTAACTACTGATACTATAACAGCTGAAGAACATGCTCTTCAGCTGTTGTACAACTACTGAAACAAAATAAACTACTGAAAAAGAAAAACCATCACAACAACTGAAGAAGACTTCTTCAGCTGTTGTGACAAACTCTGAGTCTTCAGTACTTGGTCTTCAGACTTGGCTTCAGATGATGTAACAGCTGATGACTTCAGTAGATATCATCAGCTGTTGTCTTCAGTCTTTGTCTTCAGACTTTGTGCTTCAGTAGAAGGTCTTCAGTTCTTCAGTTCTTCAGCTTTTGATTCTTCAGTACTTGGTCTTCAGTACTTGAAGTCTTCAGTACTTGAATGATCAGTACTTCAGACTTCAGTACTTGGTCTTCAGTACTTTGGAGTCTTCAGCTGTTGTTCTTCAGTTCTTTGATCTTCATACTTTTGTTCTTCAGACTTTGTCAGAACAGCTGATGGGATCAGAACAGCCGAGGCTGGAGCTAAGATGCTCTCGAGTCATCTGGAGAAATCCGCTAGAGCAGCTTGTTCTAATCATAGCTGATGGGAGTCTTCAGCAGTTGTTGCATTGGCATGTGGGACTTAGAGGTTTTCCTGATCTTGGCTCATTGGTTCTTTTGGTCCAACAGTGAGGCCGCCTATATTTTGGGAATAAAGATCTATAGGGATAGATCAAGATGGCTGATAGGTTTAAACCAAAGTGCATACATTGAAAAGATCTTGAAAAGGTTCAAGATGGAGAATTCTAAGAAAGGTTTGGTACCTATTCAAAAGGGGACTATATTGAGCTCATCTCAATGCCCTAGTTCAAAGGTTAAACAAGAAAGAATGAATGGAGTCCCATATGCATCTGCTATAGGATCCATCATGTATGCAATGATATGTACTAGGCCGGACGTGTCATGTGCTTTAAGCATGACAAGTAGATATCAACAGAATCCTGGTAATAGTCATTGGATGGCTGTTAAGAGTATTTTGAAATACCTTAGAAACACTAAGGATATGTTCTTAATATATGGATCTGGTGAGGAGGAGCTCGTAGTAAAGGGTTACACGGATGTGAGTTTCCAAACTAATCGAGATGATTCTCGATCACAGTCGGGATATGTCTTCATTATGAATGGAGGAGCGGTCTCTTGGAAGAGCTCAAAGCAAGATGTAGTGGCACTATCTACAACAGAATCAGAATACATCGCCGCTTCATTGGCAGCTCAAGAAGCTGCGTGGCTTAGGAAGTTCATTGCTAATCTAGGGGTCGTTGCTACCATTCAAGACCCCCTAGAGATCTTTTGTGACAACGAGGGTACGATTGCTCAAATCAAGGAACCTCGTGCTCATCAAAAGACTCGACACATTGAATTGAGATTCAACTACATAAGGGATGAAGTTGAAAAGGGAAAGATATGTATTCGCAAAGTTCACACCAATCAAAACATTGGGGATCCATTCACGAAGCTCCTCGATAGGTCAAAGCATGAAAGTCATACTTGTGCCTTAGGACTTCGATATTCTAGTGATTGGACTTGATCAAATTTTGTATTTGGATATTGGAACTTATGTTATTTGACTTAATTATATGGTTATAATTTTCATTTGTTCTTCTATTTTAGCATGTTTAAATCCGTGAATAAGTAAGTTATTCTAAACGTCCGTAGTCGATCATACTTGTGGGAACAACTATGAATGCAAGACTATAATGAACTTGGATTGGTTGATATTCATAAGGTATGAATATAGAGCAAGAGGTTGCTACCAAGGTTCATTGATATCTATGGGATATAGATATTGGACCGACCCGCTCTCAATTATTTCTGCATGGAATCTTTGTGATTAGTCATAAGAGATATTGAGTAAAGGCGAATATCATTGTATGCTCAGACCTGAGATACATATTGGGTCTTGATATTCACCAAGTATTGTACTTTGACTTAGTACTTTGCTGTTCTAAAAAATTGGCAGTACATAAGGCTGAGTTCAGGTATGATATAAGGTGATTGTGAGAGACGTATGTAGTGAAGATGGAATTTGTTCCTGTTATTCGTTGAGAGTTAGATGTTTAAGGCTTGTTAAAGTTAAATCAACGGAGAATGACAATTCTGTGTCTCTAGGATTTAACATGACATATGAAACAAAAGGATAAATGATTGATTCACCTAAATCATATTCAAGTAAGGTACTTGAAAAGGATGATGTTATTGAATGGCACTTAGTCATATACATTAGGGGTAGCAAACCGTTGCTAGGCGTTATTTGCTGCTTGCATCAATCTTCTATGAATCTTGTGCAAGTGGGAGATTGAAGGAATTGATCTGCCCAAGATACATATTAAATTGATGTGGCTAATGTGATATGATCCAAGTCGGGTCATACCCAATAACAAGCCAAACAAACACCGATAAATATTTATTCTTTGATAAGATCATACAAATAAATATTAGCACCAATATAGAAACCGGGTTTTCTAAATCATTGCTTTTGTAAATGAACAACATTATATGGATAATTTGTTCATGGGAATTGGTTGTTTTATTATTTAAGTTGGTTACGTAATATCAAACAAAAGTGTGTTATATCTTATAAAATTAAAGGGGTTTAATTTTATAAAATAAGAGTGCAAGAGTGTATCCTTTTAAATAATTCAAATGAGAGGGAAACCCATAAGTGGGACCCTACTTCGGTCGCCCCTTGGGGCTTGAAACTCTTTTGATTAGTTCTTGGTGCATGCAACATTGATACACTTGAACACTCTTCTACCAACACCCCTTTCTCTCACACACACAAGAGCAATAGAATTCTCTCATTTCTCTCTCTATAAATCAGATTCTAGGGCTGAAATCAAGGTTTTTTCAGCCTTCAAACAAGTGTTCTTGGCTGGAAAAATCGATCTTCAAGAGGGTTTTCAAGTTGGTGTTACAAGACCTAGCAAGTGGGCGTTTGAAGGAGCTTGGGGTATCATCTCTTGAGGACTTCTACATTGAAGTCTTGACATTCCAACATCATCATCTAGCCTCTAAATCCATGGTTCTAAAGGTAGTACATGTGGTTGATATGTATATGTTATGATAGTATGTTCTTCCATATAAAATGATCCTTGTTTTGGGTTTTGATTAAACATATGTATATGATACATAAACTCACGTTTTTAATATAAACTCTGCTGCGTTTTAGATGTTAAATGGTTAATATGTCTCTGATAAACATCTATAAAACCCTTCAATTACCAGACAGTATTTCTTCTTTGCCATGCTTATCACTCTTACAGGACCAAAAAGATCCATATGCAGTAATTTCAAGCAGGCAGTGGACTTTGGCTCTTCTATTGGAGGAAATGATACCTTGTGTTGCTTCCCTTTTAAACAAGCAGAGCAGTTGTCGTCACATTTGAACTCCTTCAATGGCAGTCCTTTTACTATACCATGATGGATCAGCTGGTTCATGTTTTTTAAGATTCACATGACCAAGCCTTATGTTCCATAGTTTAGATTCTTGAGGAGAGGCCTTGGAGAACAGGCAAGGATGGCCTTTTCGATCAATTTTCTTTGATAAATCTAAGGCATATACTCTTCCTGTCCTGTTGGCCTTCAGGAGAGTATGTTCATCCAGCACCTTGTCAATCAAACTCAGAACTTTGGAAGACAAAATCCTGCAGTTCTGGCTGGTGAAAAGGGCAACATGACCTTTATCACACATTTGACTGACACTCAAGAGGTTGTACTTAAGATTCTCCTCATGGTTGACATCATCAAACCTTATTTCACCATTGGAAACAAAGCCTTTACCGATGATGTAACCTTTTGCATAATTACCAAATGAAACAAATCCATTCTTTCCTTGAGAGTAGTCATTAAGAAGAGAGCTGCTCCCTATCATATGCATGGATCCTCCACTGTCCACATACCAGATGCTTCTTTGGCATGCTGAAGAACCCTGCATTCATCACAAGAAACTAGTTAGCTTTTAAGACCCAAACCATTTTGGTTTTTGGTCTGTTCTCATCAATAGATTTTACACTAACTGGTTTGTCATGAGTAACAGCTTGTGGTGGTGGAGATGGTGCAAAAAAGGATTCCTTTGATTTTGGCTTGGGTTTCCTTTTCTGTGGTTTAATCACAGGAACATCTATTTGGTTGACTCTCCCCAACGGATGTTGAACCATCATAACGAGTTGTGTCTGATTGTTTGCTAAAGCCTTCAGTTCATCAGACACATCAGTTCTTGTCTTTGATTGAGTCCTGTGTTGCACCATTTTCTTATTTTTGGAAAACACAGACTTAGTCTAGTGTTTTGGTATTCCATGAGAAATCCATTGAACACCTTCAGCTGTTTCCTGATCAACCCCTTCCTTCTTTTTGGATTTCTTTAAGGATTTTGGGTTGAGATTTCAAACTTGGTTGTTAAGTTTTGATGTTCTTATCATCAGTACCAAGTCATCAGTGAAATGATTGAATAAGCCACATATTTCACATGACTTTTTCTTCATCTTCAGTTGATCAACTGCTGAAGAAGATGAAACTACTGAAGATTTGTTCTTCAGTACTTTCTTCCTTTCAGCACTTATGTTAAGTACTGAAGGATTCTTAACTACTGAAGATTTGTTCTTCAGCAGTTTTCTATCAGTACTTTCAGACTTCCTGATAGATTCTTCAGCATTTTTCAAACCCTTTTTACTTTCAGTAGTTTGGGTTTGTCCTTCAGGTGTTATGACTTGCCCTTCAGTACTTTGAGTACTTTGGGTACTTTGTGAGACAAAACCTGAAGTGATCAACTCTCTCTTGATCATGTGTCTGTCAGCATTGGAACCATCAACTGTTTCAATATCAGCTGATTGGTTTTCTGAGGTACTAATGCTGACTTCATCCTTTGATTTTGGTGCATTATCAGAGGGTGAATCACATGATGAGGTGGATTGGTCATTTCTTTCTCCTTCAGATTCTACTTCTAACCTGTTAGTAAAATCTATAGGAGGAGCAGTGTGATTATAACCAATCCCAAACTTCACATTTGAAGCTGTTTGTTTGCTGAGATGAATTTCAAAACCCTTGCATGATGTTATCCAGCGTTCACACTCTACCTGGGTAGCTGCAATTGTTTCTTTGAGGTCCTTATACTTCTCTAAGATGACCTCTTCCTTTGCCTTGTCATTAGTGATTTGGCATTTTAATTTGTAAATCTCATCATTCTTTTCATTTAAAACAGACTCAAACTCAGCTTTTCTTTTGGAAATTACTTTCTCTAGCTCAATATTTTTATTGATTAAAGCTACATTTGCATCTCTAATTGATGCAAATGTGGCTATGCATGACTCAGAACACAACTTGGCCTTAGCCTCTGAAGATACCCGTGATACCTGTGATGTTGAAGCATTTGAGGATGAACCATCAGTAGACTCCAGGGCCATAAGAGTAAGATTTCTAAAAGGATTTTCACCACCATGTTGACCAGCACCAGGAAACAGTTGTTCATGATGACCAGAAATATCATCTGGTAAACTGCTCCAGTCAACAACTCCAGGGGTAAAAAAGCTATGTTGTGGTTGAGATTGAGATTGTTGATGTGATTGAGATGGTTGAGCCTCAGGTAGGGCAGGTGGTTGTTGAGCAATGGGTACTTGAACCTGACTTGTTTGAGGCATGTAAAAACAGGGGTAAGGATATGGCATAAGACCTTGAGGGACAAAATATGCAGGTGATGATTGAGCTTGTGAAGGATGACAAGAACTGGTAGAATGTTGCCCTTTGTTTTGTGAGCTATTGCTTGGGAAGGTCACAAAGGGTGAAGATGAGTTAGATCTAGATGATCTACACTCTCTTGCAAAGTTTCCAAGTCTATGGCACTTGTGACACCTCAACTTGCTCTTATCAAAACCAACATTGGTTTTGCCAGAGGGACCTGGGAATTTCCGACCAGTCCTTTTGTAAAACTTTTGTGTTCTGATATTGATCATTGTCATTTGACTCAAAATATCCATCTCTTCCAGATCATCATTCGGAATTCCTTTCAAATCCTCCATCAAAAAGCACAAATTATCACTGCTACCACCTGAATTACTATCAACACCAACAAAAGCATGTTCTCCATTGTTTGTAAAGAAATCTATATGCTCATCATAGGAACCTTCTGATGCAGCATACTCTGACTCCTTACCGACCAGTGCAGTGTTTCCTAGTACAAAGTCATCAGTAAGCTTTCCAGATGAAGACAACTTCCTTTTCTGTTCTATCTCTCGTTCAAATGTCAACAGTTTTCCATGAAGTTGGGTGAGAGATAGAGTGTCCAGATTTGCACCGGAGCGTAGGAAAATAGTGTATGTGTCCCATCTCTCAGGCAGGGTTTTGAGGAATCGATCGTTCATCTAGCCGTTTGTATATTCTTGTTTAACCATTTTCAACTCAGATATCAAACAGGAAAATCACTCAAACTGCTGGGTCAGAGACTTACCCTTTCTATGAGAGAATGTCTCATATTGCTGGGCAAGGATTTCTCTAGTGTTTGCCAAAACCTCATCAGTTCCTCCAAATTGTTCCTTCAGAGCAACCCAGAGGTCATGTGCAGTTTCATGATGCATAAGCCCCAAATAGATTTCATTTGGTAGTGCCATGGCCAGAATTCCATGGGCTTTAGCATCAATTTCAAACAACTTTAGATCTTCATCCGAATACTGATCAGGTTTCTTCGAAACCATCTCATTTGTTTCCGGAAGACTCACCATAGGCTTGTATGGTCCATGCACCACAGATTTCCAACATCCTGTGCTGTTGATAGACAGGTGATGGAGCATACGTTGTTGCCATATGTTATACTCACTCCTAACAAGCATCGGAGGCTTTGTTGAGGGGCCAGTATTATGAGGATCATTGGTTGGTGTAGCCATTTTCACAGTTTCAAGCAAATTCAATGTAATTTAAACAAATCTAGCTCAAAAACTCAACAACTCTGTTTAAAACACGTAGAACCTCAAATTAATTCACCGAAAGCAACAGAAACTCAAACTCTATAACCAATTCTTGCAAATTTGCTAATTCGATCAAACGTAGATATCAAAAGAGCAGTTTCAATGATCAATTGTTAAATCGATCAATGATTAACCGGATCTGATACCATTTGAAAGGATCTCGGATCTAGTTTGATCAATTAGGTTATGATTTGCAGCGGAATAGTATAAGAATTAGAAGAAATTTAAGCAAGAACACAAATGATATTCAATAAAATAGTACGGTTATAGAGAGAGAAAGTTTTCTACAAAAGAGAATGTTTTCATTCATACACAAGCTTCGACACGATTACAATTAGGTCATCTTTCCGTTTATAGGAAAAGATGACATCAGCTGATGTCACTTGATAGTGACATCTAACCGTTTTACATCAACAACTAAAAATAAACAAAACTACTGAAGATGTCCACAACAGCTGACATCTTCTTACAATAAAAGCTAAGTGTAGACTAATACTACAACTACTGAAACTACAACGTCTGAAGAGTAAGCTCTTTAGACGTTTTACATTCACTAAACTACTGAACACAAACTATTGAAAACACAAAAGAAAACTACTAAAATAAAACCATCATAACTACTGAAGAGTACTACTTCAGCTATTATGACAACCTCTGAAGACTTGGTATTCAGACTTTGTCTTCAGCTGATATCTTCAGACTTTGTCTTCAGTACTTGTCTTCAGACTTTGTCTTCAGCTGATGTCTTTACACTTTGTCTTCAGTACTTGTCTTCAGACTTTGTATTCAGTTGATGTAGTCTTCTTCAGTTGTTATGATGTCTGTGGGACTTAAAGGTTTTTCTGATCTGGCTCATTGGTTCTTTTGGTCCAACCAATTATTTACAAACACTTCTATATTGTTATCTCATATCCAAATGAAATTATATCCGCAACGTACGTTACCATACCCTTCGATTACGACCTTTACCACCAATATCCACCGCATGCAACCACCGTCCACCCTGTACCGCCTCTGTCACTGCTAGAACCTCCTAGTCGACTAGAATCCTCACCGGAAAAAACCCAACGTCACCAAATCCCCCGGATCTTGTCTACAATCTAACATGCATCCATAAAAGCAGCCTTAGATCACCACCACTAACCCTTACCAACATTATCACCTTCGGTTAACATCTCCATCACTAAAACACCCACCATCAGTCACTTAACAACCCCTATCGCAACCACACCATGGCTCCCATCACCATCACCACCATCACAAGCCTCAACCATGATCTTTACCACCGCCTTAGGCGGCCTAAAACCTAGTCAACACCGCCACCATCGCTACAGCCGCCTTCATCACCATCATAACCCGACAACCACTACCACAATTACCACTATCACGGACCATCACCACTATAGCAGCCGTCACCGACAGCCACCCGAACAGCACCATCACTATGGCCATCAACAACCACAGCCACCATCACGGACAACAACCATCAACCGCTAGAATCAACCATGACCATCAGTCGTAACCCCACACTAACAAAACCACCCTCGCAGACTCAACTATCGACCCCAACAATGTCTACACCCATGGCCGACCGCCACAACCAACGTCACCCACTGCCGCGACCAACGGCAGCCACAAAACACAGCCTTCGAACCCAAACCCCAGCCGCCACCTTCATCATCACATAACTTACGATTTTTTGCGAGTTAGAGAGCGCAACTACCACCATTGGAAAGATCTCTTCGAGAGGAAGAAGAGCATGGGCGGCACTCGTCGCCACTCACCGCCAGTCAGCGGCCAGAACCTCGTCGGAACCCTAGCCACCACCCCCTTCTCTCCTCCATATCTTCACCATCATTGCGAATTAGATGAAACCACCACCACTATCGTGATTAGGGCATTGTAATTAGTGGGGTAGGTTGAGATCTCACCGGAGCCCGCTGTCCGCCGCCACGGCTTCGCCGTGGAGTCATCAGCTCCGGCAGTTGCGGCTGCTGCAGCTCTTGGGAGCATTTTATTTGTTTCTAGGGTTTGAAATTAAGGAAGTGGTGGAAATGTTCTTTAAATACCTAGGGTTTTTAGGTGGATTCTCCTTCAATATCGCTTATACGTCTTGTGATCTTCATTATCGCGTATCAACCGGTGTTTTGGATCAAATCACATTAGAAGACCTATAAAAAATATGTCTAACTACTTCTGCTTGAAATGAATCAATTCGGTATATTTGTCGTCAAATTCTCGGGTTTGACCTAATCTCAGGCCGGTACACGCCTCGGTCGCGTCTTGAAACGCATTTGCTTCAAACAATAGTTTCACTCTCTAATTTAGAATGTTATGATAACTATAATGATTAGATGAATATTTAAGGTGTTACAGGCTGGGTTGTCATAACAGACATCGGTTAAATGCTAGTGAAAACCGGTATTCGCGTTTCACTTACGTATTTCCGTTGCTTATGCATGTTTGATGAAAAATCTTTTAGCAAGCATTATTTATGATGTTATTTATGATTAACAATGATTTTTATTGGATGACAAGCCATTATAAGAATTTCTGACGGAATTCAGACGTTAGTACGTGTTAAATTGCCGGATTTTACCCGGTATGGGTTCTGAATCTGTTTTCAGTTTGGATCTTTCCAAAGTTATTTCAAATCACATAATAATTCATTGTTTCATGGTTTCTTATTTCATTAGTTCGTAAAAGTGAATTTGGGCCTTAAATGGGCCTTGTTTATAAGTTTGGTCCCTTATTGGGCTTATTGGGCCTAAAAAAGGCTAGTTTCTTTTCCAAGTTTTCTTTGATAAGCCTAACTCAATTCAGACCTTCATTGGGCTTTATAATATTTTATGGTTTTCTATTTGGGCAATATTTCAGGGGTGTTACATTCTCCCCTCCTTTAAGAAATTTCATCCTCGAAATTTTAGTATCGCTAACATTGTTTCCAAGTGTGATACACTCATAGTATGAGTCTTGAGAATTTAAAGCTATTCACCTGAGCATTCCAGGACGAAAGTTGTCGATTATGTATCAAATAACCGGCTTTGATTATCCCAAAGATTCAAGTAATTATCCCCATGTTAGAACTTGTTTGATGATAGGATCAAATGCATCAATCTGTAACAAATTAGATGAACAATTCAAAGAAACACAAACAATTGTAATCAAATCAAAGCAAATATCAATAAAATTCACTGTTCATTGATATAGCAAAGACAATTACAAGAGTAAGAAAGCAGTACAAAATGGTACGACTACTAAATTCTACTCTAGTCTAAGCTATTTATACTATCAACAAACAAAAGACTATCTATTTACAATTCTAGTCCCTATACTAAGACAAAATTGTAAACTAAGACTAATGTTAATCTTTTAGAGGACTAACAATACTCCCTCTAAGATTTACATTCGTCTTCAGTCTTCAAAATCATCTATCTTCTCAGCTCTGTCTTCTTTTTCTTTGTCCTTTGTCTTCTCAGCATCCTTTGCTGTCTCTTTTCCTCTATCTTCTGTCTGTTTTCATCTTCAGTTGGCTTGTCTTCTTTTTCTTCTTTTATCTTCAAACTTCAAAGTATTCCTCTTGTTCTTCTTTTATCTTAAACATGTGCTTTTCTTTGTACAATTCTTGTTCTTTCAAGGCCTTTGCAATAGCAGACTTGAATTTGCTTGCTAAGATACCTTGCTCAGGCTTTGCTTCATTTGTCTTTATGTCCCTCTTGTTCATAACCTCTAGAGTATCTTTTGATAAGCCTGTTATATCAATGTTAGCATACAGCTCAATAGGTTTTGAACTTCCTTTTGAATACACCTCCAACACACCTTTACTTGATATCCTCATAAATTCAATATCTTTTATATCATTCTTCACAATGTTTGCATATGCAAGAGCTTTCCTTAAAGAAATTCTCTCCACAGTAGCATTCATCACATTAATGATTGATATAAAATACTTCTTGTCTTGCTCAGCAGTCTCTGAAGAAACTCTTTCAAATTTCTGTACTGATAAGAATGAGATGTAACTTGGATGAAGTAGTTTCAACTCAAAAGTACCAAATAAAGAAATCATGTCCTTATCCCAATTTTCTAGATTTCGGACCAATTTAAGCTCAAAAGTAGATGAATTGTAAAACCATCTCAGTATCGGTTTGGTCTTTTGGTTGCCCTCTATCACTTTCAATCCAGGTGTAGTTACCTTCTCAAAGTACTTATCACAGAATTCTACCATGAAATGCTCTTTTTCCGATTGTAATCCTCTTATCTTTTTATTTTTCTTTAGCATAGAAAAGTACTCCTTGTCTTCTTGATAACATCGTGTTTGAAGGAAGTTACTTGTTCTAGCCAACCCTCTGTTTAGAAGTTCAACAAACATTTTTCCTCTTTTGGCGCCAGAAGGGTTTATCAACTCAAGTTTATTAAGCTCTTTCAAATCTTGGACTGGTAGTTTAATGATGCTGGAGTAAAAATGATATACATCAAATACTGCATTTACTCTTTTAATCAAAAACGCATCAAAAACCTCATCATATTTCCATGCTATAATTTTGACTTGATTTGTAAAGTCAGGAGCAATCATTGCATTTAATAATTCAGCAACTGATTGACCTTTTTGCAGAACATTCCTCACTAAGTCACCTGTAGATCGAGCACTATCAAAAATATGCTTTTGCTCAGTGGTGGCTTTATACACTTGTTTTTCTGTTTGAGGAAACATCTTCATCAACTCTTTCCTTTGTTCATGCACAGTTGATTTTTGAGCCATTTGTTTAATCTCTTGTGGTTTCAAAATCCTTGTTCTTTTAGTAATATCTAAATACTGTGGATTATCAGTATCTAGAATCACCATTTTGTTTGTTTGTTTTTCCGTCAGTTGAAAACTTTTAACCAAATTTCTCAATGAGACTGCTTGAAGTCTTTTTAGTCTCTTCCAGGGATAGTTTCTGGCTTGCAACCATGACCTTAAAGCAGTATTATTCATCTCCTCAGGGTCAGGATGGTGCAGCTCAGAACTTGAAATTTCATCAACATTAATACTTTCTAGTCTCCTATCCCACTCACCATGCTCCATGATTATCTCATTTGGATCCACTGGTGCAAAAGACTCTGCAACTAGACATTTCTCATATTCATCGTTTATTTGAGAAACTGTTAGCCCGTCTAGAAATACTCAATTATACTTCATCTTTACCAAGTAATTATATCTTTCTTCAAAATCAATTGGCACATCATCATGACTTTGATCATGCTCAATTAAAGATGGATTTTCAAATTCTTTAACCACATCTTCATCATCTAACACTTCATTGTACTAATCATCATCATATTCCTCTTCTAGATCTTCCAATGCACCAATTTTGTCTTGAATAATTTGTTCTTGGCTCTCTTGAGGATCTTCTTCAATTGACTCTTCTATTCTTTTCACCTTTGAAGAAGATTCAGGTACTGATTCAGCATCAATTTCATCTAATTTCCTCTTTCCTTTCTCTATTTCAGACACTTTTTCAACATCAATTGGGATATTTTCTAATATAATCTCTATCTCTTGAGAATTGGGTTTTGCTGATTCTTTCAACTTCATCAATTCTTCTTTTAAACCTTCATTTTCTTCAGATAATTTCTTGAATTTTTCTTCGAGAAGATCATAATCTTTAATCATCACTTCAAAATTTTTAATAACATCTTCTTTATCTTTAGCATATGCAACAATCTTTTCATCTTTATTTACACTTTCTTCTTTCAACTTTACATTTTCTTCTTTCAGCTTTTCAAGCTCAGATTTGAGATCAGCAATCTCTTTCTCTTTAGCCACATTATCATCCTTTAATCTTTCAATCTCATCTATATCCAAAATCTTCTCAGTTTGAACAGACACATTTTGTGTTGTAAAAACTGGAATATCTTGATCAATTTGGAAAGAATCAATGAAATCATAATCAAAAGTTTGATTATTTACATCAATTTCATGCTTTGTTTCTACATAAGTATCTGCCTCTTCATGTTCAGCCTCATGAACAGCTTCATCAATAACTACATCATCTATATCATCAGCTGCTTCATGTATACTATCATCATGACCTTCATCATCAACTGTGCCTTCAACTTCATTTTGAGCTTCAGTTGCTTGCTCAGACATTGGAGCATCATGACTTATAGATTGGTGTGTCTCAGCTACACCACCATCATCATCATCATTAGCATCATCGTCAGAACTTGAAGAGCTTTCATCATCATTATCTTCATCATTTTCTTCATCATCATCTTGATAATCATCTTCTAAGGGAAATACATCTATAAGCTCTTCTGGATCAATTGGTTCACCATCTAATAAATGAAAGTGATCCACAGCAATGTCAACCTCATCATTTGCTACATTTATCATGTAGTCAAACATAGGTACATTTTCAGCTCCAGTCAGAATGGCTAATCTTTTGTATGATATTTCAGTCATGTGTTCCAACGCCAATCTGTCTCCACCTACTCCATATACATGGATATCTGGGTATTCCTCATTAATGATCATCTGAAGGAATCTTGGATACATCAGATATTTATTTCTGATTCCTTTTTCTAAATTAAACACAAATCCATTCAGTATCCATCTTGCCGTATTGAATCTTCTATTAGTAGCTATGGCAACAATTGGTGATGCAATGTCCACAGGAAAGGAATTCCACCCTGCACTCCTCTTGGACATGCAATGCTGAAAGATATAGCATAAAAGTTTCCAGTGGTTGTAGACCCTTGCTCTAAAATATTGCTTCTTAGGAAAGTGGTCGGGATGACCTATAGCCATGAAAGTCTCCCTGCATTCTTTGAAAGTCAACTCACAGAGGTCTTCAGGATCATTTTGACCTAATCTTAGAGCATCTCTGATTGAGTCTTCAGATACTTCAATCATCCGGTCTCTGGTAATAAAGCCTCTTACTACTTTTCTTCCAACATCATTGACTTCAACAGTGGCAGTACTCCAAAATCTCCTGATAAGTCTATCATAGATTACTGGTTGGAAGCATATAGCATATAATATCTTGTTCTCAACAGAAATCTGATCATTTCCTTATATGACATAGCATCTTGAACCTCTTCATTTAGCAGTGCAGCTACATTATGTTTGGGTTCAAACTTTAAATTTGCCATCTGCAAAAATTAAAAGAAATGATGTTAAAAAAATAAGAAAGGATTTTGAATGTGATTTTGATCATGTGATGATATAAGATATAATAACCTAATGTGTTTAAATGAATTTGAATTAAAAACTTGTAATGTTTTAGACTTTTTACTTAAAAAATTTCTGTTTTATAAAAGTTGATTTGTCAAGTTGAATTTTAAAAAAATAAAACACATTTGATTATCTAATCTTATCAATTTTATTGATCATATTAATAATATTGAAATGAGATTATTCATTTTTATTTATTTTTATTTAATTAAAATCAATATTCATCTCCTCATCTTCTTTTTCAAGTAATCTTCAAAAATTTACTGTTCATCGATGAACATTGAACATTGACTTCAATCAAAATTTCATTTCAAAGCTTGTTCAATGGATCAATATACTCGAAATCACATGCTCATCAACAATTCATGATCAATTTTTGTTAAAGTTCTGATTTGAATGATCAAAATTTAAGATTTTGACCAACTTAGGGTTCGAACGCCTGAATGGATTCAAACGCCTAAATAATAATCATCCATTAATCACACACAATCATGAACTAGATTATCAACTTACGTTAACAATCTATCAAGCACTATGAACAATCTGTGATTTTAATCAGAAATGATTTTGATGATGAAATCGAATGGTAATCTGAGGGTTCGAAGGTTCAGGGGAAGTCGAATGGTTGTGAAATGAGAATGAAATGAAAATATCACAAGTGTTCTATATATATAAAGTGAATATTTTAGGCGTATGAGCAGTGTTTGTGCACATTGAGACCTAAAATTTACTAAGTTATTAGGCGCATGAGCACTGTTTGTGCGCATGTGGACCTAAATTTCACCAAGTATTAGGCGTATGAGCACTGTTTGGCCGTATGAGGTCAGACGCATGAGAACTGTTCAGACGCACAAGCACTGTTTAGGCGCTTTTGCACTGTTCAGTCGCATGTGGTTTCCTGAAACGCCCACACTTAGAAATTTTTCAGAAACATTACAACTGTTCAGGCGCATAAGCCCTGTTTAGGCGCTTTGGCACTGTTCAGCCGCATGAGGTTTCTGAAACACCTAATACTTATAAATTTTCACTTGTTATTAAGAAGTCTGAACACTGTGTAGGCGCATGAGCACATGAAACGCCCAACACTTGAATTAAATTTCAGAAAATTAACACTGTTTAGGCGCATTGGTTTATGAAAAACGCCCAAAACACTTGTAAAATTTCTAAAATTTCTTCATGCTCCTATTTAGCCGTATGGCTACTGTTTAGGCGCATGAGATGACTTTCACTTGTCATTTTTCAAATCTTTCACCTGCACACTGTTTAATCACATTAGTAATATTTCATACTAATATTTAAACAATTTGCATATTTTTGACTTTCTCTCCAAAATTTACATTATAAACCCTTAAAATTTATATTTTTACACTTTGACCCTTCATTTTAGTCTCCAATTACACAAACCAATTTTCTTGATTTCAACATTTCAAAGAAGCTTTTCCACTTGCTAAAATTATGAAATCATTTTTATCCTAGACAAATGCTTTACATTATCAAACACACTCATACTTTGAACTTTAAAGCATCATCCTTTCAATTCAACATTTTCATTTTGTTTTCTGAGAATATTCTTATTGTTATTACTCCCCTAAACTTTTAAGTTTTCAGAACTTATAAGTTTACCAAAGTAACATAAGAATGTCACACTTATCATTGTTGAATTGCCTGCACACAAGAAAACATGCATAAAATCAAAATTAAAGCAGAATAAAAATCTAATATTTACACTAGAATCCTTGATTGAAGTGAGATCATATTAGTGAAGATCAGAACATTAAAAGAAAAAATATGTGAATAGTCATAGACAATGATTAAATCCTGATCAAGTGTGTTCCAGGTCAGTGATATCACAGCAAAGGAGACACCAGATCTAAGGACAGCAAATGAGTGTTCTTGACAAAAATATCAGCTCACTTACTTGTTCAATTCTTGGATTCATTAGGTAGAATTAGATATGACATGATGTGACTCATACTAAGACTTAGAGGATCAACTATCATCAATATATGCAAGAAAGCACACATTCTCAACTTATTACCTAACAAATATGCATAACCAGATCTCATGTTACTTAATTAAATAGAGAATGATCATGGATAACCATTTGATCAACTCTAACCGTCCATTTGAATGGGTGTGCACATTGGCATCTTTTACATCAAAGGAGAATGTCCAGGCCTGTAATGACTTACAACAGAGGACATCTCTGCACTTCAGGTCTATGATGACTCATAACAGAGAAGTGAATGATGCTTGTAACAGATCTTATGATTAGTCACATTATCATCAGGTGTGAGTGATGTAGCTTAACAAGCACACAATCTGATAAGCTAATACAACTCAAAAGAACTTAGACAAATACACATACAAGCATAGAGATTTAGTTTAATCACAAGAATTTACTTGTTCAGTATACTAGCATGATATTGTCTACACATCATATCCTGATCATGTCAGACTTTATTAGCGAGTGAAGTATGCAACTGATCTCACTAATGTACTATCATTTTTCACATAAGGCAAGCACAGATTCATTCCTAAAAAAAACAAAATAAGTTAGAAATAAAAAGCACTCTATTTTTGGAGTTTTTGATTTATACTTTTCTATTTGATTTTTGAGTTTTCTAATTTTGTATTTGTTTTTCTATAAAAGAAAACACACACACACAAAAAAAAAATCAGGCAAATAACAATGAAAGGTTACACTTATGAAAATCTTTAGTATTAGGGAGGGTTTCGATCATGAAAAGATTCAAAGAACTGAAATAAGAACTTAGAAACCAGGTTTACACATGGTTAATAAGGCCAATTGACTTCACTAAATACTCAAACCTTCCTGGTAAAAAGGCTTTAGTAAATAGGCTTGCCAACTGTTTTTCAGTTGCTATTTGAATCAAGATGATTAAACCTTTTTCAGAATTATCTCTTACAAAATGATATCGAATTTCGATATGTTTTGTTTTTGAATGTTGAACTGGATTAGCTGTAATGAACATAGCAGTAGTGTTATCAATGTAAATTGGTGTCTTAAGAAAATTGAATCCATAATCCAGCAGTTGGTTTTGCAACCAAAGGATTTGAGAACATCTGCTGATGCAGCTATGTACTCAGCTTCTACAGTTGAAACAGAAACATTTGTTTGTTTCTTACACTGCCATGAGACTAATCTGTATATCCATGTAGCTCAAAGTTACCCTCATAAGGATACCAAAGCCCTAAAGCTGGTTTGCCTTTGAGATACCTGAATATTCTCTTGATAGCAATTAAGTGAGATTCTTTCGGGTCTGATTGATACCTTGCACAGACACAAACAACATACATTATGTCTGGTCGTGATTCAGTAAGATACATCAAAGAACCAATCATAGATCTATATAGAGTTTGGTCTACTGATTTTCTTTTAGGATCAGGCTCAATCTTGGTGTTTACGTCAGCTGGAGTTCTTATTGAATTGACAATCATGCAGTTTGAATTTCTTCAAGAGTTTGTCAACGAACTTCTCTTGATTGATAAAAATACCATCTGCAGATTGTTGAACTTACAATCCAAGAAAGAAATTGATTTCTCCCATTGAACTCATTTGGAAACGAGATTTCATGATATCTTCAAATTTATTGCACAATTTTGGATTGGTAGAACCGAATATGATCTCATCTACATACACTTGCACATATAAGAGATCATCATTATCCTTCTTTATGAATAAAGTTGGATCGATTTTCCTTCTTGTGTATCCATGTTGGATCAAGTGTTGAGATAATGTTTCATACCAAATTCTAGGAGCTTGATGTAGGCCATATAAAGCTTTGCTAAGCTTATACACTCGATGTGGAAATTCTGCATCCTCAAAGCCCGAAGGTTGCTTCACATACACATCATCAGTGATTGGACCATTGTTGGAGCATATATTGTCATATATAGTGTGTCCGTCGCTTGACGAATAGTCTATGCTTAATGTACTACACCTGATATGTTGTAAACACATGAAACTGGGTCATTCGCAGGAGCATATGCGAATGAGACTCAGTCGTACGACTGAGCCAGGCTAATGGGCCAGTCGTGCGATTGAGAGATGCGACTGGGGCATTCGTAAGACTGAACCATAAGAATGGTGCAGTCGTACAATTGAACCATAAGAATGGTCCAGTCGTACGATTGAACCATACGCATGGTCCAATCGCACGAATGGGCCCAGTTGCATCTAATATAGGCCGAGGCCTATATATACCAGTTTCATTGTGTAGAAACCTAAGGGTTTTAGGAGGTTTTGTGCCCGGGGCCTAGGTGCTGCCGGATGAGAGGGGAGATCATGCTCGATCTACCCTTGCCAAGAGTCTGTATTCTTAAGTTGTAACGAGCTTAAAATCGTTATGTTTTATCAATGAAATCATTCGATTATTGTTCGTGTTATTGATTGACTTTTGGTTATTGCTGTTATTTATCCTTCCGTCAAGAACATGCTCGGATGTTCATCGATCCAGTGACTTCACAACCATATAGGAATGCACCTTTAATGTCCATTTGATACACCTTTAATTTCATGAATGATGTATAAGCCAGGAAAACACGAATGGATTCGAGTCTTGCAACTGTAGAAAATACTTCATCATAGTCAATTCCTTCTTCCTGTGTGTATCCTTGTGCAACAAGTCTTGATTTGTTTCTTATATAATTTCCACGATCATCAGTTTTATTTCTTAACAACCATTTCGTGCCTATGGCATTTTCTCCTTCAGGAAATTCCACTAACTTCAACACTTCTTGTTTACAAAATTGAAGAAGTTCTTCTTGCATAGCTTCAATCCAACCATTGTCCTGTAATGCCTCGGTGACATTTTTAGGAAAAATCTGTGAAAGAAAACAAGAGTATAAACAAACATTTGCATGTTCAGATTTACTTCTAGTAGTTCTTTCATTCAGAGGACCAATAATCTGTGATGTTGGATGGTTCCTATGGATACGAGATGTCGGTATCTTAGTTCCTTGAACATTAACATCCAGATTGGTTTGGTTCAGATTTGAGAGCTGTTGCAATAAGGTAGATGAATGTGGAGTGAAATTTGGAGCTTGAGTCAGTGAATTGATAAAGTAATCGAAGTTACTATGATCAATTGCATCTCCAGAGATGGAAGATGTGCCAGACTCAGGATGTCCAATTTCGATACCATCATTAGGAATTGGTTGTGATGCTTCTTAAACTGCTGACACTGAATGATCTGAAGCTGAAGAAGCATAATTATTGTCATTGAGTTGTATCGTTGAATCCTTGAAGAAAGAAAAGAATGGATAATCTGGGCGAGAGTCATCTGAATCATCAGAATCTGAATCATCACTGAAAGATCCAAGATCTCCTCTTGAGATCTTCTTACCTGCAGAATCATCAGATTGATTAAACAAGTTAGATTGAAATGAGTTTGACAAAGAATCTAAATCAAATAACCATGCAGGACCATTTAAAACTGATGGAAAAGAATTTTCCAGAAATTTAACGTTGAATGTTTCATTAATTGTATTTGTCCTAGAGTTATAAACTCGATAGGCTTTGGAAACTGATGAATATCCAATGAAAAATCCATTATCAGCTTTTTATTCAAATTTTCCTAAATGATCACTTGAGTTAAGAATCATAACTGGACAACCAAATGATTTTAAAAAATTTATGTTTGGTTTCCTGTCAAACATTAACTCATATGGAGTTTTCTTTTTATCTTTAACAAGTAAGATTCTATTCTGAACAAAACAGACTGTTGATATCGCTTCATCCCAGAAAGTGATTGGAATTTTGGTATCAGCTAACATAGACCGGGCAGCTTCAATCAGAGTTCTATTCTTCCTTTAAGCAACTCTATTTTGTTGTGGAGTTCTGGGAGCACTGAATTGATGAACTATCCCTTTTTCTGCACAAAACAAATCAATGTTAGCATTTTTAAATTCAATTCCATTATCACTTCTTATTATCTTTACTTTTTTGTTCAAGTTGATTTTCAACTTTATTAATGAATTCTTTTTGAAGATCTGCAGTTTCAGATTTAGCATGAAGAAAGAAAAAACATGAAAATCTTGTATAATCATCTATGATGACTAAACAGTATGATTTTCGACCAATACTCCTAACATTAATTGGCCCAAAAAGGTCCATATGTAACATCTGGAGTGGTTTGGTGTTTGAGTTTATTAGCTTGGTCTTATAAGACACTCGATGTTGTTTTCCCTTCAGACATGCTGAGCAGTGATCAGTAGTTGAAAACTTCTTGGAAGGAAGTCCAATAACATGATTTCCTACTACAAGCTTGTTCATGTTTTTGAAGTTAGAATGACCAAGTCGTCTATGCCATAGCTGGCTTTCATCATTCGATGCTTTAGCAATCAGGCAAGTAGTTTCAGTTGCAGGATCCACTTGAGACATATCCAGTTTGTATACATCTCTGTCACGAGCAGCTTTAACTATCACCCAATCATTGCTAACCTAAAAACCTGGTTTCAAGACATAACAGTGAGATTCATCAAAAAGAACAGAATAAGATTTGTCACAAATTTGGGATACACTTAGTAGATTGAAGTTCAACTGTGAATAGAAGTTGACTTTATCAAAACTGATAATCCCATTGGACACTGTTCCCTCTCCTGTTATCTTTCCACCTGCATCACCTCCAAAAGCAACGTGTGTTCCATCTTTTAACTTAAAGTCTTGTAACAAGGCTTGATTGCCTGTCATATGCCGGCTACACCCACTGTCAACATACCATGAGTTGATTGGTCTCCGCGGGCGTACCTGCATTCAAAAACATTTAAGGTGAGTTAGTAACCCAAGCCGAGATGGTCTTGGGCTTGCCAAACTTGTCAACAATTGAAAATTGTTTGAAATGAAGTTTGTTGACATCTGGTTTCTTTTGAAATTTAACCTTTTCTAATCCTCTTTGAGAAACCTGTTGATGATCTTTTAGTGATTTTGATTTCAAAGCATTATATCTGTTTTCAAGATCATCATTAAGAAATCTTGAATCATTGTATGAAGCATTTGAGAATGTTTCATTGTTTATTCTCACAGATCGTGGAATAAACTTTCCTTGATTGTATTGCTATGATTTGACAAAGTATTGATTATCATAATCTAAATTGTTTCTTTTGAAAGATCTCAAACCCAAGGAAGGTTGTTATTGTTGTTGTGAAAATTTAAACCCAATATTATTATTTCTCTTAAATTATGGGTTTACAAATCCTTTATTACTAAATTCTTTCCTTGAGGAGTTCTTTCTAAAGTAGCAATCACTCGTATTATGATTTCTTTCATCACACAATGCACAGTATTTGTTAAAATAACAATAAGTGGTTATGTGATTTGTCATATCACAAATATGGCAATACTTGTTAAAGTAACATTCTGAAATGTCATGATTGTACATGTCACAAATATCACAATATCAGAATGTTTAAACAACATTTTGTTAACACTTGATGTGGAAGCAACATGTGATTCTTGTTTAAATTTAGGGTTAGGGAGATTAATTTGTTGTTTCTTTGGAGTGAGTTTGGTCATCTGGTTCTTATGATTTTTCTTTTGAACTTGATCATAATTCTTTGACTCCTTAGATACAAATCTTTTATGCACAGCGGAAGTCTTAGGACCTGAACTTGTTTTCAGATCAGAGTTAGATTTGATCTTGGGTTTAGTTGTTATTTTTATGATTATGTTCATGTCAAAAGTTCCTGCAGACACAAACTTCACAGGTTTAATTTGAGTATTGTTCTGTGACTGATTGATTGATTCAGCTTTCTTAGATTTTGCAGCTTTTCTTCTTCTTTGATTTCTTAATCTTGATGAAGTTTTCTTGCTTTGAATTTTAATAGAATCTTGAGAAGATTCTTTTTGACACTCTTTATCTTCATTTAGTTCATTTGAACTTGAATCATCAGAAAGATTATTATCTATTTTAACCTCTTCACATTTTCCTTTCAGTTTGTTATTGACTTCAGTAGATTTTTCACTCTTTTGTTCACTTTGTTCAATAACAGTTTCACTTTTTGATACAAACAGCTTCTTTTGCTTTTGTTGAGGTTCATAAGATTTGACTTTGATTGGATGACCATGCTTTATCTTTTCTAAGTCTTTTCTTCATAGATTTCAACATTGATCTTTGTTGAGTTCTTTTGGTCATGATATTCTTTAAGCTTTACTTTATTTTCTGGTGAATGATCATGAGTGTTAAAGTTTTCAAGTAAGGTGTTTGATATTGATTCAGGCATAGGTTCATGTGTAAAACCTAATCCTGACTTATCTTTATCTTTCCTTCCATTCACCAGTTGCTCAACAATTTTCTTTGAGCTTTTAACTTTGGCCAAATCTATTTGTGTTGCTGCATGTGCCAATTTTTCTTGTTCAAGTGTTTTGTTCATCTCTTTAAGTTGTTTCTTAACAAGTTCAAGTTCTTTAATAGTTTTGTTCCAAGAAGCTTGAAGAGATATGATCTTTTCATCAGCAATTTTATGATCTGATTTTAGCTTATTGTGCTTTGATTCTTCTTGTTTGAGCTTGTCACATATTTTGAATGAGTATGTTCTGTAGTGTTCAACCTGTTCAAAACATGCTTTTGTGCACATTTTCTCTCTCATTTCCACTGGTATTTCAGGATAAGAATTTGAAGATTCAGTATCAGAAGATGAGGTAACAACCTTTGGTTGTTCAGATTGAGCCATAAGAGCAACTTCTTCAGTGGTATCTTTTGGATCTGATTTGTCGCTCCAATCATACTCTTCTTCTTGATCTGATTCATCATCCTTCTTAGGATCTTTATCTTCAGACCAGTCTTCATCATCAACTTCAGCAACTAGAGCCAGATTAGAAGTGAGATCAGCAGTAAACTGTTCTGCATATGCACTCCAGTCATAACCATCTTTGATGTTTACAACCAGTGCCTTCTTTGGTTCCTCACTATTCTTCTCTTCTTTGGGTTCTGGCATAGGTAGGCTTTGGTATGGCTTTTGAAAAGTCTTGTTAGCCTGTTGCTGATATTTCTGACCATTTGAGCTGCCTTGACCATTTCCTCCTTGGTTTCTTGGAGCTTTACATTCTCTAGAAAAATGACCATAGCTGTTACAGTTAAAGCACCTTGATTTTGATTTATCAAACCCAACAGTTTTGTTTGCACTGGGTTTGTATTTTCTGTTTGCATATGAGTGCTTTTGTGTCCTCTAAGCTATCATGACCATTTGCCCGTTAAAATCCATTTCTTCTACATCATCAGGATCCATTTCAAACAGATCTTGTAGAACAAGCTCCACTTGAGTCAGATGACTGCCTTAATAAGCTTGAAAGCTTGCCATGAAAGCTGTAAATGCAGTTTTTGACTCTTCATCTTGTAAAAGAATTTTAATTACATCTTTCACTTTGCCAGGATTGGGAGAGTTTGAGGATGGCATCTCATTTTGAGGTTTAGGCACTTGAGCTTTAGGAGGAGACTGTGGTTGTGGTTGAGTAGAGTAAGAAGGTGTACTTGTGAAGAATCCTGCTCCCACAAATAAATCACCTTCATCTTCAGGAGTGATATGATCTTTTGCTAAAAATGCATTCTCCACTGTATTTGCTGGAGAAGCAACATACTTATATTGAGATGTTGATGCATGTCTGTCATTGTTTCTAGAACTTTCATCAATCTCAACTGATTCAATCTTAGCAATAAGAAGATCAAGATCCATTGGAAACTTTTCAGTATGTTTCAATAAAGTAACAGTCTGTTTCCATGATGATGGTAGTGCATTCAGAAGTCTGTTATTCAAATCTTCAAGATCATTCTTAATTCCCAATGTAGACATTTCTGTTGTAAGTTGCACAAATCTATTCATCATCTGATTAATAGTTTCTCCTGAGATGTGCTCAAATAATTCCAGTTGCCTTTTCAGTTTTTGCTTTTTCAGATCTTGGATTTCCTTTCCTCTTTCACAGATAACCTTCAATGCTTTGTACATAGTATATCCAGTTTGATAGTTTTCAATCGTGGATAGAACTTTCAGTGGTAGTCCTTTACACATGAGAGAATAGGCTTTGACATCATTTTTCACCTTTTTCAGATCCTCTCCATGTAGGTTATCTTCTGGATAAGGTTCTTGTGTAGCTTTTGTATACACAAATCCTCTGTCTGGACCATCAGTAGTTACAGGAATGTAAGGTCCCTTTTCAATTGATTTCCATAGATCAGTGTCTATGGAATTCAAATGATGTTTCAATCTAAGAGACCAGTTTTTAAAATCAGCTCTATTTTTAAGTTTTGGAACCCTGTTTTCAGAATCTTCTGATTTCACCATTTTTTATATTTTTGTTGATTTTCTAAGTTTTTGAGTTAAGAAAAGAATTAAAAATATTTTTGGATTTTTGAATTTTTAAAAAAAATTCCAAGTGACAAGGAGATGTGTCTGAACAGTACTGAAACGCCCCAACAGTTCAAAAACGTCTCAACAGTTGATGCGTCTCAACAGTCGGTGTTCAAGTCAAAACGCCCAAGTTATGAAATGCCTCAACAGTAGAGAAACGCCTGAACAGTGATAAAACGCCTAAAGGATTGCCTTAGAAAATATTTCCAAAAACTGCTCAACAGTGGTCAAATGCCCAAACAGTTTTGAAACGCCTAGGGTCAAAACGTCCAAACAGTTGTGAACCGCCCACACAGTGGTGATGCGCCTAAGTAAAAAATGCCTACACAGTTCAAATGCGCCTAAACAGTGTTCAAGCGCCTAAACACTTAGGCAAATTTCTGTGAATTTCAACCCTAATGCGCCAGCTTCATCATGTTCATATAAATGTAACTAACTCAGAAATTTCGAAATCCTTCAGATGTTGATGAATTGAACTGAAACTTTCCAATTAGTTCATTATAATGCCGATTATGAATCCTCTAACATCAATTTCAGTAATTATCCATAATTTTCACTGAATTTCAGAAATTTTAGGTCGAAACACTCAAGAACAGTTTCTCGATCACTTTTTCACTAATTCACTCAATTTTGATGAATTATACTGCAATTTGTGATTCAAATCATGTTTCTGATGATGAAACACAACTCTAATTCACAATGATTCACTTGAATTGTCAATCTATTATAGATTTCAGTGAATTTTTGAAGTTTCTATCTTCGACAGACCTTCAAAAACACTCAACCGAAAGCTCTGATACCATTTGATAGGATCAAATGCATCAATCTATAACAAATTAGATGAACAATTCAAAGAAACACAAACAATTGTAATCAAATCAAAGCAAATATCAATAAAATTCAATGTTCATTAATATAGCAAAGACAATTACAAGAGTAAGAAAGCAGTACAAAATGTTACGACTACTAAATTCTACTCTAGTCTAAGCTATTTATACTATCAACAAACAAAAGACTATCTATTTACAATTCTAGTCCCTATACTAAGACAAAATTGTAAACTAAAACTAATGTTAATCTTTTAGAGGACTAGCATTTGACAAAAGCAGTGAGCCATTTCATGAATAGATTTTTGGCTTCACCATCAGATCATTTAACATTTGTACAAAATTAACAAGAAGAGATTCTCCATTGTGGTTCAACGCACAATCCTACTAGGTAGATCTAGCAAGTAGACGATTCCCAAAATTCCGACTGAGAATCTTAAGAACTATTGAAAAGAAGAGGATATTAGCGTGAATGCCTTTAATTAGACAGGATAGTCATGATACAATAGATTAAAGGTTTCAAATCAAGAAGGATTTGGGTTTTCCCAACGAGTACAGATTAATATCTAGGCATCACACGATCATTTCTATGAAGCTAAAACTAAGAAGTTTTCACGATTTCTAAGAATAGAGAGATTAGGTCATACACAAAGGTCTTCAGCTTTCAAAGCCTACTTTTTAGTTCTCAACTTTCTTCTGAAAGATTTCTTCGATCTCTTCCTTCTATTATTTCTTCTTAAGGGGTTAAGTCATTTCTTCCACTACGTGCTTCTCCTAGTATGCTTCCTTTTCCGGAACGGTTCTGTATATCAGAACCTCAGTCTTCGAGTAGATCCGTTCATCTTATCTGACGCATGATAAGAGTTTCCCATAATGGGATGTGCTATATATATATATTCATGTGAACTGACGCTGGTAGAATCACAAGTTCGAAACGTAAGACGGGTGAAGGCAAAAGAAGAAAAGCCTAACTGTAGGCTATCCACATCCATCAATATGGTTAAGCCGAGACAAATGTGGTCAAGACTTGTTCCCTCGCATTAGGAAATATAGATGTCTTTGGACAATGCGGATGATGGCCTCCTATCCGCACTTGTCAATGCGGTTGACATTACCGATCATCGGTCACCCTATTCAATTTGATCTAGTATTCTGATGTGTAGTTGGTAGTGTCGTACCAATAATGTATCCAGATGCATCCTTTTATTTTACGGAAGTCCAGTTCATGCTTAATGTAGCTCTCCATATATTTTCTTAGCTTCATCGGGCGACTAGAAAATTGCCTTGTACTGTTGCATCAACACACATCTGAAACTTTCTTATTCGTGCCCAAAAGAATTCCGCATTTTCCCAAGGATAACGATGCCAGTCGTATAGCTACATGAGTGAAGTTTTTATTAATCCTTCCACAATTTTCGCCTAACCCTAAGCATTGACGCATCTCAGTTGGGTTTTTACTTCTTCCCGGAATTTTATAGCCCCAAATTTTTGCGAATTGTCTCGAATTTTGTGCTTATTAGTAGGTGACAAGATGACAGACATATCTAAGTATGTCTTACAATTCCTATCCATGTGATTCATGAATTCCATGACTTATGTAGGTCCTCCCACGCGGGCTTAACTATAACCTTCGTACTCGCCATATCTTGTTTTAACTACTACTTTTGTAATGTCGTTTTCCTTATATTCACGGCTGATAACAATTAAGACGTAGGTAGCATCTTGTAATTGATTATGCAGGTTAACATCTCTAGGAAAAGGGTATCACTTATCCTTAGTGACTTTATTTAGCTCTCGATAGTCTATCAATACTTGGAGCATTCTATTTTCCTTCCATAAAGTGTATTAAGTTTCCTCAAGGCGACATACCAGGTCTTATGGACTGTTTATCTAACAACTTTCGAATCTGCTTTCCTTCCACCAGCTCCTTAATATAAGTTTCAAGTCCAGTACCTCCATACATATATTACTTCTATTTTCCGACTCAATTTCCTTAAGAGCAACCTCAACTGTTGTCTTAAGCTATAGAATTGTTGCAAACGTTCTCACTAATTCCTTCATAGTGCTTCCCATTGAAGGTCAACCTTCTAGATGACGTCTTCCTCGGTCCATATTCTTCAAGGTAACTGTGCCCTGTAGAGGGTTCATCCGTGAAGCAAGTAACTCTATTTAGATTCTATTTCCTTATAAGCATATCGATTGTTTCAACGAGATATGGGAGTAGGAATTTTGCTCGAATTTCCAATGGTACGGAGCGTTTTAGGGTAAGGTATTAGAGAATCACTTTAGGATAGGTTTAAAATTTAAGGAGGAATAACAACAACGCTTACGATCGGGGATGATCATGCAGTCTTTCTTTGTCTACAATCTGGTGCATGTTTCCCACTTCGTTGTAGTTGGATCTCAAGTGATTTAACACATGAGATTTCTTGTATTTAATCTTTTATGATTCTTAATACATCTTTTGGAGCAATACCATGCTTTAAGTTCAACCACGAGTCTTCCCCATGAATTCTTCATTATCATCGACCGTATCGATTTGAACTAATTTAGGACTTCATCAAGGTGCTTGCTAGCACAAGGAGGTTAACTACCACTCTAATAACCTATCATATAGCTTCGAGATCGTATTCCAGCTTCATGACCTTCACTCTCGGATCACGAACTTATCACCCAAATAGCAAAGATCTCGAGTTAGGGATGACTTACAAGGGTTTAAAGTTGTCTGCATCGGCCATCACGTGTTTCCAAAGATGAGGGTCATGATAGTGGGTTTAGGGTGAGTAGCACCACTCGTTAGACCATGAATTTGATGGAAAATAAATATTGAGCAGAGGGTGAGTGAAAACCGGGAATTCACAGAAGTTGTACATTCAAATTTTTGTTTTGAAAGCTCGATGGTCAGTTTTCTCGGCAAATATCTCTATCACTTGAGCCTTTATTTTTATGGAATCAGGATTTTTGAACGAGGTTTCACCTCCTACTTATTCTGGCACTCTGAAGTTTACCAACGACACGGGCAGTTAAAAGCATGGTCAAAATAATTCAACTTATGCTGCAGGTAAAGATTGTTAGTAGGTAACAAACGGTTCATTGATGATGAAGGATTTCACAAACACCTGGTACTATGAAAGGTGATTGTTAATCATTATCGGAGCTGATATTAAGAATTTTCTTTTGGATTAAGTGGTTCTATGACATCAAATAGGTATTAAGTAATCAGTTATCTACGACTTTAAGAAATTGACAGAGGAATTCCAGAGTCCAGAATGTCCTATGAAGTGCGGGCTAATAAGGAAGAAAGTAGTGACAAGTCTTCTATGTCATTGACCACATGACGTGCTTCTCGACAATCCATTACTCCAATCTATTCTCGGTTGTAGATTTTATGTTAGGGAGTCTTTTACGATACCGACAAAGTTGAAACGAATTCTATAATAGGTAGGAAGAAGTCCTTGAGCATCACAAAAAGAATGAACAATATTGCTAAAGTACACGCATAACTTAGGTGGAGTACCGTACTCTCAGCACGAGACCAGTTGAGTTTGAGAACAACATTCGATGATATTTTGAGTCAGATAGTTGCATCATCATAAACCCAATAGGGTAGCAGAACAAAAGAAAAGAGAAGAAGAAGAAAAGGAATAGTTACTACAATGCCATCCCTGGTAGCACTTCAAGTGTCAAATGGCTTCGCCCAGCACGAAAGTATTGGAATATATAATCATTTAGTATATGTTGGGTATTTGTGCTTAAATCTTGTATTTATTATTTTCTTGAGTGTTATACTTTGACATTGGTTTACATGACAGGGCCCACCAAAATTCAAGTGCACCTGTAAATTCACCATTACGTGTGCACCCGTAATCGTCAATTTACCTTACACTATCATTCTAGTTATTCCCATCATAAGTTCTGATTTTGTGTAATTAGGTCTTTGAGTTACAATTTCCATTTGGTCATCATCTGCAATTAAGCAACTTAGATTTTAATTATGCTAACAGTCTTGCTAACCCAACAATTGTGTTAAAGTATAGTTTCAACAAATCAAGCAATAAGTGAGCATTCAGGTACATACTATTCTAGGGAGCAGATCAAACAAAAGGCATCATGGGTTACTATCCTATCACTGCATTCCAACAAGCATCATCATACAAATGAAGCATATAAGCAAGTATCATCATTCCAACAAGTATCATTATAGCAGTTGTCTCACGTAACGACATAAGTCGTATCAAGTGTATAGCTAACAACATTTGTTTCATATAGTGACAAAAGTCAGCTGTTGATGTGAGAATAGTAGTTTAATAAAAATGACTTAAATTAAACCTAATTAAACACCTAGTTAAACTATAGACTCTCTAAAACTTAAACTACTGACAGGCAAGTGAACCTATCGACTCTAGCAAAGCTTAAGTAAGTCCGGATATCGAACCCACGAGACTCTGTTAACTATGTTAATTAACCTAAGACTCTTATTACTAATGAAATTATTAATTGAAAGGGGGGTTACTAAAATAGAAAGATGCTAAAATTAGAAACTAAGGAAAACGCGAACAAAGAATAGGAAAGAACTTAGAATAGGAGAGGAATGAGTTACCTAGGCTCAGAATCCTGTTTGCCAAACTCTGGTTCTTCTATGGATTTGGCATGAATGATGAAACTGGGACCTAATGGTTTTCACTACTAGGGAATCTAAAGATTCTTTGACCCTTCTCAAAGATAACACTTAAAACCCTAATAGCTAATGATGATCACCAGATTATGTGGACAACCTCACAGTCACTCCAAAGATTGCTAAAAGACCCTATAGTTGACTTACCTCACAGCAAAGACAACTCAAAGCATCCTAAAACACTAAAGGGTAGGTTTATATCAGATCCACAAGTTTAAACTGATAAAATAAAAATAAAACAGTTAAATAAGATACGCTCACACGTTATCTAAACCTAACCTGTTATGTAACTAGACCAATTTATTAATTCTCACTTTACAGCTATTGACTTAAGCATGCACATTCAAAATCAATTAAGGTTCCAATTTAGTTCCTACAGTCTAGTGATCAGTTAAACTGCAAATTAGTTAATTACTCACGTAAATTAACCTACTTGATATCTAATATGATAAGACAACCACAATAATACCAATGGAACGTCAAATTGCAACCATAACTAATATCAAATACACACTAGCAACTTGCTTCAATGATATAAACCCAACAAATAGCAATCAATTCATCATAAAATTACCAAAATCCATAAAAGAACCAAAATTCATCAAACAATCATCATCAAACCCAGGTAACTACTAATGGTTTAGCCAAGAGACATCAATAAACAACCATAACAATCTGAATTCAGAAGATTTAACATAGTTTGTGATAAGAAAAGTGTAGATAACAAGACCCGAGTTGTAGAATACGCGCAAACGTTATCCTAACGACTTCAAATCTTAATCCCGACTCGTTTCCACGTCTAAAATAGCTCCAAACAACCTTCAAGGTCACCCTAATTCGTTCTTCCTTTGTTCCCAGCCGTCAGCCTCTTCAATTCTGACCTAAAAACCACTTAAAAACGAATTTTATGAGTTGGGCCACGTAATGGGCTCTCCGAGTGGCGCGCACAGCTAAGAAAGGCTGTGCGCGTGGCACGAACAGGCTCCAGACGTAAAACAAAGTTGATTTTTGGATTCCTCATCTCGAGAACCATCAAATCTATATATTATGGGTCCCGTAACTCATTTTCTAGCTCCCGATATGATCGTTTTACTAATTTACTTCCGTGGTGTTTTCCCCTGTGCTCGTTTTTTCATTCTTTTTGCTCGTTTTCCACTCCGTTGCACACGAACACCTATCAAAACATAAACTAAACAAAAGTAAATGAAATCTAATAAAACTAAACATAATTAGACTCAAAATGACTCAAAACAAAGACCCAAAAACTATATAAACTACATTATATCAAATATCCCCACAGTTATTCTTTTTCGTCCCTGAAAAAGCATGCAATGAAATCAGAACCAGGAAATCATTTCAAACAAACTTTATTAACTCACCCAATATAAAAAAAATAAACATAAATACATATAGGATTTAGTTTAGTTAACAGTGAGGTCTAGTTCATTGTTTCCAATATACCCTAACACTTACAAATCAGGTCCATTTTCATGTTTTTGTTTTTAAGTTTCAAATAAAAGAACTAGGTACATATAAAGGATCTCACACTCAGAAGCCTACAGGTCACCAGCTCTACTAATTTGCACAATGGAAGGCACAGGTTAACCATTTTGGTTCACCTAACCGCTATAACCTCAAAAACTAGCAATCCTAATAGAAACTTGTAGTCACGATGGAATTTTTTTTTTGGTGGAATGAATTCTTTTGAGCTTTTTAGGTGACATATAATTTATTTAGGTGACATTGTACAGTTCAATTTTAATTTATTTAGACTGGCCCCAGAGGTGTTACAAACTAAAGTCACTATCCCCGGTAAATAACACATAGGAACCAACCCTTGCATTTTTATACAACAAGCTCATTTTTTTATGAAATTGATGGAGGTGCCACCTACTCTCGAATTTATTTTCATAAAAAGATAGCAGTGTGCCATGTTTGTGAGGAATAAGTTTCTACTAAAATGCTAGTTAATCAACCTATAGGGGTGCCAATTTACAATTCCTAAAGAACTAGATTTTTCCCATTACTTCTAAGATGAAAACCCACAAGACCACCTAGTTCAGTTAGTTAGATTAATTTACACACTAAAGGACCCTTCAATGCAAGCTGGGTTAACCAGATAACTCACAAGTCAACAAACTATCCCATTTATTACACAATTTTTTTCATTTTTCATTTTTTTTGGCATTCAACACATATTTGTTTGAAAATAAAACGCCAGTTTTTCTATCATTTTCCATATATTGCGTACTAATTTCAAAGACATTTTCAAGAAAAATGTTTTGAAATTTTTCAAATTTTTTTGATTAATTTTTTTTGGATTTTTATGACACTTTAAGACTCAAAAACTCAAAAACTAACACTAACAAACTCATTTCCATCCCCACACTTAAAACTTGCATTGTCCTCAATGCAGAGACAGAAATACACTAAAATAAATAAAAAAAAAATAAAAAAAAATAAAAGGATAAAAAGAACGTGTTCACCTGATAGCAAAGCAACAATTCTTCCAAACCGTTCCCACTAGCTATATAGCATTCCATTCGCAGGTAGCACCCTCATGCCTCGGATCATCCTTCATACTCCAGCCAACAGCTCCAGATTCACCCGAATGGAGATTGAGTACGGGTGGTACGTATCCGAACCTACATAATCAAAACAAAAGCACAACCCGAGCAGCATAACACTGACACAAAAAGACTCAAAATACTGACTCAAACAAATAAAATAAAAGACTTAACAAAATAAAAAAAATAAGACAAAGCAAACAAGCAAATAATATACAATACTCTACACATAAGATCCTCCTAAAGATCTATAACTCTAGCAAAAATCATGGAGGATCAAATAGATCCCATGTAACAGCCCCACCATCAATCACAGTAGAACCTCTCAAAGGCACTAGCCTATCCCAACACTTCTCTCTAGTGAATGCATCCTCCTGATCTAAACTAGACTCAGACTCTAGAGTGGGTTGATCAGACCTAGGCTTACTAAACGCAGAAACATCCCCACACTTAGGTTTTTCTATGGATGTAGGGTTCACTATCTCAGGAGGTCTATCAGCTATCAGTGCCTCTAACTCAGTAAGGTCTCTCACACCATCAAACTCATCCTCTCTAACATACTCAGGCAGACCATCTAACTCTCCAGCAAACTCAAGCTCCCAAGACTCAGACTCCTTAGACTTCTCAGTTACCTCACTCTCACTAGAACTAATGGAGCTCACAACTTCCTTAACACTACTCGGACTCCTAATGGAGTCAGCCACATGGAATGTGACTTCCTCATCTCCTAAGTGAAGTGCAATGGTTCCCTTAAAGACATCAATATTGGCCTTAGCCGTACGAAGGAAAGGACGTCCAAGAATGATAGGCACATTCGCATCAGCCTCCATGTCTAGAACAACAAAATCCACGGGGAAGACAAATCTATCAATATTAACAAGCAAGTTCTCTATGATTCCCCGAGGATACTTAACAGAACTATCAGCAAGAGAGAGTGTCATGCGCATCGGTGTAAGTTCACCTAGGCCTAGCTTCTCATAAATCGAATAAGGCATCAAATTAATGCTAGCACCTAGATCAGCTAACGCGTGGTTGTGAATATTGCTACCAAAGAGACACGGGATGGTGAAGACTCCCGGATCAGACAGCTTCTCTGGAAGCTTGGTCATCACCACTGCAGAACACTCACCAGTGAGATCAACATTAGAAAGTTCTCCAAGCTTTGCTTTGTTCTTGAGGATGTCATTCAAGAACTTAGCATACTTGGGCATGCATTTGAGAACCTCTATGAATGGAAGATTTATCTTGATCTGCTTGAACAAATCAAGAAAGTACCCATACTCCCTAGAATATTTCTGATGGCGGACACGATCAGGATATGGGACTGTAGAAAGATCTATCTCAGGGCTGGGTCTAAAAATAGGTGGACGATCCCTAATAGTGCTCTGGACCATGGGACCCTCTATCTCTACTTCCTCTTCTCTCTCCCTAACATCTTCTACCTTTCTGTCAGGTGACTCTACCTCCCCTAACTGCTTACCCGGTTTAGTGGTGATTGCCTTAACATGTGCATGTGGGTTTTGTGTACTAGAACTAGATGAAAAGGTACATGGGGGTTTCTCGTCTATCCTCCTAGCAAGGTCAAGTACTGTTCTCTGGAGATCCTGAAAAGCTGACTGTTGGTTTTTTAGAATAAGATCATGTTCAGCAAGAGTTTTCTGGGTAGCCTGGTCTTTAACAACTAATTGAGTTAAAAGTTCTTTTATTTCATTTAAGTTCTTCTGATTATCAATCTGACCCTGGCCCTGGTTGTAATTTTGAGCAGACTGGAAACCAGGGGGATTACCGAAAGATCTGTAGTTCTGACTTTGGTTACTTCTCCAACCCGAATTATAAGAATTATTAAAATTGTTCGATGGACCACTTACATACTCTACGCTCTCCCTATTCATCTGTGGACACTCGACTGTATCATGACCTCCCCTACAAAGCTCACACCTATACAGCTTCATCTTTGCCGCCTTCACCTCCCTAGACAAACTCTCAATAGCAGCAGCTAAACTAGTATCCATGGTGTCATGGTGAACACCTCGAGTGGTCGAGGGGTAACTAGTAACAGGAATGGAATTCCTGTTGACCGCTCGCTGCTCATGATCAGTCTGAGCAAAGCTCTCGAAGAGATCATTGCATCCGGCTACATCCTTCTTCCCCATAAGATGTCCTCCTGCGGAGGTGTCAAATCTAGCACGAGTCTCGTAAGTCAAACCATTGTAGAATTTCTCTACAAGAGCCCATTCAGTCAAGCCATGATTGGAGCATCTGCTAAGCAGATTCTGAAATCGCTCCCAAGCAAGATAATATGGTTCATCAGGCTCCATTCTGAAAGAATGGATCTGATCACGGAGACGGGAAGCTTTTGCGGGCGGGAAATATTTGTTCAGAAATTTATCTCTAAGAACAGCCCACATGGTGAAAGTACCAGGAGGATGTGAATCGAGCCAGGTGGAAGCTCGTCCACAAAGAGAAAAGGGAAACAAGTGAAGGAATTTGGCATCTTCACTAGCCCCTTGGATATTAAACGTACCAAGAATACGAGACAATCGGGAGATGTGAGCTGGCGCATCCTCATCATCACGACCATGAAATTGACATGTATTTATGATGGTGGTCATGATGTAGGAAGGGATTTGCCACGTGTTTTCATTAGTGATGTTCGGGACAGTGATGGGGGAGTTGACTCCCGTGAAGCCTTTGGTGGCTCGCTCGTGAATGGTGTGGTGGGCCATGTGGAATGGGGTGGGGAATGGATTGACTCAGAAGACTTAACCTCAAACTTAAGTGCACTAAGATCTAATTGAACAGGTGGTGGACCTCGTGACCTAAGATGGGGCATAAACTAAACAAAAAGAAAAACAAGAGAAATAACCTAGACCTAAAGACACAGAAAAAGCACGAAAATAGCAAGAAGAAAGTTAATTAACACAATTGCCAAGAGTCCCCGACAACGGCGCCAAAAACTTGATGTGAGAATAGTAGTTTAATAAAAATGACTTAAATTAAACCTAATTAAACACCTAGTTAAACTATAGACTCTCTAAAACTTAAACTACTGACAGGCAAGTGAACCTATCGACTCTAGCAAAGCTTAAGTAAGTCCGGATATCGAACCCACGAGACTCTGTTAACTATGTTAATTAACCTAAGACTCTTATTACTAATGAAATTATTAATTGAAAGGGGGGTTACTAAAAATAGAAAGATGCTAAAATTAGAAACTAAGGAAAACGCGAACAAAGAATAGGAAAGAACTTAGAATAGGAGAGGAATGAGTTACCTAGGCTCAGAATCCTGTTTGCCAAACTCTGGTTCTTCTATGGATTTGGCATGAATGATGAAACTGGGACCTAATGGTTTTCACTACTAGGGAATCTAAAGATTCTTTGACCCTTCTCAAAGATAACACTTAAAACCCTAATAGCTAATGATGATCACCAGATTATGTGGACAACCTCACAGTCACTCCAAAGATTGCTAAAAGACCCTATAGTTGACTTACCTCACAGCAAAGACAACTCAAAGCATCCTAAAACACTAAAGGGTAGGTTTATATCAGATCCACAAGTTTAAACTGATAAAATAAAAATAAAACAGTTAAATAAGATACGCTCACACGTTATCTAAACCTAACCTGTTATGTAACTAGACCAATTTATTAATTCTCACTTTACAGCTATTGACTTAAGCATGCACATTCAAAATCAATTCAGGTTCCAATTTAGTTCCTACAGTCTAGTGATCAGTTAAACTGCAAATTAGTTAATTACTCACGTAAATTAACCTACTTGATATCTAATATGATAAGACAACCACAATAATACCAATGGAACGTCAAATTGCAACCATAACTAATATCAAATACACACTAGCAACTTGCTTCAATGATATAAACCCAACAAATAGCAATCAATTCATCATAAAATTACCAAAATCCATAAAAGAACCAAAATTCATCAAACAATCATCATCAAACCCAGGTAACTACTAATGGTTTAGCCAAGAGACATCAATAAACAACCATAACAATCTGAATTCAGAAGATTTAACATAGTTTGTGATAAGAAAAGTGTAGATAACAAGACCCGAGTTGTAGAATACGCGCAAACGTTATCCTAACGTCTTCAAATCTTAATCCCGACTCGTTTCCACGTCTAAAATAGCTCCAAACAACCTTCAAGGTCACCCTAATTCGTTCTTCCTTTGTTCCCAGCCGTCAGCCTCTTCAATTCTGACCTAAAAACCACTTAAAAACGAATTTTATGAGTTGGGCCACGTAATGGGCTCTCCGAGTGGCGCGCACAGCTAAGAAAGGCTGTGCGTGTGGCGCGAACAGGCTCCAGACGTAAAACAAAGTTGATTTTTGGATTCCTCATCTCGAGAACCATCAAATCTATATAATATGGGTCCCGTAACTCATTTTCTAGCTCCCGATATGATCGTTTTACTAATTTACTTCCGTGGTGTTTTCCCCTGTGCTCGTTTTTTCATTCTTTTTGCTCGTTTTCCACTCCGTTGCACACGAACACCTATCAAAACATAAACTAAACAAAAGTAAATGAAATCTAATAAAACTAAACATAATTAGACTCAAAATGACTCAAAACAAAGACACAAAAACTATATAAACTACATTATATCAGCTGTGCAATGAGATAAGTATATCTCCAAAATTTAAGTCCCAATATATATGCACACTTTTGGTTTCTATCATTCTTAGTTCTCGATGTTTAGTGTCCTAATAGTCCACTCCAGAAGGTTCCATACCATCCTGGTTTACTCCGGTACACCTATCATAGGTAATACCCTAATGTATCAAGGTTTCTTATAGGGTAGAGAACTTTTAATAGGATATATGTAATCGTTAAGGTATACAAGTTAAAGATGGGAGTTCATAAGGGAACCTAATCTTGCTGCAAACTTTGGATCACTGGATCATGGAAACAACCTACTACGCTGGTCCTATTTATGGTTACAGCTTAGGTATTGCAAAGCAAGCCCACATTTCTACACTTGGTTCAACAAAGCTCGGAAGAGTCATCTTACTAAGGTGGTCTTATGAGGTTATATGGTTGTAGTTTAGATCTCGCGAAGCAGACCTACTTCTCTACAACCTTTGGCTCTGATACCAATCTGTCACACCCCGGGCCCAGAGAGGCGGGACGTAACGATTAGTAAACAACAACCAAAATGCAGCGAAAACTAAATGGTTTATTACAATACAACTCACATATTTACTTTAGAATATTGGCTTTGTTTCAATTCACAAGGTGCCTTGATCTATAACCTATAGGTATCATGATCAATCCCTTGATCAATATTTCTTGAGACTTCAGTAATTAAGGCTTCTAGGCTCAACTTTTGTCTTCAACATCTACCCTTACTTCTTTTTTCGGATTTAGATATCTTTTATAGCTCAACTATTCTCCCTAGCTGTACCTGAAGACATGCTCAAAAAGGTTTTGTGTCAACATAAAGTTGGTGAGTTCAAGTGCTTAAGGTTTAAAAACAAAAGTCTCTTTAGAATCCATTAGTTGACTTTCAAAACATAAGTGCTTAAAGTCTTTAAACAAAAGGGACTCTGAAAGTCCATAATTTAAAGTTTAGTATCAGTTATCACTGTTGTGGGGTCACAATCAACCCTGCACTCTGTCCCCGGTTGGCCTCTTCTAAACTTGTATTTAACTAGATATTCCCGAAGGAAGAACTGAGCCTCAAAACAGTGAACCATACCTGCCAGGATGGTTCACCATAGTTTCTTAAAGCCTGTCACATGCCACAAACGACCCCTCAAGATCTCAGTGGGGTACCTCCTTGTAGCGGGAGCCACTATGTGTGGGGGATTCCCCAAATAGATCTATCCATATAAAACAAGCGATTTACGAAAGAATTAATGATTGTGATTTAAGTATCAGCAGGTATCAACAACAACCACAACAAACAAGCATCATAAAATAGCACAGTTAATAGTTTCAGTTCAAACAGAGCATGCTTCGTCCCCAAAGCAGTAGTAAAAAGGGATCACTAGAACTCACCTGGTATCATTAAATAACTCTGAGTTTGATAAATAAAAAGGATGATCACCAACAAAGCGATCCTAATTAGAACATATAAGATTCACGTTTAGTATTAGCATGATGTCATTACATGCGTGCGGTTGAGCTCTTTAGTTAACTTGAAGTTAACGATTAGTATCATTGATGTACCTTAGCTTCTTGTGAATATTATCAATTGTTATGTACTAACTCGTGCATATTAGGTTAATTAATGCCTTTATCCAATAAATGATTCTTTGTATAAAGAATGTAGTCATAAATGGTTGATATAAAGGATTCCAAATCTTTATAGATAATTTTTATTGATGATGTAAGTAATCTATGATGTTCCAAATGATGTTTATAATGCTTACACTTACATTATAATGTTAAATCGATTGATGCTAGTGTAATCCAAATATTGATAATAGTTGTCGATATATTGAATAAAAGGGGTGATACAAATAATATTTATTCCAATAATAATGAGATGATCGACTAATAATAATAATAAGATGATGGGTTGTTATAGTGTTTATAAATCTTTTTCCTTGAATAAATACGTATAGATGTTGGTTAACCTAAGTATTTATTGTATACATGCACAGTCGTATTTGAATGTATTTTACATCCTGAAGTCTTGTAAGGTTTTAGTGTGCCATGAAATCAAACAGAGTTGTATCATCAATAACATGTTATAATCATTTCTATATTGTAATGCTACATATATTATATCTAGGTTGGTTTCTAATAAATATCGTTGCTATTTAAGTCTCATCTCAGAACTATCCATTTAAATCAGATAATTATATCAAATGGCATTCATTTTCATTTTATAATTTATGTATTTTGTATAATTGGAGCTCAAGTAACACGCATATAAATTAAAATTAAATTTCAAATGCGTTGCGCGTGCGATTATACATTTCACTCGGTTCACGTTCGCTAACCCACTCGTATTGCTCTTGATCCTATCACGATCTTGTTGTTGACTACCCGGGACCTTAATTGACCATCAGTTTAGACCATGGCTTAACCTAGTCAAGACACACTAAAATTATTTACAAACACTTCTATATTGTTATCTCATATCCAAACAAAATTATATCCGCAACGTACGTTACCATACACTTCGATTATGACCTTTTCCACCAATAACCACCGCATGCAGCCACTGTCCACCCTGAACCGCCTCTGTCACTGCTTGAACCTCCTAGTTGACTAGAATCCTCACAGGAAACAACCCAACGTCACCAAATCCCCCGGATCTTGTCTACAATCTAACATGCATCCATAAGAGCAGCCTTAGATCACCACCACTAACCCTTACCAACATCATCACCTTCGGTTTACATCTCCATCACTAAAACACCCACCATCAGTCCCTTAACAACCCCTATCGCAACCACACCGTGGCTGCCATCACCATCACCACCATCGCAAGCCTCAACCATGATCTTTACCACCGCCTTAGGCGGCCTAAACCCTAGTCAATACCGCCACCATCGCTACAGCCGCCTTCATCACCATCATAACCCGACAACCACTACCACAATTACCACTATCACGGACCATCACCACTGTAGAAGCCGTCACCGGCAGCCACCCGAACAACACCATCACGGACAACAACCATTAACCGCCAGCATCAACCACAACCATCAGTCGCAACCCCACACCAACAAAACCACCCTCGCAGCCTCAACCATCAACCCGAGCCATGTGTACACCCACGCTCGACCGCCACAACCAACCTCACCCATTGCCGCGACCAACGGCAGCCACAAAACACAGCCTTCGAACCCAAACCCTAGCCGCCACCTTCATCATCACATAACTTTTGATCTGTTGTGAGTTAGGGAACGCAGCTACCACCATTGGAAAGATCTCGTCGAAAGGAAGAAGAGCATGGGCGGCACTCGCCGCCACTCGCCGCCAATCACCGGCTGAAGAGGTCGAAACCTCGCCCGAACCCTAGCCGCACCCCTTTGTATCCTCCATATCTTCACCATCGTTGCGAATCAGGGCGTTGTAATTAGTGGGGGTAGGCTGAGATCTCGCCGTAGCTCGCCGTCCGCCTCCGCGGCTCCGCCGACCGCTGTCGCGGCTCCGCTGTGGAGTCATCAGCTCTAGCAGTTTGCGGCTGCTGCAGCCCTTGGGAGCATTTTATTTGTTTCTAGGGTTTGAAATTGAGGAAGTGGTGGAAATGTTGTTTAAATACCTAGGGTTTTTAGGTGGGTTCTCCTTCAATATCGCGTACACGTCCCGTGATCTTCGTTATCGCGTATCAACCGGTGTTTTGGATCAAATCACATTAGAAGACCTATAATAAATATGTCTAACTACTTCTGCTTGAAATGAATCAATTTGGTATATTTGTCATCAAATTCTCGGGTTTGACCTATCTCAGGCCGGTACACGCCTCGGTCGCGTCTCGAAACGCATTTGCTCTGGACAATCGTCTCACTCTCTAATTTAGAATGTTATGATAAATATAATATTTAGATGAATATTTAAGGTGTTACAGGCTCGGTTGTCATAACAGACGTCGGTTAAATGCCAGTGAAAACCGGTATTCGCGTTTCACTTACGTATTTCCGTCGCTTATGCATGTTTGATGAAAAATCTTTTAGCAAGAATTATTTATGATATTAGTTATGATTAAAAATGATTTTGATTGGATAACAAGCCATTATAAGAATTTCTGAAGGAATTCAGACGTTAGTACGCGTTAAATTGCCGAATTTTACTTGGTATGGGTTCTGAATCTGCTTTTAGTTTGAATTTTTCCAAAGTTATTTCGAATCACATAATAATTCATTTTTTCATGGTTTCTCATTTCATTAGTTCGTAAAAGTGCATTTGGGACTTAAATAGGCCTTGTTTATAAGTTTGGGCCCTTATTGGGCTTATTGGGCCTAAAAAAGGCTAGTTTCTTTTCCAAGTTTTCTTTGGTAAGGCCAACTCAATTCAGACCTTTATTGGGCTTTATAATATTTTATGGTTTCTAATTGGACAATATTTCAGGGGTGTTACATGTCAAAACCCAACAATGGCATCTAGAGCCGGTTATATGGAATGCATGCTTCAATAGTCCTTGTAAAATTGGTTTTATGGGGTTTTAACAACCTAATAGGGGCTGTTTTGTGATGATATAATGAATCCCATATCTTTCAAGGTTATGTCTTACATGCTTATGACTAAACCTTGAAAGAAAGATATCAAATGGTTGATTATTGTGTTTTGACAAAACCCTAGATTTTGGGTTTGTGTTGGCCGAAAATTAGGGCTGAAATATGGGATTCATTGTTGTTCTTGGATTTTATATATGATACATAATTGTGGTGCATAACATAGCCTTGACCTTATGATGATTTGGTTTTGGTTGATTGTGATTTGTCATATTGGTTTTGATTCATAAAAGGGTTGTAATTTTGTGTTTTGTATTTTGGGTTGTAATTTGTTTATTCATTTAGTTATGTAATAAATAGATTAGGTGCATTTCTTTTATTAGAAAAATTGTATTAGGATATGATTTTTGTAAAAGAAGATGCACAAGATGAAGACTCAAAGAAGGGCATAAATGACATGGACACTTGAAGCATTTGGATATGGATTCAAGTAGGAGTTCATGGACACATTTTGATGTGTCATCTCCACCCTTAGGAAAGACCTTATGACAACACTTGTGATGGCAAACAAGTGTGGTCAACTTAGTGGCTATGGTTATGGGGTTTCGCTTTGCTCTCCGCGACCCGTATTTTAAATCTGGCCGCCACCAAGAAAGTGGAAAGGACACCTTTCAAAGTATGGCATGGAAGGGTTCCATCATTGTCATATTAAAAGTTTGGGGGTGTGAGGCTTATCCTAAGCAATACACTCAAAACAAACTGGAAGCCCGATCCACTAAGTGTATCTTCATTGGATATCCTAGAGATTGTATTGGATATTATTTCTATGCTCCAACAGAGCAGAAAGTGTTTATTGCTCGAAAGGCAGAGTTCTTGGAAACTAAGTTCCTTTCAGAAGGAACTAGTGGAAGAACAGTGGAACTTGAAGAGGTTTAAGATTTACAAGATGATACATATTTGGTTGATACTAGCAATCAACATGAGGATGTTGAGAATGATCATGTGGATGATCAAGATACACAAAACGTTCGCAGATCTGGTAGAACTAGTGTTCCTCCTAAAAGATATGGATTTTTCATGGATGGATGCTATGTGGTAGATTCAAATGTACCAACCACATACCATGATGCAATGACAAAACCTGACTTTGACATATGGCAAGAAGCCATGAACGTTGAGATGCAATCCATGTATGATAACCAAGTTTGGGAATTGGTTACACCACCTCTTAAATCCAAGGTAGTCGGAAGTAAGTGGGTTTTCAAGAAGAAAACCGATATGCATGGAAACTTGGATACTTATAAAGCTAGACTCGTAGCAAAAGGTTTCACTCAAATTCAAGGGGTTGATTATGACGAAACTTTCTCGTCTGTGGCAATGCTAAAGTCTATCAGGATATTGTTTGCCATAGCTGCATATTATGACTATGAGATTTGGCAAATGGATGTCAAAACTGCTTTCCTTAATGGATATCTTGAGGAAGATGTCCATATGGAACAACCTGAAGGTTTTGTCGATCCAAAATATCCTAACAAGGTATGCAAGTTAAAGAAGTCAATCTACGGATTGAAACAAGCATCGAGAAGTTGGAATCACCGTTTTGATGATGAAGTAAAGAAATTTGGTTTCATCAAAAACGCTGATTAAGCTTGTGGGTATAAGAAAGCTAGTGGGAGCATTATTACTTTCCTTGTATTATATGTCGATGACATTCTACTATTTGGAAACGACATTCCAACCTTGGAAGGTGTAAAAGCCTGCTTAGAAGCTGTTTTTCCATTAAGGATCTTGGTGAAGCCGCCTATATTTTGGGAATAAAGATCTATTGGGATAGATCAAGGCGGTTGATAGGTTTAAACCAAAGTGCATACATTGAAAAAGTCTTGAAAAGGTTCAAGATGGAGAATTCTAAGAAATGTTTGGTACCTATTCAAAAGGGGAGTAAATTGAGCACGTCTCAATGCCCTAGTTCAAAGGTTGAACAAGAAAGAATGAATGGAGTCCCTTATGCATCTGCTGTAGGATCCATCATGTATGAAATGATATGTACTAGGCCGGGCGTGTCATGTGCTCTAAGCATGACAAGTAGATATCAACAAAATCCTGGTAGTAGTCATTAGATAGCTGTTAAGAGTATTTTGAAATACCTTAGAAACACTAAGGATATGTTCTTAATATATGGATCTGGTGAGGATGAGCTCGTTGTAAAGGGTTACACGGATGCGAGTTTCCAAACTGATCGAGATGATTCTCGATCACAGTCGGGATATGTCTTCATTATAAATGGAGGAGTGGTCTCTTGGAAGAGCTCAAAGCAAGATGTAGTGGCACTATCTACAATAGAATCAGAATACATCGCCGCTTCATTGACAGCTCAAGAAGCTACATGGCTAAGGAAGTTCATTGCTGATCTAGGGGTTGTTGCTACCATTCAAGACCCCCTAGAGATCTTTTATGACAACGAGGGTGCGATTGCTCAAATCAAGGAACCTCGTGCTCATCAAAAGACTCGTCACATTGAACGGATGTTCAACTACATAAGGGATGAAGTTGAAAAGGGAAAGATATGTATTCGTAAAGTTCACACCGATCAAAACATTGCGGATCCATTCACGAAGCTCCTAGAAAGGTCAAAGCATGAAAGTCATACTTGTGCCTTAGGACTTCGATATTCTAGTGATTGGACTTGATCAAATTTTGTATTTGGATATCGGAACATATGTTATTTGACTTAATTATATGGTTATAATTTTCATTTGTTCTTCCATTTTAGCATGTTTAAATCCGTGAATAAGTAAGTTATTCTAAACATCCGTAGTCGATCATACTTATGGGAACAACTGTGAATGTAAGACTATAATGAACTTGGATTGGTTAAAATTCATAAGGTATAAATATAGAGCAAGTTGTTGCTACCAAGGTTCATTGATATCTATGGGATATAGATATAGGACTGACCCGCTCTCAATTATTTCTGCATGGAATCTTTGTGATTAGTCATAAGAGATATTGAGTAAAGGCGAATATCATTGTATCCTCAGACCTGAGACACATATTGGGTCTTGGTATTCACCAAGTATCGTACTTTGACTTAGTACTTCGCTTTTCTGAAAAATGGTAAAACATAAGGCTGGGTTCAGGTATGATATAAGGTGATTGTGAGAGACGTATGTAGTCAAGATGGAATTTGTTCCTCTTATTTGTTGAGAGTTAGATGTCTATGGCCTGTTAAAGTTAAATCATCAGAGAATGATAATGCTGTGTCTCTAGGATTTGACATGACATCTGGTGACAAAAGGATAGATGATTGATTCACCTAAAACATTTCGAGTATGGTACTTGAAGAGGATAATGTTATTGAATGGCACTTCGTCATACCTATTAAGAGTAGGAAACCGTTGTTAGGCGGTATTTACTACTTGCATCAATCTTCTATGAATCTTGTGCAAGTAGGAGATTGTTGGATCTTATATGCCCAAGACACATACAAGATTGATGTGGTTAGTATGTTATGATCCAAGTCGGGTCATACCTAATAACAAGCTATACAAACCCCATTAAATATTCATTTGTGATGAGATCAAACAAATGAATATTGACACTAATTTTAGAAAATTGGTTTTCTAGAACCTTGCTTTTGTAAAAGAACAACATTGTATGGATAATTTGTTCACGAGATTATTTGTTTCATTATTTAAGTTGGTTAAATAATAGCAAATAAAAGTGTGTTATTGTTATAAAATTAAAAGAGGTTTTAATTTTATAAAACTTAAGGGCTAAGAGTTTAACATTTTATAAAAACTAAAATGGGGGGAAACCTATTTTGAAGGGCATGTTTCGGCCGCCCAAAGAGAGTATTGGGACTCCCTTTTTTTGTCTTGCTCCAAGCACTCTTTCACCACTCTTGCACTCTTCTTTCATTTCACACTTCTCTCTAACAAACTCAAGCAAGAACTCTCTCTAAAGGTGGCTGAAAAATTTTGAATTTTGAAAATAAAAGGCTGAAAATTTCAGATCATTGAGGAGCTACAAGGAGAGTTCTTTGGTGTTGTGCTCCCTAACAAGCATGGTGTTTGGAAGGGCTTGTGGGTATACAAGCTTGAAGTCTTCTCCTTTGAAGGCTAGCCACTCAAAAATATCATCTTCTTCATCTCATCCTCACTATAACATCTTGTTCTTTAAAGATAGTTCAAGAACACCCTATGGTTGCAATTTTCATTTTAGATAGCATTCTATTTCATATATATATAAGATCCTTGTTCTTGGGTTTTGTTTTGGTTAAAAATGGTTCATTTTTTCAGATCATAACCACATATTTAAACCCTAATATCCGCTGCATTTTCTAAGTTTAAATGGTTAAACTATATTGGTTTTACATGTGTCAAAACCCAATAACAATATCCCCAGTTGAGAGAATTTCGTCCCGAAATTCAGCTGGAGTTAGATCCAAAAGTGTCCTCTACCAATAGATATGGATACTTGAGTTTCATCTGGTCTTCCCATTCCCATGTGAATTCTGGTCCTCGTTTGGAGTTCTATCTCATGTGGACAATCGGTATCTTGCTGCGCCTTAATTGCTTGACCTTCGGTCAATGATCTCGATAGGTTCTTCGACAAATTGAAGATTTTCATCTGTCTTGATTTCCTCAATTGGTACATGAAGAGTTTCATCCACCAATCATTTCTTGAGGTTTGATACGTGAAATGTATCGTGTACACCACTGAGTTCTGGTGGCAACCTTAATCGGTATGCACTGGACCGATTCTTTTCTGTAATCTCGAATGGTCCAACATATCTTGGGGTAACTTTCCTTTCTTTCCAAATCATACAATCCCTTTCCAGGGAGAGACCTTAAGTAAAACGTGATCTCCCACGTTGAATTTCAGAGGTTTCCGACGGTTGTCGGCGTAGCTCTTTTAGTGATCTCTGGCTGCTTTTAGTATGTCTTTGATCTGAAAAATCTTGTATGTTGTTTCCTGAATGATCTCAAGTGTACAAGTAAGAGTTACGTACATGTATGAGTTACGTACAAGTAAGAGGTACCTTGAAAACCATATTATAAATGAAAACCATGAAAACCAGCAGTTACATATATGTAAGTATGTGTTACAAGTGTACAAGTAAGAGTTACGTACATGTATGAGTTATGTGTATGTAAGTACGTGTTAACAAATGTACAACTAAGAGTTACGTACATGTAGCTCCTACAAGTTACGTTTATGTAAGTCTTTTCATCGTCATCGACGTTCCTTGGAGTTTATATTAAATATTATATAATAACCTTGATAAATAAAGTTGAAGTTTACTCCAATATACTTTAAACAATTAGAGAAGTTAAATCAATTATAAATTATGTGATTGGGTAGTAGTGGTTTTCACGGTTTTTAATTATAAACACGGTTTTTAATTATAAATATGGTTTTTATTTGATCTCTCCCCTATATATATATATATATATATATATATATATATATATGTATATGTGTATATGTTGTTGGGTTTGTTAGAACACTAAAACATAGTTTAACCTTTTAAACTTTCAGAAAACGCAGCGGATGTTAAGGATTATAACAAGTTTATAATCTGAAAATTTTGTGTTCTAAATGTAGTTTTAAGATGGAAAACAAAACCCAAAACAATAGGATCTTAAATATGTGAATGGACAAGCTATGAACATACACAAATGTACATAAAATCACAGCCATATGAAGCTGTGATTTGATACCTTTCTCCAGCAGAAAATCGACCAAGATGAAAGAGATTTGAGATGCTTCAAATGGCTAAGAACTCAAGTGTAGAGGTCCTCAAGTGTCTATACCCCAAGCTCTTGCAATACACCTTCTTGTTAGGAAGATTCAACACCTTAATGAACACAAAACAGCCCTCAAAAACCCTGATGCTGCTGCCCTTTGGCCGAAGCTGTTAGAGAAAGATAGAGAGAGTTTTTTTGTTCTTAGTTGCATGTGTGTTTGAATGAGAAGTATATAGAGAGTATTTCTAGTTAGTGGAACTAGTTAGCATGTGTGTGGTCAACTTGGTGGAACACTAGGAGCATGGGTATGCATGTGTTTCTCTTACCAAGAGAATAAGGAACAAAATAAAGCTACACACACATGCACATGCATGCATGCTACGGGTTTGAGTAAAAAAAAGAGTCTTCCCCTCTTTTTTTATAAACTTCAAATAATAACACACATGTATTATCTAGTATTTTAGCTAGTTTATACAATTAACCAATTAATTGTATAAGTAGTATACTCTCATTATTATTTGGTGTTATACAACTAATTTAAATAACACTACAAATAATATTATTGAACAAAATATCCTAATAAATTGTTCCATCTCATATGCAACTTATTTAGAAAAACCCATTTTCTAAATTGGTGTAAATATTTAATTGTATGATCATATCACCAATTAAATATTAATTGGTGTTTGCTAAGCTTGTTATTGGGTATAACCCGACTTGGATCATAACGTACTAACCACATCAATATTTTATGTGTCTTGGGCACATAGAATCCTACAATCTCCCACTTGCCCAAGATTCATAGAAGATTGATGCAAGCAGTAAATGACGCCTAACAACGGTTTACTACCCTTAATACGCATGACTTATAGCCATTCAATAACATCATCTCATTCAAGTACCCTACTTGAAATGATTTAGGAGAATCAATCATCTATCCTTTTGTTACAGATGTCATGTTAAATCCAAGAACATAGAATGATCATTCCTTGTTGATTTAACTTAATCAGGCCTTAGACATCTAACTCTCAACGAATAAGAGGAACAAATTCCATCTTGACTACATACGTTTCTCACAAACACCTCGTGTTATACCTGAACATACCCTTATGTACTGTCCACTATTTCAGGACAGTGAAGAATTAGCTCAAGGTATAATACTTAGTGAATATCAAAATCCAATATGTATCTCAGGTCGGAGGATACCAAATGATATTCGCCTTTACTCAAATTTACTTATGATCAATCGATTAGATTCCATGTAGTAAAATTTGAGATGCGGGTTAGTCCAATATTTGTATCCCACAAATATCTATGAACCTTGGTAGCAACCCATTGCTCTATATTCATCCTTATGAATATCAACCAATCCAAGTTCATAATAGTCTTACCCTCACACTTGTTCCCACAAGTTTGAACGACTACGGACATTTAGAGTAATTAATTTACTCATGGATTAAACATGCTAAATTGGAACATTAATTGAAACATTATAACCAAATAATCTTATTCAAATAATAAAAGTTCCACATATCCAAATACAAAATATACAGATCAAATCCAGTCACTAGAATATCGAAGTCCCATGGCACAAGTATGACCTTCATGCTTTGCCTTTTCAAGGAGATTCGTGAGAGGATCCGCAATGTTTTGATCCGTGTGAACTTTGCGAATACATATCTTTCCCTTTTCAACTTCATCTCGTATATAGTTGAATCTCCGCTCAATGTGCCTAGTCTTTTGATGAGCACGGGGTTCCTTGATTTGAGCAATTGCACCCTCGTTATCACAAAAGATCTCTAGGGGGTCCTGAATGGAAGGGACAACCCCTAGATCGGCAATGAATTTCTTCAACCATGCAACTTCTTGAGCTGCCAATGAGGCGGCGACGTATTCTGATTCTGTAGTTGATAGAGCCACCACATCCTGCTTGGAGCTCTTCCAAGAGACCGCTCCTCCATTTAGAATGAAGATGTATCCCGATTGTGACCGAGAATCATCACGATCGGTTTGGAAACTCGCATCCGTGTAACCTTTTATAACGAGTTCCTCGTCACCAGATCCATAGATTAGGAACATATCTCTTGTCCTCCTTAGGTATTTAAGTATGTTCTTAACAGCCATCCAATGACTGTTTCCAGGATTTTGCTGGTAACGGCTTGTCATGCTTAAGGCGCATGACACGTCCGGTCGAGTGCATATCATTGCATACATGATGGATCCAATAGCAGATGCGTATGGGATTCCCTTCATTTTATCTTGCTCATCCTTTGAGCTTGGACATTGAGACGTACTCAATATCGTTCCTCTTTGAATAGGTACGGTGCCTTTCTTAGAGTTTTCCATCTTGAACCTTTTCAAGATCTTATCAATGTATGCACTTTGATTCAAACCAACCAACCGCCTTGATCTATCCCTATAGATCTTTATTCCCAGAATATAGGCGGCTTCACCAAGATCCTTAATGGAAAAACAACTTCCAAGCCAGGTTTTTACACCTTCCAAGGTTGGAATGTCATTTCCAAATAGTAGTATGTCATCAACATACAATACTAGGAAGGTTATTGTGCTCCCACTAGCCTTCTTATACACACAAGCTTCATCAGCGTTTTTGATGAAGCCAAATTTCTTCACTTCCTCATCAAAACGATGATTCCAGCTTCTCGATGCTTGTTTCAATCCATAGATTGATTTCTTTAACTTGCATACCTTATTAGGATGTTTTGGATCAATAAAACCTTCAGGCTGAACCATATAGACATCTTCCTCAAGATATCCATTTAGGAAAGCGGTTTTGACATCCATTTGCCAAATCTCATAATCATAATGAGCAGCTATGGCAAACAATATCCTTATAGACTTTAGCATCGCAACAGGTGAGAAGGTTTCATCATAATCAACCCCTTGAGTTTGAGTGAAACCCTTTGCTACAAGTCTAGCTTTATAAGTATCCAAGTTTCCATGCATATCAGTCTTCTTCTTGAAAACCCACTTACTTCCAACTACCTTGGAGTTAAGAGGTGGTACAACCAAGTCCCATACTTGATTGTCATACATGGATTGCATCTCAACGTTCATGGCTTCAAGCCATTTGTCACAATCCGTATTGGACACTGCATCATGGTATGTGGTTGGTTCATCAGAATCTACCACATAGCATCCATCCATAAAAAATCCATATCTTTCAGGTGGGTTACTAGTTCTACCACTTCTGCGAACGTCTTGTGTGTATTGATCAATCCCTTGATCTTCCTCAACATCCTCATGTTGAGTGCTAGTTTCAACCAAACGTGTATAGGGTTGTGGTTCTTGATCCTCTTCAAGATCCACTGTTCTACTGCCAGCTCCTTCAATAAGGAACTTTGCTTCTAAGAACTCACCCTTTCTGGCAACAAACACCTTTTGTTCCAGTGGATCATAGAAATAATATCCCATAGAATCTCTAGGATATCCAACAAAGATACACTTGGTAGATCGGACTTCCAATTTGTTTGGGGTGGGAGTCTTAACATAAGCCTCACATCCCCAAACCCTTAAGTATGATAGGGATGGAACTCTTCCATGCCATATCTCAAAAGGTGTCCTTTCCACCTTTTTGGTTGGGGCCATATTTAGAATACGAGCCGCGGAGAGCAAAGCGAAACCCCAAAATGATAGAGGTAATGTGCTTCTAGCCATCATAGATCGAACCATATCCAATAGGGTTCGATTCCTCCTCTCAGACACACCATTATGTTGTGGTGTTCCAGGTGGAGTGAGTTGTGAGATAATCCCACAACTCCTAAGATGATCTTGAAAAACATCACTTAGGTATTCACCGCCTCTATCGGTACGGAGAACTTTAATTGATTTGTTGAGTTGATTTTCTACTTCATTCTTGAAGATTTTGAACATTTCAAAAGCTTCATCCTTGTGCCTTAATAAGTACACATACCCATAGCGACTATAATCGTCGGTAAAGGTAATGAAGTATCTCTCACCATTCCTAGTTATTGGCTTAAAAGGACCACATACATCCGAATGTATGATGCCTAATAAATCTTTTGCCCTTTCGTTAGTTCCACTAAAGGGTGCCTTAGTCATTTTTCCTTGTAAACAAGATTCACATACATCAAATGAATCACATTCATTTGTTTTTAAAAGACCATTCTTTTGAAGCGTTTGTATACGTTTCTTGTTTATATGACCAAGACGGCAATGCCAAAGGTAGGTATCACTCAAATCTAATTTGAGTCTTTTGGTGGTTGCTTGGTATATAGAGCTATCATATGTTGCGTTTTCATGAACTAATTCATAAATACCATTACAAGGTATAGCCTTAAAATAAAATACATGATTTAAAGAAACATGAATATCATTGTCAACAAACTTGAAATCATAATCATATTGTCTTAAACGGGAAACAGAAATTATGTTCCTAGTCAAGCTAGGAGCATATAATACATTACTTAAAATAACTTCCAAACCACTTGGAAGCTTCAAAATGTAGTCTCCTTGGGCTTCCACATGAACCTTTGCACCATTGCCCATGAAGAGACTTATTTCCCCTTTAGCATAATGCTCATTTCTTCTGAACCCCTGCAACAAATTACAAATGTGAGTTCCACATCCGGTATCTAATACCCATGTGTTAGAAGAAATAACATTTAGTTCAATATGTATCATGTAAATTATACCTGAGGTTTGCCCCGCATCCCTCTTTTCTCTCAACTCTTTGAGATAGACTGGACAATTTCTCATCCAATGCCCTATCTCACCACATTTGAAGCATGGGTCGTTGACGGCAACCTTTTGCTTCTTCTCCTTAGGCTTTGGAGGTTGCGCCTTAACAGCCTTCTTCCCCTTTCCCCAAACTTGCCCCTTTCCTTTGGCACCAGTCGCCTTAGGAGGGGGTAGAGACTTTCTCTTTTTCCCACCTTCATTTATGGTGAGAACGGGTAAAACTCTCTTACCTATTCCCGCCTCAGCTGATTTGAGCATAGAATGAAGTTCATTTATGCTCTTGTCCCATCCGTTCATGTTGTAGTTCATGACGAATGCCTCAAACCTTTTAGTTAGGCCATTAAGGATCAAATCCGTGGCCAACTCTTTTGAGACGGGACAGTTCAGCCTTTCAAGGCGGTCGATGTGGCTTTTCATCTTAAGAACATAAGATGAAACTGATTGGGATTCCTCCATCCGACATGCATTAAGCGCTTGAACCGTTTCGTAGCGCTCCACTCTAGCTTGTTGCTGGAACGTTTCCCGCAACTGAGTGATCATGTCATAAGCTCCATGGAGCTCATACTCCTTTTGGAGTTCGGGTGTCATACTTGCTAACATTAGGCAAGAGACTTGGACGGAGTCTTCTACATATCTAACCCAATCATTATATGCTTCCACATCTTCCTCGTTAGGTTCATCGGGGATGGGGTCATCAAGGATGTAGGCCCGCTTTTCTTGTTTGAGAACAATTCTCAAGTTGCGGTACCAATCCATGAAATTGTTAGGTGTTAGACGATCCCTTTGAAGGATCGCCCTTAGGGATTGGTTGTTTTGGTTTGGGACATCATTATTAGCGTTGTTGTTGTCGGCCATCTACAAGATTTTACAAAGTTCTATTAGTAATCGTTGATATAATTATATTTCATTTATTAATACCCTTTATGTCTCATAGACCATTAATAAATAAAATTTTAGAATCCAACGTTATATTTAAATATTGGTTAGGTGACCTTTATCCCATTATTTAAATAAACAAGGTAGTCATAAATGACAATTACAACCTATTGTAACTTCTAGTGGTATGGGATCGTTTGAACATCTCATGTTTATAACGGCATGTTTATCCCATCAACACCTTTTATAAAATATATTTTAGGTGATCCATTCAATATATTTTACAAATTAAGTCGTCCTACTTACACACACGTGTGAGTTTACTATATAAGTGGTTAGGTGACCTTTATCCCACAAGTATGGTATTCTCACCTCAAGTTACAAGTTCCCTCAAAGTGGTTAGGTGACCTTTATCCCACTAGGAGTTTGCAAGTAACCTAAGTGTTGTGTAAAAGGATGGTGTTTAACTTGTTTGTTAAATGTTTAGAGGTTTCATAATTCTAGTTTAGAAAACTCTATGTACTTGTATTTGCATGCTTTCAAATACAAGGTACCCTATGGTTCCTTGATTAAAACCTATTTTAATCTTTTAGAATCATTAAACCATTTTAATAACCTTATATAAACTTTTAGAACCATCAATTTTCAGCTTGTTAAGATGTTAATGAGTTTGTTATTCATGTCAAAACATCAACCATTCAAACAAACAACAAACATTTAAACAAGCATAAATATTAACAATCATATGTGCATAACCATAGCCCTTATGTTGACAACACTTGTTTGCCATCACAAGTGTTGTCATTTGGTCTTTCTAAGGATCAAACACATCAAAAAGTCCAAGAACCTCCCACTAGAAACCGCATCCAATTACTCCATGTTTCTTGTGTCTTCTCTTTGTGCTTTTGTCACGTCCTTCTTCATATTACAAGAAATAATGTCCTAATACAAGATTTCTAGAAATATGAAAATAACTAATCTATTTATTACATCCCAATAACAAATAAATTACACTTGGAACAAAAACCAAATAATAGATTATACAACCAAATTGAATGAATGAATACAACCATCATAAATATCCAAACAATCACAAGGTCAATGGCTAGGTTATGCACTAAAACATCCAATGATCAAATCATCAAAATATATAATGAAACCCCACTTAAAACCTTTAAATTTCAGCCAACATAAACTGAAATTTTTGGTTTTAAATATTGTCCAAACAATCAACATATCAACATACATATCTTTCAAGGTTTAATCACAAGCATGTGTAATATAACCTTGAAAGTTGGGGTTTCAACAAGACATAATATTCCAGCCCAAAAAACAGCCTATAACATGTCTAATAACATCTTTTAAAACCAATTTCAAAAGATAAAACAAGCAAGTCATCCACATAACCGGCTCTTGATGCCATTGTTGGGTTTGTTAGAACACTAAAACATAGTTTAACCTTTTAAACTTTCAGAAAACGCAGCGGATGTTAAGGATTATAACAAGTTTATAATCTGAAAATTTTGTGTTCTAAATGTAGTTTTAAGATGGAAAACAAAACCCAAAACAATAGGATCTTAAATATGTGAATGGACAAGCTATGAACATACACAAATGTACATAAAATCACAGCCATATGAAGCTGTGATTTGATACCTTTCTCCAGCAGAAAATCGACCAAGATGAAAGAGATTTGAGATGCTTCAAATGGCTAAGAACTCAAGTGTAGAGGTCCTCAAGTGTCTATACCCCAAGCTCTTGCAATACACCTTCTTGTTAGGAAGATTCAACACCTTAATGAACACAAAACAGCCCTCAAAAACCCTGATGCTGCTGCCCTTTGGCCGAAGCTGTTAGAGAAAGATAGAGAGAGTTTTTTTGTTCTTAGTTGCATGTGTGTTTGAATGAGAAGTATATAGAGAGTATTTCTAGTTAGTGGAACTAGTTAGCATGTGTGTGGTCAACTTGGTGGAACACTAGGAGCATGGGTATGCATGTGTTTCTCTTACCAAGAGAATAAGGAACAAAATAAAGCTACACACACATGCACATGCATGCATGCTACGGGTTTGAGTAAAAAAAAAGAGTCTTCCCCTCTTTTTTTATAAACTTCAAATAATAACACACATGTATTATCTAGTATTTTAGCTAGTTTATACAATTAACCAATTAATTGTATAAGTAGTATACTCTCATTATTATTTGGTGTTATACAACTAATTTAAATAACACTACAAATAATATTATTGAACAAAATATCCTAATAAATTGTTCCATCTCATATGCAACTTATTTAGAAAAACCCATTTTCTAAATTGGTGTAAATATTTAATTGTATGATCATATCACCAATTAAATATTAATTGGTGTTTGCTAAGCTTGTTATTGGGTATAACCCGACTTGGATCATAACGTACTAACCACATCAATATTTTATGTGTCTTGGGCACATAGAATCCTACATATGTATGTATGTATATATATATGTATATATGTATATGTGTATATATATGTATATATATGTGTATATATATGTATATATATATATGTGTGTATATATATGAGTATATATATGTGTATATATATATGTGTGTGTGTATATATATTACATATATATATATATATATGTATGTATGTATATTATTTGTTAAATATTGTCGTACATATTAATCAAGAGGAAGACTTGTTCAGCTATTTATTTTCTTCATTATGTCCTCATCAGTGTAATATACCTTGAAAAACAAGATCTTGATAAGCCCAAACCAGCAAGGCTTTGGTTTCTAAATGTAACTAACCATCTATTTTTTATGTGCAGGAACAGCTGAAGACGAAAAGAAATATGGGGATCAGTGATAGTGGTTGTTCTAGGCACATGATAGGCAATGACTCTTTGCTTCAAGACTTTAAGAAAATTAATGGAGGGCCAGTTGCTTGTGGAGGTAAAGTAGGTGGTCACATCACTGGAAGGGGCAGCGTCCCAAATGGTAAACTAAGCATTGAGAAGGTAAACTTTGTCAAAAAGCTTGAGTATAATCTTTTAAGGGTGTCTTAATTTTGTGGCCAGAGACATAACACGCTATTTACTGAGCATGAGTGAATTGATCTCAAGCTTGGGTGATCATTCCTTAAGAGCATATACTGCTCAGAGAACTAAGTAAAGGGAACATGTACAATATGGATTCGCAGGAAACCTTTCCATGAGAAGAAGTTTCATGCTTTCTATCTAAATCCAATAGTGATGACTCTTTCCTTTGTCATAAAAGAATATGCCATGAAAACTTTAATAATATAAATAAATTAATTAAAGATGATTTGGTAACCAGAATGCCAAAAAAAAAGTTTACAAGTGATGACCATTGTGTTACATTTCTGAAAGGAAAGCAACACAAAGTATCTTTTAAAGCAAAGGAAATGAACCCCATCACTACTCCACTACATTTGTTACATATGGATCTCTTTTGCACCACCAGTGTAACGAGTTAAGAAAGAACTTCATGTTGTCTTATGATCACAGATGACTTCTGAAGATATACTTGGGTCTTCTTTCTTAAAAGTAAGGATAAGACTACTAAAATATTTAGATCCTTAATTCTAAAAATTGAGACTCAATATGATCACAAGATCAAGATCATAAGATGTGATCAAGTAACTAAGTTCAAGAACTAATAATTGATATAATTTATGATGAAAAGGGTATTTCAAGACAATATAGTTATCTTAGAACTCTTCAACAAAATGGTTTTGCTGAAAGGAGAAATAGGACACTTATTGAGTCTGAAAGAACCATGCTCTTTGACTCTAAACTGCCCATCACCTTCTGGGTAGAGGCAGTCAACACTGCCTGCTATGTGCAAAATAGAGTTTTAGTAGTCAAAACTCATGTTAAGACTCCTTATGAACTAGGGCATAAAAGGAGACCTTTCATTGGTTTCCTCAGGTCATTTGGATGTCCATGCACCTTCTTGAATACCAAAGATCAAATAGCCAAATTCGTTGAGAATGTAGACGATAAACATTTCTTTGGATACTCTTCTGTGACACACCCTAATTTCAGGTTAACACCATTTCAACTTTTGTCGTTATCATTGTTCGCATCGTTATCACCTAAAACATTTACAAGCATCGCCACCGTCAATGTTAAATATGTTATGTTATATAATACTAACATCAGGAATAACCTCATTTTTCAAATACAAAATGGTGTTTGTAGAGGATTCGGATAAATAGGATTACTTAAGGAATCCTCTTAACTAACATAACTCGCCCATTTACCTCGTTATCAACCGAAACAAATTCGGGAACTCGGGGACTAAGTGCAAGGACCAAACGTGACAAATTGCCAAACTAGGGCTGGGTATATAAACCGCTTACCAGCCCTAGCTTTCATTCCACACCCCTCTTCTTCTTCTCCTACTTCACTTTCTCCTTCTACACCTCTCTACCACATCCTTGCACCAAAACCACCTCGTTTGATCTCGTTTTCATCGGTTAGACCACGCTACAGCTGAGTAAACACGTTTCCAGCAGGTAGGTGACCTTGGCTACCGTTTTCTTGCTCGTTTCACTTCTGCAAATTTAGGGTTTCGGGTGCTCGGGTTCAACCCGAGCACATGAGGCCGTGTGGGTGCGTGTGTTGTCCTTCTGCATGTGCATTAAAGTTAGATATGTTAGAAGAGTGTTTCTGGAAGTCCTTGATGTGTGAAAACCATGAACGAAGTGGCCGAAGGCTGTTCAGCCCCTCCAGCAGTCGCGATCTGCTGCACTTCACGACTGGGTCGGTCGTGCGACTGAGTCGTGCGACTGGGAGTGTCGTGCGACTGAGTCCATGCGTCTGAGTCTATCGTGCGACTAAGTGGTGCAACTGGGGTGAGTCATGCCACTGAGTTTATGCGTATGTGCGTGTTATGCGATTGAGTCAATGCGGATGAATGTGTGCGACTGTGTGTATCGCACGACTGAGGGTCTAGTCGTACGAATGAAGGTTCAGTCGTACGAATGAAGCTGATTCGTACGAATGAAGGTTGAATCGTGCGAATGGCTGTTGAGTCATGTGAATGGGTACTGTGTGGTACGACTGAATGCTGAGTCACACGAATGAGGGTTCAATCGTACGAGTGAAGCTGATTCATACGATTGAAGGCCCATTCGTGCGGATAGAGTGTCCAGTCATGTGTCTAGTCCTGTTATGTGATTGGAGTCATTGTGAGTGAGTTCTTCTTGTGCGCGGTGTGCCTATCGTGTGATGATAAGGTAACATCAATAAAGTGGCATTGCTTGACCACAAAGATTAAAGTCAACGCTATCAACAGGCACATACTATTTCCATTTAAAATAGCCTAACCTTTTACAATTATCGACAATCCATTTGGGACTACAAATATTTAACAAGCACCATTATTTTTATAATAATGGGATCCCTATAAAGATGTCACTAGCAATGACGACTACTCTTAATACTGGGATCTACATAAGGTCTGATATGTGTATACCTGCTTGTGTGTTGATACATATGTACCTAGATTCTGATCTCAATGTTATATTTTTGTAATGTCTTACATATATGTAATGGAATGATGATTAATGAAATACAAGTGTTTGTGGATGATTATAATGTTTCATTAATCGGTTGTGAAATGAATGGTTGATAGATTATATAGGTTTGTGGTTGTTTGAATTAATATGAATAATGTTGTAATGATTAACACATTCAAACTCAACATGATGAAGTTATCATGCGAATGGGACATGCGAATGGACCATACGCATGAATAACTTCATGCGAATGGCTCAGTCACACGACTGAACCATGAGACTAGATCAGTCGGAAGACTGAAGCATGAGATTGAACCAGTCGTACGATTGAAGTCTCAGTCGTGTGTATGGATCAACCGCATAGCTCAATCGCACGACTGAACCATGCGAATGATTCAGTCGCACGAATGAGAAACCCTTACCTATAAATACCACTTAATTCGTGGAAAAACGTAACACTTCGAATACTTGCAACCCTAGTCGACCCAGAACACCCTGTTCGTCAAGTCCAAGTTCATAGAACGTGTGAGATCGATCCTAATCCATTCTTAACGTTTTCTAATCGTTAGGTTTGATCTTGATTTAGTTCTCCCTGATTGGATCACCAATCAAATAGGATTCCGCACTATTTGATCTGGTACAACGAAGAATCAGTTAGTACTCCGTACTTACACGGTCCTAACAAGTGGTATCAGAGCCTTGGCTCTTGATTCTTCGTTCGATTCAATCAAGTTTGGTCAAAAGTCTACGTTTTTAGCGAAAAGATCGGTTCTTTCTGCTCAAAATCGAGTTGTTTACGTGTGCGTGTTCTGCAAAGTTAATGTTTTTCGTCTTCCAGCCGTCTAGGGTGTAAAAAAACTTGTTTTAGGTCAAAAGTGTTCAAAAATTCGCGTTTTCAGCCGACCCAGTCGCACGATTATCTCAATCGTACGACTGAACCCAGTCGCCAGTCCATTCGCCCGATTGAGTCAGTCGCTCAGCCAATCGCCCGATTGAGTCAATCGCCAACTCCAGTCGCCCATCTGAGTCGTTCGGTCTGTTCAGTCGCCTAAGTGTCTCAGTCGCCTGTTCAATCGTGCGTTTGAGTGCAATCGCATACAGCTAGTGTCAGTCGCATACCAATCGCATTACAGTTTAATTCACAAGTTAAATTAATAAAATAATGGACTCAGAAAATTATGCCATGTCAGCTGGAAAGGATTCGACAATTTAGAACTTGTTGTTACTGGAGAATGAGATAGGGAACCATAACAAGCCACCTAAACTATTGACTATAGAGGACTTTCCATAATGGAGACAACGTTTTGAGATTTATCTTAATGGTGTGGATACTAACTTATGGAACTCTATTGAGGTTGGATATAAAATACCCGTGGGGGCTGATGGTGTTCCTTTGACTTTGAGTGGACTCACCGATACACAGAAGGTTGCCTACAATGCAGAGAAGAAGGCCTATGCTATCTTGACTCAGTCCATTCCCAAGCCCATTTTTCACTAATATTCAGAGCACAAGCAAAGTAAAAAACTGATGGAAGTTCTTGAGAAGAGGTATGATGGAAATGCTAATTTAAAGGCACTGAAAGGTAAAGCGTTGAAGAAGGAGTTTGATAATTTCTCAGCAATTGGAAATGAAAGCTTGGATGAAATCGTCGATCGTTTCTATCATCTGATGAGTGAACTTCACACTCATGGTGTCAAGACATCAATGGAAGACAAAGTTTTAAGCTTGGCAGATGGTCTACCTGCAAAATAGGATTCATTCATTTCCACTCTGCGATACAACTCAGTTTTAGAAACCCTCGATATAAATGACTTTATTCTAAAACTGAGAGAGGAAGAAGTGCGACACAAGTACAAGGCAAAGAAAGGTTCATATGCTCAAGACCCCTCACTCTACAATGTCACTTCTACTTCCACCCCTGCTACAAAGTCTTCTGGTGCACCTCTGCAAACAGCCTTTGTGTCTAATGCATCTCCAACCGTTGAACAAGGCTCATCATCTGCAAATGAGTCTCATGGTGTATCTGGAGGTGTTCAAAGTCCCATTGTTACTCAATCTGCAAAGTTGATGATAGAAAATCTGGGAAAAGTAACAGTGGAGGTTGCTAAAGAGCACATGGATCTACTTGCTGCTGTTGTGCACTCTTATGATGGTTTGGTGGCGGGAAAGATTGGTAATTGCCACCTTGCTGATGAAGATTACGAGCAAGTTGATGAGAATGAGCTGGAAAGAATGGATATTATGTGGGCTCTTGCAAGTGCTGTCCGAAGAGCCAAGAAATTTGTGAAGAAAACAGGGCAGAATCTTGTGGCTACTAAACATACAACCTTCGGTTTTGACAAGTCTAAAGTCACGTGCTTCAATTGTGGAGAAAAGGGCCACTTTAAAAGAGAATGTTCGAAGCCTAAGAAGACTGGGAACGGGAATCCATTTTCTTCATTCAACAGGCAAGATAAAGACAAGAAACCAACGTCATCGGGAAGTGATTCTAAAGCTATGGTAGCACAAGGAGATGAAGGACAAGACTGGTCCTTTCGATTCGTGTCTGATGAAGCTAACATAGCATCTGTGGAGGACCTGAACGAAGACTCAGCCAGTGAAGGGGAAAGCTTGGCTGAGGTTGATACTGCTGATTTGGAAGAGACGTATGATGCTGTTGATGAAATTTTCCAGAATGAGTTGAATTCAGAATCTGAAGCTCAATCTACATCTCAGAATGCTTTCATGGCTGGCACATCGACATCTACACAGGTACAATCTAAAGATGATTTATTTAATAAACATGCTTGCGTTGAATGTGATAAATTTAGGGAAAGCATTGATATAAAATTTGCTAGGTTGTTAGAACACAATGATAACTCAGTAAATGACTTAAAACTGTGCTCAGAAGCTAACCGTATCTTAAAACAAAATGAGAGCAGTTATAAAGAGAAGTTAGATGCGTTGTAGAAGCAATTGAAGGAAACTGAAGTTGTTGCCTTTAACCAAGAAAATGACATTAATACTACTTAAAGACCATTGAAGATACTAAAAATGAAAAAGCGGTTTTACAAGTAGAAAATGAGTCATTGAAACAAAACTACATAGTTTAGCGAGTTCTTCGCACATTTTGAAAAACTTGGTTAAGGAACGCAACAATGGGGAGGGATTGGGTTACAAGGTAGTTCCACCACCACATGAGATCCTTTTGAACACAAAACAACGTCCAATTAATAACAACCCAATTAAGGATCATGTGGTGACAACACCTCTTGTTCGTGATCCGGACACAGCAGTTAAGCCTGCTTCTCCGGATGATGATCAGAAAACCTCAGCATCAAGCAATGTTAGTGCTGAGAAAAAGGTGGAAGCAAATGTCAAAACATCTCTTGGTTTGGCATCAAAATCAAATGTTACACAAACTAAGACATCTAAAACCACTCAAATGAAATCAGTTAAAAGAGATAATATCCAGCCTCAAAGACAAATTAATCAAAATGTTAAACAAGTTAAGTTTGTCAAAGAGAGTGAATGTTCAAAGACTGAGACCAAAAAGCCCATTCCTGAGGTTTACTCCCCACCCCACAAGAGATCTCCTAGTCCATTTGAAAGGAGATCCTGCTACACTTGTGGTAAAAGAGGACATATCTCTTCAAACTGCCCTCGTTATCAGACACCTAGGACTAAGATTGAATTAGATCACGATGTCAATACGGTTCCAAAACAGAGATCTAAGACTCCCGTTAGGTCTAACATACCTGCTAGGTCTTATACCTCTCCCCCTCACCACAGACAACATAGACAAGTAACAGGCAAGTCTGTGATGCCTGAGGTGAAACCAGTTTTGGAACCTAAACCAAAGATGCAAACTGTAAATCAATCATATGTCTACTACAAACAATCTTTCCCTAAAGATAGTATGTGGAAGCCTAGATCATCTGAAGTGTCTGATAGCAAAGACAAATTGAAGGTTGATGTTCCACCAACTGACAAAGGACAGTGGTTCGAGTTCATCATGTGTGATGCCTCTGGGAAACCCAAGCCAGTCAAGGCTTGGGTCCCCCTCCTTAACTGATTGTTTTCAATTATGTGCAGGTTGTCCGCTACAGTGCTTCAACAAATACATGGATTGTGGATAGCGGAGCTTCCAGGCACATGACAGGAAACAAGTCTCTTCTTTTCAATGTCAAACAAATTAAAGGGGGACATGTTTCCTTTGCTGGGAACAAAGGAGGATACATTACTGCTCAAGGCGAAGTAGGTAATGAGAAGGTAAAGTTTGATAAAGTAAATTTTGTTCAACAACTAGAAAACAATTTACTTTCAGTGTCTCAGATATGTGACAAGGGTTTTAAAGTTATGTTTGACAACCGAAATTGTTACATACTGAAAAAGGAGATGGAAATTCCAGAGAAACAAGTTTTGATGTCTGCATCCAGGTACAATGATTTATATGTTTTGGATATGTCTAATGTTTCTACCTCTGAGTCTACAGCTCAATGTTTTCTATCAAAAGCAACAGAGAAGGAATCCATCTCATGGCACAGAAGGATGGGACACATCAATCACAGGAAAATGAATCATCTGATTCACAACAACCTAGTTGAAGGAGTTACAGTCAAGAACTTCCAACTTCCTGATTTTTATGTCTCATGCAAGAAGGGAAAGCAGACCAGGAAGTCTCACAAGACCAAGCACGTCAACTCAATTGAGATGCCCCTGGAGTTGCTACATATGGATCTCTTTGGTCCAGTCAACACAAAGAGTATAGCAGGAGACTGGTACTTCTTTGTAGTCACAGATGACTACTCAAGATTCACCTGGGTGATGTTTCTAAAAGCCAAATCAGAAACGTTTGAATCATTCAAGGTGCTCGTCACGACTTTGGAGTCACTCTACAACCTGAAGGTGAGAAGAATCCGTTCTGACAATGGCACAGAGTTCAAAAATCAGTGGATGGATGCTTTCTGCAAGGAAAAGGGAATTGTTCATCAGTTCACTTCCGCATACACGCCACAGATGAATGGAGTTGCAGAACGAAAGAATCGGAGCTTAATTGAGACTGCGCGAACCATGTTAGCTGATTCAAAGCTCCCAGTTCAGTTCTGGAATGAGGCGGTTGCAAATGCCTGCTACACACTTAATCATGTGTTAGTAGTCAAAAGGCATGACAAGACTTGTTACGAGCTACTTCAGAAGAGAAAGCCAAATTTGGAGTATCTGGAACCATTTGGAGCTCCATGTACATTGCTGAAGAAGACTCAGGATGGCAAGTTCAGCGAGAAAGCTGATCAAGGAATATTCTTAGGATACAGCATCCTAGACAAGCGAGTTTACAATAACTCGACAGGTCAGGTAGAGGTGTGGTGCAACGTGGATGTTCAGAGATACATCACCCCTCCTGCTGGAAAAGGTCCATCATCATTCTTCGATTATGATGGCTTTTTCAAATCCTTCAATCTTCCACAGCTTGATTCAAAAGATGAGGTTGCTACCCAGATGATGTATGATGTTCTTAACTCACCGAATCTGGATTCAAGCAGCATCACTCCTACTGATGGTGCCTCAAGCTCTTCGACCCCTGCTCATGACGAGAGTGATGATTCATCAGGTGATGAAGAAGTAGCTGATCATAACCCTGAGCATACAGCTAATCACCAAAGTGGGTCATTAGCTGCTGAACCAGCTGTGGGAAATCCGGATACTGAACCAGTAGTCACCAATCTGGATTCTGAGGTTGTGGTTCCTACCACACCAGTGACTAGAATCAGTGTGAATCATCCCCCCACGTCTATCATTGGGGATATTCAATCCGGTGTGCAGACAAGAAATCAGTTGTACTCTGCTGATTATGCTGCAGTCATGGAAAAGGGTTATGTCAATGACGGGGCTTTCTCATGTTTTGTTTCACAAATCGAGCCTAAATACGTCTGTGACGCCCTGAAAGATGAGGCCTGGGTAAATGCCATGCAAGAAGAGCTACTCCAGTTCAAGAAACTTGGAGTCTGGACGCTAGTTGACAGGCCAAAAGGAGTTAAAGTGATTGGTACCAAATGGGTACTAAAGTGCAAGAAGGATGACCAAGGTGTTGTTATCAGAAACAAGGCACGGTTGGTTGTTCAAGGCTTCAGACAAGTCGAAGGAATCGACTACAATGAAGTTTTTGCTCCCGTAGCTAGGATGGAAGCCATTCGTATCTTCCTAGCCTACGCCTCTTACATGAAGATCAAGGTATATCAACTAGATGTTAAGAGTGCATTCTTGCATGGGGAAATCCGTGAAGAAGTATATGTCAGTCAACCCGAAGGATTCAAAGATCCTTATCATCGGGACAGAGTCTACAAGTTAGACAAGGCTCTGTATGGGCTACATCAGGCTCCTAGAGCTTGGTATGAAAAGCTCTCCACCCATCTGCTAAAGCATGGTTTTCGCAGGGGTGTGATTGACTGTACATTGTTCATCAAAGAAAAGGATGGTGACTTGCTTCTGGTGCAGATCTATGTGGATGACATCATCTTTGGATCTAGAAATGAAGCATTGTGCAAAGATTTCGAATCTGTGATGAAGGCAGAATTTGAAATGAGTGCAATGGGAGCGATGAAGTTCTTCCTGGGATTACAGGTGGATCAAACACCAACCGGCATTTTCTTACATCAGACCAGGTATGTCGGAGATATTCTAAGTCGCTTTGACATGGAAATTGCTTTTGCTGCCGGTACCCCTCTCACCACAAATCATGACGTGGCTCCTGATGAGAATGGGGATTTGGTGGATGCCACTATGTATCGTGGGATGATCGGATCTCCCATGTATCTTACTGCCTCGCGTCCGGATATCATGTATGCCACATGTCTATGTTCTAGATATCAAGTGAATCATTTGATTGGGGTGAAAAGGATTTTTCGTTATCTAAAGGGTACTCCAACACTAGGATTGTGGTATCCTCATGATTATGACTTCGAGCTTACTGCGTACAGCGATTCAGATTATGGTGGCTGCAAGATGAATTTCAAGTCAACATCAGCAGGGTGTCAATTCTTTGGAAGACGGTTAGTCACGTGGCAATGCAAGAAGCAGACCTCGGTTGCTCTATCAACCTGTGAAGCTGAATATGTTGCTGCTGCGAGTTGCTGCTCTCAGATCATCTGGATCCAACATCAAATGCGCGACTACGGTTTGAAATTTTCTCACACTCCTATTTATGTTGATAATTCTGCTGCCATAGTTGTCACTAAAAATCCTGTTCAACACCCAAAAACAAAACACATCAGGATTAAATATCATTTCATACGTGATTGCTATGAAAAACAATTAATTGATGTGATTAAAATCAACACGGATTTTCAACGCGCTGACCTCTACACCAAACCGTTTGATAAACCAAGATTTTTATATCTGCTAGAGGTCAACGACGTTAAAAGGAAAAGTGATGTGATTGCTGAAGAAGCAGATACATAGTCCGACTCGTGTCTATTTATTTATTTTCTTTTTCTTTCATTTTATTTTATTTTTTAATTCCCATGTCGTATAAAATCCAAAAACACAAAAAGATTTTCTGTTTTAGAATTTTAGGGGGAGATTTATTTCAGTATTCATTTACTTAAAAAAAAGGAGGGGGGGGAGGTAAGTAAAGCTGAAAAGGCACAGACATATAAACTGGAAACGCGACTCGACTAAAATGGAAAGTGATAGTACACAGGCATCGAGTTACTTGAAATGTCAAAATGGTTTTCATGTTCAAAAGAAAATTCATAAATCAGAGAAGTCTAAGTCTAACAAAATGGGAAAATGATAGTATGTTTGACTGGTAGTGTAATCACTCGGAGAAAGTAGATCTAGGGCTGTGCAAGTACACCATACGATGTGTCAGTAAATTCAACACAATAGATCATTAGATATCATCAGTGAACTGGTTTAAACTAAATTTATTCAACTAGTTGTGGGTTTTCATGGTATCCCTGGTCTGCACAATCAATCAATATCCAATAAGGGGTGAGGAGCAAGCTAATGCCACAAATGTGAGCAAAGACCTGAAAAACAGAGCAAAATATGACAAATGTCATTAAAAATGTATATGCAAATATGCTGCTCCAAGAAGATACATAGGTATTGCGCCTCTCTGCTGTGCGATGGCACTGACCTGAGGCTTAGCATAACCTACTCGTTCTAAGAATTCATTGTTGTTTGCGCCTCTCTGTTGTGCGATGGCACTGACCTGAGGCTTTGCATCTCTTTGAAAATTTTAGAACCATATCTTCTAAGTCCCAAGACTGCTCAAAAATCTCCTGAGGACGATTGATTACCATATACCTGTGGAACACACAAATACTTGTTGATCTAACTCATTTAATTACTCACTGATGTGTTTCAAAAGTCTGTGTATGGATTTAAGTGGACAAATATACTGACAATCGTCGTGGCTGCATGGCCTGATGTTCAAAATCAATAAGTATTACATATTAGTTCAAACATGATTCCCAGTTAGATCTTAGAAGTCTTAGATAAGTGAAAAACTATGAAATCTTATCATGCAAAGTGTAATAAGCACAAAATGTTCCAAGTGATGGTGTATATGCCTGTCTGATTCCAAAAGAGTCTGTTCTAGATTAAGTGTAAATGCTAATAAGCTATGCAGGCCTGCCCTAACACAAATCACAAAAATATGTTCTTTCTGTTCAAAGGTAAAGATTTGTCTATTCCTAGTATAATGTGTCATGTCGGACTGTGTATCTTGTTATCTTTTAAACGTCACTGAATGTGCTTAATGTTTATCTAAACAGATTGTTTCTGAAAGGTTAAAATGATCACGTCTGAGGTGATCGGGTGGATAAATGGATCACGTCTGAGGTGATCGGGTGGATAAATGGATCATGTCTGAGATGATCAATTACACATAATGTTTTATCAACTGGTTAAGAAAACTAAGGGTTGGTCCATAACTTGACAAAAATGGCACAAGTGTAGCCCAATAGCACAACTGAATCTGATCTGATCCAGTCGTACGAATGGGGTATACGATTAAACTCAACCGTAAGATTGAGACATGCGAATGAGCCCAATCGTACGATTGAACGTGACCGACTAGGTCAAACGTGCGAATGGAGGTCAGTTGATCGAAGGGACCATGCGAGTGAGTGAATCGTACGACCCAGTTTCAGTCGCACGAATGAATCATGCGATTAGACTCGGTCGTGTGTCCTGATTTTGAATCGGCCGAATGAGCAGAGCGAATGAGTCCAATCGGCCGATTGAACTGAGTCTGTCTATAAATAGACCCCTCAGTCGATCGCACAAACTCATTCGCCCTAATTCTCAAAAGTGTGCCGTTACGCTGCCCGATTTTCTATTGATCCCTAAACCTTAGTATTTTCGATTTCTGACGATTTGGAATTGTTTCACAGGTACTTTGCGGCTAAATAACATCATTAAGTGTGAAATCAGACTCCAAAATCAGATCATTGGTGCACTAACTTTGAACCGAAACAAAAATCAACCAATAGACTGCCTTAAACACTTAAAATGTTAAAACAAATGATTTAAGTAGTCTAAGTACATGATTGCGAGTCTAACTAGCCTGATCTTAGTGTCTAATTTGTAAAAATGAAAAATCTGAGTTAAAATGGTGCCGAACAGTATTGGATGCGACTGGACTCCCATGATGAACGTCAATCGCACGATTGAACGAGGCGACTCACTCAATCGTACGAATGAAGAATACGAATGGGTTGATTGTGTCATACGACTGGACTCCAGAATGAATCTCAATCGCACAATTGAAAGAGACGATTCATCTAGTCGGTCGAATGAAACATGCGAATGGATTCATTCGCTCGACTGAATCAATCGCAGGTTCAGTCTCTCAAGTCAACTCAATCGCATGACTCATCATCCGACTGAAAGTCAGTCGCACATATGATCAATCGATTGAAGTTCAATCGCACATATGTCCAACAGACTGAACCCAGTCGGTTAGGTCAATCGCACGATTGAATCAGTATGTTTTTCTTTTTCAAATCAGTCAAACTCTGTTTTTCAAGTTTATAACGTGTGTTTGATATTGATTACAGGAATATGGCTAACAGGTGGACCATCAATCCAAAGCACAACATCTGTGCTCACTTGGATTCCACCTCAAGGCATGGAGGAGATTTTTCAGGGATTATTGACTTTTTGAGGAGATCTAGGATCTTCCGAGCTATCTCCACACCCTGTACACCATATCAGTCAATACATCCGGCATTTTGGGATGGTGCTACAGTGGACAGGTCAGCTGAGCCCTACTGCATACGAAGTTCTATCTTCGGTAGGGAGATTGTGATAACATCCGCAGATATAAGGAGGATTTTAGATTTTGGAGATGATGATTCGCACCCACTCAAGATCCACCCTCTTACAGTTCGTGGATGCTTTCTGAGGATTGGGTACTGTGGAGACATTAGCTCAGGTGTGCTAAACAAGAGCAACCTGAGCCCACAGTACAACTACTTAGCACATGTCATTCTTAAGTGCATCGCGTCGAGAAGGGGTGGTTTCGATGATTTGTCGGACCAAATTCAGAATGCATATGTTGCATTGGTCCTAAACCACCCTTTCAGCTTCTCCAATATGATTTTTACTTATCTGATCGAGAACTTGGAGGCGAAGGGAAAAGAAGGTTTTTGCATGTACCCACGATTTCTTCAGCTCATTTTCGATGAGAAGTTACCTGACCTGCCCAAAGAGAAGAGCGATGAAGTGGTGTTGGAGATCATGGATGACACTACTCTGGGCAGAATGAAGGTATATAGGGGCAAGCAGGTGAAGCCCGTGTTGAAGAGATTGATAGGGCATCTGGCCCGGGCAGATTACGTGGCGCCAAGGAGGCGCAAATGGCGTCATGACGACAGTGACTCTGACACTGAGGTGATTACTATATCATCTGTTGACTCAGATGATGATGATAGTCATGATGGAGACGGTGGGCTAGTTTCCTCTGAGGGACCATCTACTTATACAGCTCAGCCATCATCACCACACACAGACACGGCAACTGCCGGGTTTGTTCCTGATTTTTGCCCACCCGATGATGAGGAAGAAAGCGAAGAAGAAGGTTTGACCCGGAGGGTTGGCAGCAAAGTGGTTGCCACCGAGAGAGGACTGAGGGATATTGGTGGACAGTCTGGTACATCAGGGGACACACGCACTGAGTCTGATCCTTCGTATGCCCCTGATGATCCCAGCAACAGAGGAGGAGCACCGTTGTCAACTGGTAAAAGGAAGAAGACCATGGCGCGTCCGCATGGAAAGAAGGGAAAGAGACTAAGGTTCACCGCACCTATCACTACCACAGCTACCACCTCTACACCATCCCAAACACCTCAAACCACCACCTTTACTGCACCTCCACCTCACTCTTACCCATCCACTACCACCACCACTGTACATCCTACCACATCATTCATTCCCTCTCCTATATTCACCACAGCCACCACAACCACCACCACTCAACAAACAGGACCCTCACCGTTCCCATCCAGCTCGTTCATCCCACCAGTTTCTATAGTAGATCAGCTAGCTGCACTAAACAGCATGGTGGTCAAGCTGATGGCGTCGGATGAGGCAAAGACAGCTCAGATACAGCAGCTGAGAGAGTTGAGTACATCCCAGACTGCTGAGATACATCAGTTACGAGAGTTGACCTCTTCCCAAGCTCAGCTGATCTCTCAGCAGACTCTACTTTGCATTTGAAATAAATGCAGGAGTTACAAGAGAGGAGAAGTACAAGAAATTTGAAGAGGTTATGGGTCAGGTAAGACGTTAGACGAATCTAGGTCCAAGGGGGAGTTTGTTGATACATATGTACCTAGATTCTGATCTCAATGTTATATTTTTGTAATGTCTTACATATATGTAATGGAATGATGATTAATGAAATACAAGTGTTTGTGGATGATTATAATGTTTCATTAATCGGTTGTGAAATGAATGGTTGATAGATTATATAGGTTTGTGGTTGTTTGAATTAATATGAATAATGTTGTAATGATTAACACATTCAAACTCAACATGATGAAGTTATCATGCGAATGGGACATGCGAATGGACCATACGCATGAATAACTTCATGCAAATGGCTCAGTCACATGACTGAACCATGAGACTGGATCAGTCGGAAGACTGAAGCATGAGATTGAACCAGTCGTACGATTGAAGTCTCAGTCGTGTGTATGGATCAACCGCATAGCTCAATCGCACGACTGAACCATGCGAATGATTCAGTCGCACGAATGAGAAACCCTTACCTATAAATACCACTTAATTCGTGGAAAAACGTAACACTTCGAATACTTGCAACCCTAGTCGACCCAGAACACCCTGTTCGTCAATTCCAAGTTCATAGAACGTCTGAGATCGATCCTAATCCATTCTTAACGTTTTCTAATCGTTAGGTTTGATCTTGATTTAGTTCTCCCTGATTGGATCACCAATCAAATAGGATTCCACACTATTTGATCTGGTACAACGAAGAATCAGTTAGTACTCCGTACTTACACGGTCCTAACATTGTGTGTGTCACCCACGACCGAACCAGTACGACCCGACCCAACTAAACATTGATATTTACACTAGACACAACATTAATGCTTAACATAACTGTCAATAGGTGTTTGACCGTTCATTGTAAACAACATTTTGGAGGCTTCCATCCTACATACTTACTACTTAATCTGTGAGTCTTCACGGCCCCTATTTTACTTCATATCTCATAAATGGTTTTAGTATTATTGATATCTCTTGTTACGTTAGTGCAAACATACATAACCGTCCTTACATTCTCAAACCGTTAGTAATGTGTAGCGAGGTAATTCTGAGTAGTACTACTGGGTTTGACAAACCCCGCCCGGGCTAGTCGCGCTAGCTTGATTGGAGGTCAAACGGGTGCATTATTGACCTAACATTTGTCACTGTTTTGTGAGACGTGACGGGGAGACAACAAACATATAGGACATGCAAACAGTCAGCTTCGGTTCGAAACGCTAAGTAACTTGACTATAGGCTAGCTACCTATCGATATGCTTTAATTACTTTACCATTTGGACAGTTACCAACATTTTACCTGTGATTAAACCTGTGAACTCACCAACTTTATGTTGACACACTTTAGCATGTTTTTTCAGGTCACAGCAACGCATAAGCTCATGATGCACGCTTCAGGAATGCACTCAGGACATGCATTCATCAATCTTATTTTCTTGCATTGAACAATTTGTTTAGATTTAGCACTTGTAACTTTCATGTAATGAATTTACATTTTGTGTCTATGCTTCCGCACTAATGTTTATTTCATTTATGTTCCTCTGATTGAAGTCAAATGTTTATTTTTAAATCCATATAGTGTCGTTTGATATGACTGTGTCTGAGATCCTGGTTTGTCACACGCCTAATGGTAAAACCCCGTTTATTGAAATTTGAGGTGTGACAGATTGGTATCAGAGTCACAGGTTATAGAGAACTAGGATTGCATTTGCATGTAGACTATAGCCTTAGACACAACACTAGTACTGCACAGACACTTTTACATGATTGCAACTGTTGTAAGAACATCCTCCCGGCATCCCAATATTACATTACTGAACGATCATAACATTATCTGTGCTGTCCATGTCACTTGTATCATCCTCGCCTAATAGAGGGGCGGAGAGACCCGCTCACTCACTTCCAACAACTACGCTTGTTTCTTCACTCCCGGAGTTGAAGCAACGACAAATTTAACCTAACATTACCACATTGGAACACGGAAACCTTTCTAACATGCACGACTAGCATAACTATGACAAACAAAGAGAACAACGCCTTACCCTTCCAACTCATACACACTTGTTTCTATTTCCAACATATCCTATCTCCTTCACTAATCTGAACAATAAATGTGGGACGCTTAGAGATTCAAAGGGAAATATTTTAACTCGAATAGCTAGATTATTTTCCATCCAACACATAGATATATTGAATTATGATTGTTCGATTTAAAAACGTTGTATTTCCTACAATTTATTTTCATCAATAATTATTATTCGATTAGTGACTAATGTGTATTGTGAATTGAAGAATCATGTCTGGAAGAAGATGACAGGATCTCAGCCTCTAGTTCGATCAATTAGGTTGTATTTGTAGCGGATTTAGCACGGGAATTAAACAAACAGGCAAGAACACAAATGATTTTGCATCTAACAGTGAAGTTATAGAGAGAGAGAACAATTCTGGAAAAAGGTGTTTTCTATTGAATCACATGCCTCAGCAAGGATTTACAATTAGATCATCTTCCTTTTATAGGAAGAATGACGTCAGATGATGCCACATGATAGTGACATCAAACCATTATTAACAAACTACTGAAAAACACCTAAACTACCAAAGATGTTAAACAGCTGACATCTTCTTACAAAATGCTAAGTTTACTACTTATTTACTGATAAGAAACTACTGATAGCTACAACGACTGAAGAACAAACTCTTTAGTTGTTTTACAAACTACTGAAAAGGAAAATTACAACTACTGAAATAGAAAAAACTGAAAAGGAAACCATCACAACAACTGAAGAATACTTCTTCAGCTGTTGTGACAAACTCTAAAGTTTCAGCACTTGGTCTTCAGACTTTAACTTCAGATGATTCATCAGCTGATGACTTCAGTAGTTGTCATCAGCTGATGTCTTCAGTCTTTGTCTTCAGTCTTTGTGTATCAGCTGTTGATCTTCAGTACTTCAGTCTTCAGCTGTTGATCTTCAGTACTTTAGTCTTCAGCACTTGAGGCTTCAGTACTTTAGTTCTTCAGTACTTGATGCTTCAGTAGATGAGTCTTTAGTACTTGAAGTCTTCAGCTGTTGAACTTCAGTTCTTTGATCTTCAGCTGTTGAAGTCTTCAGACTTTGTCAAACTGCTGATGAAGCTTTCAACAGTTGTTGTGATGTCTTGTGGGACTTAGAGGTTTTCCTGATCTTGGCTAATTGGTTCTTTTAGTCCAACAAACTCCCTCTAAACCAATGCAGCCAAAACCTCTAAGCTATTTATTGGTCCCACTTATTGATGGCAGATTCATTGGTCTTTTTCCTTCTTGATCAGCTTAGAAGATGACCCATATTAGCACCGGCCTGGGAAGAGATCTCTGAGATTTGGTTGGCATAGTATGGATGGGAACCCTGTCTTGGGGAACTGGACACAGGGCTGTTGTCCCATCTATGAGACCTACTTCCCATGTATGAGCTTGCAGGATTCTCTAGTGTAGGCCTCAAGGAATACAATTTGTTCTTTCATAGTAAGTTCCTCAGCCTTACCATCAAACAATCCTTCATACCCATACAGCTCTGAGACATACTTGTCCCGTTTACCATTCTTGAGCTCAACTGTTGTTATCTGTCTGTAAGCAAATTCATCTGGATGAATGCCCTCAAGTAACAGATTGAGCTCATCTTTCCTGAAGTTCTCAAGCCTCTTGTAGACTAACCCTTTTCTGACCACCCTATTTTCCAACATCTTTTATGGTGGTTGGTTAGCCTCGTAGGCCTTCTTGAAATCTTCAATAATTTCCCAGGGTGATACTACAAGGGCCACAGTGATCACTTCATCTACAATCCTCTTTACTTGGCCCCTGTATCTCATAGGAATGTCTTTCTTAATAATTATGTGAGCCACCCTGGGATTAGGCCAAGTTCTCACCTTATCCTTATGATATTGAAATGTGTTAGCAAGGGTGTATAGTCTCACAGCTTCTTTCCTCATGTCAACTATCGATGAGGAAGCAGCATAAGCTTTATCTATACTTTTCAGCATCTTATCATCATGAAGCTTTTGCTGTTGTTCTTCTTCTATCTTTAGCCTCATAGTTTCCATCTATGAGGTAGGAGTGATGGGCATATGTTTGGCTTTTAGCAAAGTTAGGACTGCAGAGAGAGGCAACCTATCTTCTTCCTCATCATCTTCCTCTTCTTCTTCTTCTAGCCTCAACACCCTTCTTTTCTTCTTCAATGATGTATCATCGGCAATGGGTTTTGATGGTTAGGGGGTTAGTTTTGTGGGTTGTGCTTGGGTTTGTGTTGGTGTGGGAGATTGGGCAGGCTATGCTAGCAGTTTGGATATGAGTGATGGTTTGGTTTGTTTTGCTAGCACAGTCTTGTTCCCAGCACCGGCTTCAGAAAGGGCTTCTATGACCAGTCCCTTAGTGAATTCTCCAGCCAAACAGATCTTGGTGGCTATAGCCAAGATGTTGTCCCTGGTCCATGACTTAACATCCGGGACTGGTCTCCCTAGGTACTTCGAAATGAACCTTGTCATAGCCTCAAGTCTTTCTTTTTCCTCATGGCTATAACAGGTCCATCGGTAATCAATCTCTTTCATCTCCAATTTTCTTATCTCCTGATCTAGCATAGCAGTGTCAGTGTCAAAGCCTTGCCTGAACAGCTGATCAATGATGTTGTCCATTGATCGGCTATGTTCAGCATCAGCCTCCTTGACAAGGACAGCTAGATCAGTCTCCCTCACCTTCTCTCCCTTCTTCTTCTTGTAAGCGACATGAAAGTCTTTTTGACTTTAAGCCACTTTAATCATTCAGCTCTCTCCTCCCTCTCCTTCTCCTTCCCCTTATTGGTCTCCACAACCAACTCCCTCTCGTTTTCCACCTCCACCTCTACTTCTTTCTCATTCACTTCCTCCTCTACTCTGTTCCTCTTAGCTTTCACTGATGTCTCCCTCTTTTTGGTTGCATTGGTTGCAAGGGTTTGACTATCAGAAAGCGACTTAGCCACAACAGCTTCCACCAAGAGCTGCATTGTAAAGGGAAGCCTCTCATCCAGGGTTTTGATCATAATGTCAGTGATCATGGATTGTTGAAAGATAGCAGCTAATTGCTCAAGGGGATTTTGTCCCTGAGAACTAGTGCCAGAAACAGGGGCAGGTGGCTGAGTTTGTGGGAGTGGCTGAGTGTATGTGAGACCTTCAGGTGAAGGTGTCATCTGTGGGTGTATGGTGGCAGATGGACTTTGTTCTTGAGACATCTTGGCAAGCAGCTCTTTGAGTCTACTTACCTCATCCTTAAGAATGGTGTTTTGAGCAACTACATCAAAGAAGAAGCTCAGGTCATCATCAGTTGTTACTGAATCACCTGACCTCCTGACTGAGTCATGATGTACATGCGCTGGGTGTGGCTCAGTGTTCGCATGTGCCCCTTGTTCTTGGTTCTGGGTACTTCCAGCCTCCGGATTGGATCCATCATCAGTAGTTGCCTCTGGTGAGGTCTTATAGATGGTACCAGCTTCTTCCTGCTCATGTGCTGATGCAAGGGAAGTGGCAGCCTCACCAGATTGTCCTATCTCCTTGGCCACACTTGGAGATGAGACATTTGATTCTCTGTGTTGTGGGCTCCCATCAACACTTGTATCCACCCTCTCTATGGTTGGAGATATCCCAGTTATGAATGGTTCCTGGGGAGAGGGTGGAGTGTTAAGACGGGTCAACACTTCTGCAATGATTAATGTAGGGCTTTTAGGGGCGGTTGCAGTAGGAGATGGGGTAGAAGCAGTATGCATATGGGGAGGATTGTGCTTTTCAATGGCAACCTCCTCAATTGAGAAAGGTTCCAGATATGTGGCAGCCCCAGAAATGGTTGCATCAGGCTCCTGTAAAGAGGATGCCTGTGCGGTTGTGGTAGGTGTAGTCGTGGTGATTACTGGGAGAATCTTGCCAGTAATCACTTCCTGCATTTGTTGTGTAGGGGCATCCTCAGGGGACTCATCTCCCTGAGTAGCCTGTTTGGGTTTCTTTTTGGGTTTGGGTTTGGTGGGGACTTTGGATTTTGAGGTGGAGGCTGTGGGTTCCAGCTGCGTGGGTTTTTGCAGCTTGGCAGCCTTTTTCAGCGTTTGGTCTGTGTTTTGCCTGGAGTATACCTCAGTCAATACAGCCATGGTAGGGACTCCAGTGCCAACTAGTCCCTCAGCTTGAAGCTGGTGCTCTATCATGGCCATTATGAACCGTGGATATAAAATCCAACGGTTTGCAAAAGGTTTTGTGGCCATGTCCTTGAGTTCCAAGAAAATTATTTCAGAAAAGTTTAGTGGTTGTTTCTCAAGGATAGAGTATAATACCTGCTGCCACCTGGTGGACATTTGATCCCATGATGATGTCTTCGGGCTAAGCAAACATTTACCATGTGAAAGATAAGTCGATCGGGATCATGGAAATGTTTCTTCAGCAGGGTAGAGGCTGATAGGTCACCCTGATAGTCATGATGAGCAAAAGAAAGATCAGTGGTGCCTTTTGGGTAGTCGGTTGGGAAGGTGGCATCATACAATTTTAGGGTTTATCGAATGATTGTTGGATTGATGACCACCTATTTGGTGTTGACAAACGACTGGAGAGAGACCTCGGCGTCGTTCTCTCCAGTTTGGATGGTGACGTTCGTCCAGAGCTGTGATAGGGAATCGGCATATATAGTGGGGTTTAGGAGAAATGCCGTCTGGAAAGGAGAATCGACCATAAGATCGATAGCATGATGAAATTTGGTCCAGAAAGGCGATTTTGTGAGGTATGCGACACAGTTGTGTCGTGGCTTTAGTTGCATGGTCGCCATTAATGGTGTGTGGGAGGTTTCAAAGTTTTTGAAATTTTAGGTCAAGTGAGAATGAAAAACTCTGAAGGTAAGGTTGGGTATTTATATGGTATGGAAACGGCTGAAATGAAACGACTGAAGGTTTTGGTGTTAGTCATCAGTTGTTGAAACGACTGATGACATGGTTTTAACCTTCAGAAGTTGTAAACATCTGAGGACTTGGTGTTAGTCATCAGTAGTTAAAACTGCTGAGACCTTGGTTTTGTCCTTCAGATGTTGTAAACGACTGAAGACTTGTTAGTCATCAGTAGTTATAAACTACTGAAGACATGTCTTCAGACGTTGTAAACAACTGAAGACTTGGTGTTAGGCTTCAGTAGTTGTGAAACTACTGAAGACATGGTCTTGTCCTTCAGTTGTTTGGGTATGAAACAGCAGATGTTGGAATCAGCTGAAGAATGAAGTTACTCATCAGCTGTTGCCGTCAATTCAGTTGTTTCATTTTGACCTCCACATTTACTCATCAGCTCTTTGGCTGACTTTCAGCTGTTTCATTGGCCTTCAGCTCTTATGAATATTTATTCGTGAGCTCTTGTGAACAAATGTTTATACAAGCTGATGAAGTAAATCATTCTTCAGAGCTTGTGAACAAATTTTGTCTTCAGTACTTATGTGTAAGATTACACATCAGTACTTGTGAACAAAATTTGTTCTTCAGTACTTATTTGTTTGAAAACTATACATCAGTAGTTAAAACCACATCAGTAGTTGTAACTACATCAATTGTTTTCACCAAATAATGTACTTCAGTACTTTGAAGTATTTTAGTCTTCAGTAGTTATGAAAAGACTGAAGACTAAATAACTCATCAGTACTTATTTTGACCTTTGCATACTAATGCTCATCAGTACTTGTGAGCTGAGAGCATCAGTATTAGTCAAATTATTCTAGCTGCAGCATACCAAGCCTTAGTACCAAATTTCGAAATGTGGTACTATCTAGAGGCTTAGTAAATATGTCTTCAAGCTCATCAGCACTAGGCACAAACTTTGGATCAATTAGACCTTTTTCATAGCAATCTCTAATAAAATGATGTCTGATCTCAATATGTTTGGTCCTAGAGTGCTGGACTGGATTTTTAACAATACAAAGAGCTGAAGCACTATCCATTAATAATGGAGTCTTAGTCTCTGTAATGCCATAATCCAAAAGTTGGTTCTGAAGCCAGAGTTCCTGCGATGTACAACTTGCGGCAGCAATGTACTCAGCTTCAGAAGTGGATGTAGCGATTGATGTTTGTTTCTTACTCTGCCAAGAAACTAAACAATTGCCTAGGAATTGACAACCACCAGAAGTGGATTTTCTGGTGACTTTGCATCCTGCATAGTCACTATCAGAGAAATCAACTAATTTGCAAGAATGCCCAGTTGAATACCAAAGACCTAGTGATTGGGTACCTTGCAAATATCTAAAGATCCTTTTGACTGCAATCAAATTGGATTCTTTAGGTGCAGCCTGAAATCTAGCACAGGCACATGTTGCAAACATGATGTCTGGTCTAGAAGCTGTATGGTACATCAAGGACCCAATCATACATCTGTAAAGGGTTTCATCAACCGCTTTACCTTTCTATCAACATCTAGTTGTGTGATGCTGCTCATGGGAGTAGAACAGGGCTTACAGTTTTGTAAATCAAACTTATTCAACAGATCTTTTTGTATATTTGGACTGATGAATGAAGGTTCCATCAGCCCTTTGTTTGATTTGCAACCCTAGAAAGAACTGTAATTCTCCCATAGCACTCATTTCAAATTTTTGCTTCATGAGCTTAGTGAATTCATCACACAACTGGGGATCAGAGGATGCAAAAATTATATCATCTACATAAATTTGAACAAGGAGCTTATGCTGTCCCATAGTCTTTATGAATAATGTTTTATCAGTGGTGCCTCTAGTGAATTTATTTTGTAGAAGAAAAGTTGATAATGTTTCATACCTGGCTCTAGGAGCTTGTTTCAACCCATAAAGAGCTTTATCAAGCTTATACACCCAATCAGGATGTTTATTGTCCTCAAAACCTGGTGGTTGACACACATAAACTTCCTCTTTTATTTTACCATATAGAAATGCACTTTTGATATCCATTTGATAAACTTTAAGATTGTGAAAGGAAGCATAAGCTAAAAACAATCTTATTGCCTCCAGTCTGGCTACATGGGCAAAGGTTTCATCCTAATCGATGCCTTCCTCTTGTGCAAACCTCTGAACAACCAGCCTGGCCTTGTTCTTAACAATTTGGCCCTTTTCATCAGTTTTATTCCTAAACACCCATTTAGTGCCTATTGCACACTTACCTTGGGGTAAAGGAACAATCTCCCATACTAGCTATTTGCTGAACTGAAGAAGCTCAAGCTGCATTGCTTCAACCCATCCATTGTCTCTTAAAGCAACATGATAACTCTTTGGCTCTTGCTGACAGATAAAGAGAGCATAGAAGCAGAAATTTGACAATTGACTTCTGGTTGAAACTCCAGCATTGATATCACCAATGATTTGAGACATTGGGTGATTCTTCAGCTCTTGATAGACTATCAAATCCGTGCAAGTGTTTGTAGGACCTTCAGCAGCAACAGATGATGATGAAGATTCTTGAAATCATGTAGGAGATGGCAGCTCAAATGAAGTAGAGCATGCAGAAATCTTATCAACATTTGTTGTGGATGGAGCTGCTGAAGCTATAGGAGCATCAGGTTTAGTGGACTCAGGCAGATGGTCACTAAACCTGAAAAGGTGAGTACTAGCTACATCCTCATCAGTACCACCAGGTGGAGAACTGTTGACAGGAACAACAGCTGGAGGTTGATAAGGGACATATTGCAGTATGTCCAGATCAAATAACTACACAGGGTTTTGTGGAATCTTGTCCTTTGGAGATTCATTGAACTTCACATGCAAAGTCTCTTCAACCATCTTTGTCCTACAGTTGAAAACTCTGTATGCCTTACAAGTTGATGAATAACCAACAAAATACCCTGCATCCACCTTTGAAGCAAACTTCTAGATTGGATTGCTTGTGTTGAGAATAAAACAAGGACACCCAAAGGCTCTGAAGAAGGAAATCAAAGGGGCCAAATGATGGAGTACTTCATAAGGAGTCTTCATCAACCTCTGATTCACTAGTGCTCTATTCTGCACATAGCAAGCTATGTTGACAGCTTTAGCCCAAAAGGTCAGTGGCAATCCTGAGTCAGCCAACATTGACCTTGCAGCTTCAATGAGGGTCCTGTTCTTTCTCTCAACCACTCCATTCTGTTCAGGAGTTCTTGGAATACTGAATTGCCTTTTAATTCCCTTTGACAGGTAGAAGTCATCAAGTGTGTGATTTCTAAATTCTGTTCCATTGTCACTCCTTACACACTTGACCTGAAGGGAATACTGCTTCTCCATAAATAACACAAAGTTCATTATAGCCTTGGCAGCTTCATCTTTGGAGTGCAAGAAGAAAGTCAATACAAATCTGGAGTAATCATCCACAATTACCAGATAGTATTTCTTCTTTGCCATGCTCATCACTCTTACAGGACCAAAGAGATCCATGTGCAAGAGGTGCAAGCAGGCAGTGGATTTTGGTTCTTCTATTAGAGGGAATGAGACTCTGTGTTGTTTTCCCTTTAAGCAAGCAGTGCAGTTGTCTTCACATTTGAACTCCTTCAAAGGCAACCATCTTACTAAACCATGGCTTATCAGCTGATTCATATTTTTGAGATTGACATGCCCCAGCCTTCTATGCCACAGAGTAGATTCTTGAGGAGAAGCCATGGAGAATAGGCAAGGATGGCCTTTTAGATCTATTTTCTTGGAAAGATATAAGGCATATACTCTTCCTGTCCTGTTGGCCTTCAGGAGAGTATATTCATCCAACACCTTGTCAATCAAACTCAGAACTTTGGATGATAGAATCCGACAGTTCTGGCTGGTGAAAAGGGCAACATGGCCTTTATCACACATTTGACTGGCACTCAAGAGATTGTACTTGAGATTCTCCACATGGTTGACATCATCAAACCTTATTTCCCCGTTGGAAACAAAGCCTTTGCCGATGATGTAACCTTTTGCATCATTGCGAAAGGAAACAAATCCCTTTTTCCTTGAGAGTAGTCATTAAGAAGAGAGCTGCTTCCTGGCATGTGCAAGGATCCTCCACTGTCTACATACTAGATGCTTCTTTGGCGTGTTGAAGAACCCTGCAATCATCACAGCAAGTTAGTTAGTTTTAAAGACCCAAACCTTTTTGGTTTTGGGTATGTTCTCATCAACAGATGCAACACTAACTGGTTTGTTATGTGTGACAGCCTGAGGTGAAGGAGATGGTGTAGAAGAGGAATCCTTTGGCTTGGATTTCCTTTTCTGTGGTTTCAAGACAGGAACATCTATTTGTTTGACTCTTCCCATTAGATGTTGAACCATCATAACCAATTGTGTCTGATTTTGTAATAAAGCTTTCAGCTCTTCAGACACATTAGTGCTTGCTGGTGATGGATTCCTATGTTGCACCATCTTCTTTTGAGCAACCTCAACTATTGCCTGAGTAACCCCTACCTTCTTTTTGTATTTCGTTTTGGGCTTAGGGGTTTTAGGTTTTGATGTTGCTGGTACAAACTTGGACTCAAACTCAGTTTTCATTTCATTCATTTTCCCTTTAATTTTCTCTTTTTGTTTGAGTTTGAATCCCCTTTTATACAAGCAATCATCAGTAAGATGATTGAACAAGCCACATATTTCACATGGCTTCTTCTTCATCTTATGTTGATCATCTACTGAAGAAGATAAAACTGCTGAAGACTTCTTCTTCAGCTGTTTGCTGTCAGTTGTTGCAGTTTTCTTCCTTGAAGTACTTGCTTTCCTGACATCCTCTTCAGTAGTCTTCAAACCCTTTCTACTGGCAGTTTTCTTCTCTTCAGTACTGGCAGTAGTTGAGGTTTGAACTTCAGGTGTTATCACTTGCTCTCCAGTACTTTCAGTACTTCTAGAGACAACACCTGAGTTGATCAACTCTTTGATCATGTGACAGTTAGCATTTGAACCATCAACTGTTTTAGCATCAGCTGATTGGTTTTGTGAGGAATGAATGCTGACTACTTCTGATGATGCTGTACCTGATAGTAGGTCACATGATGAGAAGGATTGGTTATTGATTTCTCCATCAGATTCAACTTCTGCTCTTGAAGTAAAATCTGTAGGAGGAGTGTGATTATAACCAATGCCAAACTTCACATTGGAAGCAGATTGCTTACTAAGAAGCATTTCAAAACCCTTGCAGGATTGTACCCATCGATCACACTCTACCTGGGTAGCTGCAGGTGTTTCCTTGAGGTCTCTGTACTTCTCTAGAAGTACCTCTTCCCTAGACTTATCATCTTTGATTTGACATTTAAGCTTATAAATCTCATCATTTTTATCATTAATCACAGCCTCAAATTCAGCTTTTCTTTTGGAAATGGCTTTCTCTAGCTCAAGGTTTTTATCAATTAAAGCTACATTTGCCTCTCCAATAGAAGCAAATGCTGCTATGCATGAATCAGAACAAAGGTTGGCTTTAGCCTCAGAAGATACCTGTGATGAAGCATTGGAGGATGACCCATCAGCAGACTCCAGGGCCATGAGAGCAAGGTTCCCAAAAGGATGATCACCACCATGTGGACCAGCACCTTGGAATAGTTGTTCTTGACCAGATAAATCATCTTGTAAACTACTCCAGTCAACAACTCATGGGGTGAAGAAGCTGTGTTGTTGAGGTTGGGGTTGATGATGAGATTGGGAAGGTTGAGGCTAAGGGAGAGCATGTGGTTGCTGAGCAGGGGTATGGGTATGGCATATGACCCTGAGGCACAAAATATGCAGGTGATGCCTGAGCTGGTGATGGATGGCTAGAACTGGTGGTGTGTTGCCCTTTGTGGTGTGAGCTATTACTGGGAAAAGTCACAAAGGGTGCAGAGGTGTTAGATCCAGATGATCTACACTCTCTAGCAAGGTGTCCAAGTCTATGGCATTTGTGACACCTCAACTTGCTCTTGTCAAAACCAAATTTGGTTTTGCTAGAGAGACCAGGAAATTTCCTGCCAGTTCTCTTGTAGAACTTTTGAGATCGAATATTTATCATTGCCATCTGACTCAAAATATCCATCTCTTCCAGATCATCATCTGGAATGCCCTTCAAGTCCTCCATCAGAAAGCTCAGGTTATCACTGCTACCTCCTGAACTACTATCAACACCAACAAAAGCATGTTCAGAGTTGCTAGAGAAATTAATATGCTCATCATAGGCACTCTCAGATGCAGCATATTCTGACTCTTAATCTATCAAGGCAGCATTGCCTGTAACAAAGTCATTAGTCAGCTTGCCAGAGGTGGACAACTTCCTTTTCTGCTCTATCTCTATCTCAAATGTGAGAAGTTTCCCATGAAGTTGGGTGAGAGATAGAGTATCCAGATTTGCACTAGAGCGTAGGACAATGGTATATGTGTCCCATCTCTCAGGCAGTGATCTGAGGAATCGGTTGTTTATCTGGCTATTGGAATACTCTTGTTTAACCATTTTTAGCTCAGAAATAAGACAAGAGAATCGCTCAAACTATTGAGTCAGTGTCTCACCCTTCCTATAAGAGAATGTCTCATATTGTTGGGAGAGGATTTCCCTAGTATTTTCTAATACCTCATCGGTTCCTCCAAATTGTTCCTTCAGAGTAACCAAGAGTTCATGAGCAGTCTGATGATGCATCAACCCAGAATAGATTTCATTAGGCAGTGCCATGGCCAGAATTCCATGGGATTTAGCATCAATCTCGAACATCTTAAGATCTTCGTCCGAATATTGATCGGGTTTCTTCGCAACCCTCTCATTTGATTCAAGAACGCTCACCACCGGCTTCTATGGTCCATGTACCACTGACTTCCAACAACCAGCACTGTTGATAGCCAAGTGGTGCAGCATACGACGTTGCCAGATGTTATACTCACTCCTCAGAAGCATCGGAGGCTTAGTTGAGGAGCCAGTATTGTGAGGATCATTTGTTGGTGTCGCCATCTTAGATTTCAAGTAAATTCAAGGTAAACAAGAAATATCTAGCTCAAAACCATGAGAACCTCAAGTTTAATGGCCAGAAGCAGCAGAAACTCAATCTCTATAACTAATTCTTGCAAATTACTAATTCGATCAAATGTAGAGAGCAAAAGAGCAGTTTCAATGATCAATTGTTAAATTGATCAATGATTAACCTGCTCTGATACCATTTGACAGGATCTCAGCCTCTAGTTCGATCAATTAGGTTGTATTTGTAGTGGATTTAGCACGAGAATTAAACAAACAAGCAAGAACACAAATGATTTTGCATGTAACAGTGAAGTTATAGAGAGAGAACAATTCTGCAAAAAGGTGTTTTCTATTGAATCACACGCTTCAGCAAGGATTTACAATTAGGTCATCTTCCTTTTATAGGAAGAATGACGTCAGCTGATGTCACATGATAGTGACATCAAACCGTTAGTAAGAAACTACTAAAAAACACCTAAACTACTGAAGATGTCAAACAACTGACATCTTCTCACAAAATGCTAAGTTTTACTACTTATTACAAACGACTGATAAGAAACTACTGATAGCTACAACGACTGAAGAACAAACTCTTCAGTCATTTTACAAACTACTGAAAAGGAAAATTACAACTACTGAAATAGAAGAGACTGAAAGGGAAACCATCACAACAACTAAAGAATACTTCTTCAGCTATTGTGACAAACTCTGAAGCTTCAGCACTTAGTCTTCAGACTTTAACTTCAGATGATTCATCAGCTGATGATTTCAGTAGTTGTCAGCAGCTGATGTCTTCAGTCTTTGTCTTCAGTCTTTGTGTATCAGCTGTTGATCTTCAGTACTTGAGTCTTCAGCTGTTGATCTTCAGTACTTTAGTCTTCAGCACTTGATGCTTCAGTACTTGAGTTCTTTAGTACTTGATGCTTCAGTAGATGAGTCTTCAGTACTTGAAGTCTTCAGCTGTTGAACTTCAGTTCTTTGTTCTTCAGCTGTTGAAGTCTTTAGACTTTGTCAAACTGCTGATGAAGCTTTCAGTAGTTGTTGTGATGTCTTGTGGGACATAGAGGTTTTCCTGATCTTGGCTCATTGGTTCTTTTGGTCAAACAGAAGAGCTAGACGCCCGTGTGGACGCGGAAACATCAACATGACTCAAGCTGAGTTGGATGCCATCATCAATGAGCGTGTTGCTGATGCGCTTACAGCCTATGAACAGACCCGCAATCAGAACCAGAACAACCAGAATCTGAATCAAGAAGGTCCAACAGTCTGTACCTTCAAGATGTTTATGGATTGTAAGCCTCACTCCTTTAGTGGTTCTGAGGGTGCTGTCACATTACTTCGCTTGCTGGAGAAACTCGAGTCGGTTTTCGCCATGTGCAACTGTCCTGTGGGAAGTTGTGTCATGTACGCCTCCGGCACATTGGAAGGACCAGCTCTAACGTGGTGGAACTCACAAGTCCAGACCTTAGGACTTGAGACTGCTAATGGTTTGCCGTGGGATGATTTTAAGGTTCTAATGAAAGAAGAATACTGCCCCAGAAACAAAGTCCAGGAACTAGAAGCAGAGTTTGGAATCTTAAAATGACTGGCTCTGAAATTGAGGAACACACGACTCGTTCACACGAGTTGGCTGCTCTATGTCCTCAGATGGTGACCCCGGCCTACAAATGGATTGAGAAGTACATTGATGGTCTAGCTCCTCAAATCCAAGCTCACTGATCAGGCAGTGGCACAGGGTACTTTGCCAAAACTTGGCGCTACCTCTGGATCATCCGAACACAAAAGGAAATAGGATGGTAATAACAGTAAGTCTTCAAGCTCCAATAACACCCAGCAACAACAGATCAGAAAGTTTGATTCATCAAGAAGCTTCACCAGCAACAATCAAAATAGCAACAACAACAACGATGGTCAGGGATCGAGCAACTATGCGGGCAAGTATCTGAAGTGTAACCAGTGCAACTTTCACCACCATGGCCAGTGTGATCGCATCCGTTGTCAAAGGTGTGGAAAGATAGGTCATGCTGCTAAAGACTGCAGGGGTGAACTGATGACTCAGCAACAACCCTAATAACAATGCCAGGGCGGTGTGATTAGAGCCTGTTATGAGTGTGGTATGGAGGGCCACTACAAGAAGGATTGCCCACAACTGAAGAGTTGAAACAAGGGCAATAATGGAAACAATGCTAAGGGTCGTGCTTTTGTGATTGGTTTTGGCGAGGCAAGGAATGATCAGAATCTGGTTTACTTGTAAGTTTTACTTGGTACGCCTTATATCTTACCGCTGTGGTTACTGGTACGTTTCCCCTGAATGGTTGTTTTGCTTCTACACTATTTGATATCGGCGCTGACAAGAGTTTTGTTTCCAACAAGTTCATTAAGTTCTTAGATGTGACCTTATCTGATGTGGAGCCTAGTTACACTGTAGAATTAGCTAACGGGAAACTAATTGAGGCAACTCACATCATTAAGGGATGCAAACTATGATTATGTGGTCATGAGTTAGATATAGATCTGATGCCTGTTACACTTTGTAGCTTCGATGTAGTTGTTTGTATGGACTGGTTATCCAAGAATCAAGCTGAGATCATCTATGGTGAGAAAATCGTTCATGTACCCCTTCCTAGCTGTGAAGTTTTGTAAGTTCAGGGTGAAAAGAGTGGTACAGTCTCAGGAATTATCTCCTACATGAAGGCCCAGAAGTGCTTACGTAAGGGCCATACACCTTTTCTTGCTCTGATCACTGAAAAAGAAACTGAGTAAAAGAAGATTGAAGATATCCTTGTTGTACGTGATTATCCCGAGGTTTTCCCCGAAGACCTACCTGGTCTCCCACCGCATCGCCAAGTCGAGTTCCAGATTGATTTGGTACCTAGAGCCACCCCTATTGCGAAAGCACCGTACAGATTGGCCCCAAAAGAACTACAAGAGCTGTCTACGCAATTGCACGAATTATAGGATAAAGGGTTTATCAGACCTAGCTCATCACCGTGGGGAGCCGCAGTCCTATTTGTCAAGAAGAAGGACGGAACCTTTCATATGTGTATTGATTATAGGGAATTGAACAAAGCAATGATTAAGAATCATTATCCCCTCCCTCGCATCGATGATTTGTTCGATCAACTTCAAGGGTCGAGTTTCTATTCCAAGATAGATCTGAGATCAGGTTATCATCAACTAAGGATTCGAGATGAAGACGTTTCAAAGACTGCGTTCAGAACAAGGTATAGCCACTACGAGTTTTTGGTTATGCCATTCGGGTTGACCAATGCGCCAGTGGTTTTCATGGATCTCATGAACCGAGTGTGCAAATCCTATTTGGACAAGTTCGTCATTGTCTTCATCGATGACATCCTTATTTATTCAAAGAATAAGGAAGGACACGAGGAGCACCTTAGACTGATTCTGGAGCTGCTGAAACGAGAACAATTGTACGCTAAAGTTTCAAAGTGTGACTTCGGGATACGAGAGGTCCACTTCTTGGGTCATGTGGTCAATAAGAATGGGATACATGTTGACCCGGTAAAAATAGAAGCCATCAAGAACTGGGCTACACCCAAGACTCCGACCGAAGTGCGGCAGTTTCTCGGGTTGGCTGGCTATTATCGACGGTTCATCGAAGGGTTTTCAAAGAGTGCTCAACCTCTCACCGCGTTAACCCATAAAGGCACTACGTACGATTGGGGTGACAAACAAGAGTCCGCATTCCAGGTATTGAAGAAGAAGCTGTGTACGACACCGATTCTGTCCCTACCTGAGGGACACAGATGATTTTGTAGTTTACTATGATGCTTCTATTCAAGGCCTCAGTTGTGTGCTAATGCAAAGCAAGAAGGTGATTGCTTATGCTTCCCCACAATTAAAGGTTCACGAGAAAAACTACACGACACATGACCTAGAGCTGGGAGCAGTCGTGTTTGCACTCAAGATATGGAGACACTACTTGTACGGTAACAAGTGCACCATTTACACCGATCATAAGAGTCTCCAGCACATCTTTGAACAGAAGGGGCTGAACATGAGACAACATCATTGGGTCGAGTTGTTGAACGACTACGATTGTGCGATCAAGTATCATCCGGGCAAGACAAATGTAGTAGCAGATGCCTTAAGTCGTAAGGAGACACCTAACCCAAGACGAGTTCGAGCATTACAACTCACAGTTCACACCGGTTTACCTGATCAGATCCGTAATGCTCAACTTGAGGCGTTAAAAGACGAGAACCTGAAAGCCGAATCGCTACGAGGCATGAAGAAGCAACTGGAAACCAAGTCTGATGGAATCCGCTACTTCATGGACCGAACATGGGTTCCCTTGTATGGAGACCTAAGAGAGCTAGTAATGGACGAAGCTCACAAATCACGGTACTCCATCCATCCAGTTTCAGACAAGATGTATCACGATCTGAAGGATCTTTACTGGTGGCCAAACATGAAAGCTGATATCGCCACCTATGTAAGCAGATGTTTAAGCTGTTCTAAGGTTAAGGTGGAGTATCAACGACCATCTGGTTTACTCCAATAACCGGAAATTCCAGTATGGAAGTGGGAACAGATATCAATGGATTTCATCACAAAACTGCCGAGAACTCCCAGCGGATGCGATACCATTTGGGTGATCGTTGATCGCTTGACGAAATCCGCACATTTCCTGGAAATCCGGGACACTGACCGCTTGGAAAAGTTGACTCGTATCTACCTAAGGGAAATAGTCTCTCGGCACGGTGTGCCGATTTCCATTATCTCTGATCGTGACGCCCGATTCACTTCATACTTCTGGCAATCTTTACAACGAGCATTGGGAACACGGTTGGATAAGAGCACCGCTTATCACCCTCAAACCGATAGCCAGAGTAAGCGTACGATCCAGACCTTGGAAGACATGTTACGTGCCTACGTGATAGATTTCGGCAGCAGTTGGGAAATTCACTTACCGCTAGTTGAGTTTTCTTACAATAATAGCTATCACACATCGATCAAAGCTGCTCCATTCGAGGCGCTATATGGGCGCAAGTGCCGATCACCTATTTGTTGGGCGGAAGTTAGGGAAAGTCAACTTACCGGCCCCGAACGTTTACACGAGACGACTGAGAAGATCGTTCAGATCCGTAACCGTATGGCGGTAGCACGTGATCGACAGAAGAGTTACGCTGATAAGCGTCGCCGACCGTTGGAATTTCAAATAGGTGACAAAGTTCTTTTGAAAGTGTCACCTTGGAAGGGTGTGATTCATTTCGAAAAACGTGGGAAACTAAACCCTAGATACGTGGGGCCATTTGAGATTGTCAAACGGGTTGGCCCAGTGGCCTATCAGCTGAACCAACCCGAAGAACTCTGTGGAGTGCATGATGTGTTCCATGTATCAAACCTAAGGAAATGCCTGGTAGACGAGACTCTCGTCGTTCCGTTGGACGAGATACATGTTGACAAACAACTACGTTTCATCGAGGAACCAGTGGAAGTTATGGACCGAGAGCTCAAGACACTCAAACATAGTCGTATCCCTATCGTAAAGGTCCATTGGAACTCAAAGCATGGACCAAAGTTTACCTGGGAACACGAGGATCAGATGAAGAAGAAGTACCCGCAACTGTTTCAGAATCAGGCATCTACTTCTTAAGATAAGCAGGAACTCTATTCAACATATGTTACAGACCGCTGAGCCTTGTATTCCCCGTTGAACCTTGTAACATGATGTTCTAATTTTCAAGACGAAAATCCCTTCAACAAGGGGATAATGTGACACACCATAATTTCAGGTTAACACTATTTCGACTTTTGTCGTTATCATTGTTCGCATCGTTATCACCTAAAACATTTACAAGCATCGCCACCGACATCGTTAAATATGTTATGTTATATAATACTAACATCAGGAATAACCTCATTTTTCAAATACAAAATGGTGTTTGTAGAGGATTCGGATAAAAGGGATTACTTAAGGAATCCTCTTAATTAACATAACTCACCTATTTACGTCGTTATCAACCGAAACAAATTCGGGAACTCGGGGACTAAGTGCGTGGACCAAACGTGACAAATTACCAAACTAGGGCTGGGTATATAAACCCCTTACCAGCCCTAGCTTTCATTCCACACCCCTCTTCTTCTTCTCCAACTTCACTTTCTCCTTCTACACCTCTCTACCACACCCTTGCACCAAAACAACCTCGTTTGATCTCGTTTTCGTCGGTTAGATCACGCTACAGCTGAGTAAACACATTTCCAGCAGGTAGGTGACCTTGCCTACCTTTTTCTTGCTCGTTTCACTTCTGCGAATTTAGGGTTTCGGGTGCTCGGGTTCAACCCGAGCACATGAGGCCGTGTGGGTGCGTGTGTTTTCCTTCTGCATGTGCATTTTAATTAGATATGTTAGAAGAGTGTTTCTGGAAGTCCTTGATGTGTGAAAACCGTGAACAAAGTGGCCGAAGGCTATTCAGCCCCTCCAGCAGTCGCGATCTGCTGCACTTCGCGACTGGGTCGGTCGTGCGACTGAGTCGTGCGACTGGGCGTGTCGTGCGACTTAGTCCATGCGTCTGAGTCTATCGTGCGACTGAGTGGTGCAACTGGGGTGAGTCATGCCACTGAGTTTATGCGTATGTGCGTGTTATGCGATTGAGTCAATGTGGATGAATGTGTGCGACTGTGTGTATCGCACGACTGAGGGTCTAGTCGTACGAATGAAGGTTCAGTCGTACGAATGAAGCTGATTCGTACGAATGAAGGTTGAATCGTGTGAATGGCTGTTGAGTCATGCGAATGGGTGCTGTGTGGTACGACTGAATGCTGAGTCGCACGAATGAGGGTTCAATCGTACGAGTGAAGCTGATTCGTACGATTGAAGGCCCATTCATGTGGATAGAGTGTCCAGTCATGCGTCTAGTCCTGTTATGTGATTGGAGTCATTGTGAGTGAGTTCTTCTTGTGCGCGGTGTGCCTATCGTGTGATGATAAGGTAACATCAATAAAGTGTCATTGCTTGACCACAAATATTAAAGTCAACGCTATCAACAGGCACATACTATTTCCATTTAAAATAGCCTAACCTTTTACAATTATCGACAATCCATCTGGGACTACAAATACTTAACAAGCACCATTATTTTTATAATAATGGGATCCCCATAAGGATGTCACTAGCAATGACGACTACTCTTAATAATGGGATCTACATAAGGTCTGATATGTGTATACCTGCTTCTGTGTGTCACCCACGACCGAACCAGTACGACCCGACCCGACTAAACATTGCTATTAACACTAGACACAACATTAATGCTTAACATAACTGTCAATAGGTGTTTGACCGTTCATTGTAAACAACATTTTGGAGGCTTCCATCCTACATACTTACTACTTAATCAGTGAGTCTTCACGGCCCCTATTTTACTTCATATTTCATAAATGGTTTTAGTATTATTGATATCGCTTGTTACGTTAGTGCAAACATACATAACCGTCCTTACATTCTTGAACCGTTAGAAATGTGTAGTGAGGTAATTCTGAGTAGTACTACTGGGTTTGACAAACCCTGCCCGGGCTTGTCGTGCTAGCTTGATTGGAGGTCAAACGGGTGCATTATTGACCTAACATTTGTCACTGTCTGGTTAGATGTGACGGGGAGACAACAAACATATAGGACATGCAAATAGTCAGCTTTGGTTCGAAACGCTAAGTAACTTGACTATAGGCTAGCTACCTATCGATATGCTTTAATTACTTTACCATTTGGACAGTTACCAACATTTTACCTGTGATTAAACCTGCGAACTCACCAACTTTATGTTGACACACTTTAGCATTTTTCTCAGGTCACAGGAACGCATAAGCTCATGATGCACGTTTCAGGATGCATGCATCAATCTTATTTTCTTGCATTGAACAATTTGTTTAGATTTAGCACTTGTAACTTTCATGTAATGAATTTACATTTTGTGTATACGCTTCCGCACTAATGTTTATTTCGTTTATGTTCCTCTGATTGAAGTCAAATGTTTATTTTTAAATCCATATAGTATCGTTTGATATGACTGTGTCTGAGATCCTAGTTTGTCACACGCCTAACGGTAAAACCCCGTTTATCGAAATTGAGGGTGTGACAGATTGGTATCAGAGCCACAGGTTATAGAGAACTAGGATTGCATTTGCATGTAAAATATAGCCTTAGACACAACACTAGTACTGCACAGACACTTTTACACGATTGCAACTGTTGTATGAACATCCTCCCGGCATCCCAATATTACATTACTGAACGATCATAACATTATCTGTGCTGTCCATGTCACTTGTATCATCCTCGCCTAACATAGGGGCGGAGAGACCCGCTCACTCACTTCCAACAACTACGCTTGTTTCTTCACTCCCGGAGTTGAAGCAACGACAAATTTAACCTAACATTACCACATTGGAACACGGAAACCTTTCTAACATGCACGACTAGCATAACGATGACAAACAAAGAGAACAACGCCTTACCCTTCCAACTCATACACACTTGTTTCTATTTCCAACATATCCTATCTCCTTCACTAATCTGAACAATAAATGTGGGACGCTTAGAGATTCAAAGGGAAATATTTTAACTCGAATAGCCAGATTATTTTCCATCCAACACATAGATATATTGAATTATGATTGTTCGATTTAAATACGTTGTATTTCCTACAATTTATTTTCTTCAATAATTATTATTCGATTAGTGACTAATGTGTATTGTGAATTGAAGAATCATGTCTGGAAGAAGATGACAGGATCTCAGCCTCTAGTTCGATCAACTAGGTTGTATTTGTAGCGGATTTAGCACGAGAATTAAATAAACAGGCAAGAAAACAAATGATTTTGCATGTAACAGTGAAGTTATAGAGAGAGAGAGAACAATTCTAGAAAAAGGTGTTTTCTATTGAATCACATGCCTCGGCAAGGATTTACAATTAGGTCATCTTCCTTTTATAGGAAGAATGACGTCAGCTGATGTCACATGATAGTGACATCAAACCATTATTAACAAACTACTGAAAAACACCTAAACTACCGAAGATGTTAAACAGCTGACATCTTCTTACAAATGCTAAGTGTTACTACTTATTACAAACGACTGATAAGAAACTACTGATAGCTACAACGACTGAAGAACAAACTCTTTAGTTGTTTTACAAACTACTGAAAAGGAAAATTACAACTACTAAAATAGAAAAGACTGAAAAGGAAACCATCACAACAACTAAAGAATACTTCTTCAGCTGTTGTGACAAACTCTGAAGCTTCAGCACTTGGTCTTCAGACTTTAACTTCAGATGATTCATCAGCTGATGACTTCAGTAGTTGTCATCAGCTGATGTCTTCAGTCTTTGTCTTCAGTCTTTGTGTATCAGCTGTTAATCTTCAGTACTTCAGTCTTCAGCTATTGATCTTCAGTACTTTAGTCTTCAGCGCTTGAGGCTTCAGTACTTGAGTTCTTCAGTACTTGATGCTTCAGCAGATGAGTCTTTAGTACTTGAAGTCTTCAGTTGTTGAACTTCAGTTCTTTGATCTTTAGCTGTTGAAGTCTTCAGACTTTGTCAAACTGTTGATGAAGCTTTCAACAGTTGTTGTGATGTCTTGTGGAACTTAGAGGTTTTCCTGCTCTTGGCTCATTGGTTCTTTTGGTCCAACAATTCCCTCTAAACCAATGCAGCCAAAACCTCTAAGCTATTTATTGGTCCCACTTATTGATGGCAGAATCATTGGTCTTTTTCCTTCTTGATCAGCTTAGAAGATGACCCATATTAGCACCGTCCTGGGAAGAGATCTCTGAGATTTGGTTGGTATAGTATGGATGGGAACCCTGTCTTAGGGAACTGGACACAGGGCTGTTGTCCCATCCATGAGACCTACTTCCCATGTATGAGCTTGTATGATTCTTGGTGTAGGCCTCAAGGAATATAATTTGTTCTTTAATAGTAAGTTCCTCAGCCTCACCATCAAACAATCCTTCATGCCCATACAGCTCTGAGACATACTTGGCCCGTTTACCATTCTTGAGCTGAACTGTTGTTATCTGTCTATAAGCAAATTCATTTGGATGAATGCCCTCAAGTAATAGATTGAGCTCATCTTTCCTGAAGTTTTCAAGCCTCTTGTAGACTAACCCTTTTCTGACCACCCTATTTTCCAACATCTTTTGTGGTGGTTGGTTAGCCTCGTAGGCCTTCTTGAAATCTTCAATAATTTCCCAGGGTGATACTACAAGGGCCACAGTGATCACTTCATCTACAATCCTCTTTACTTGGCCCCTGTATCTCATATGAATGTCTTTCTTAATAATTCTGTGAGCCACCCTGGGATCAGGCCAAGTTCTCACCTTATCCTTATGATATTGAAATGTGTTAGCAAGGGTGTACAGTCTCAGAGCTTCTTTCCTCATGTTAACTATCGATGAGGAAGCAGCATAAGCTTTATCTATACTTTTCAGCATCTCATCATCATGAAGCTTTTGCTGCTGTTCTTCTTCTATCTTTACCCTCACAATTTCCATCTATGAGGTTGGAGTGATGGGCATATGTTTGGCTTTTGGAAGAGTTAGGACTGTAGAGAGAGGCAGCCTATCTTCTTCCTCATCATCCTCCTCTTCTTCTTCTTCTAGCCTCAACACCCTTCTCTTCTTCTTCAAGGATGTATCATTGGCAATGGGTTTTGATGGTGAGGGGGTTGGTTTTGTGGGTTGTGTTTGGGTTTGTGTTGGTATGGGAGATTGGGCAGGCTGTGCTAGCAGTTTGGATATAAGTGATGGTTTGGTTTGTTTTGCTAGCACAGTCCTGTTCCCAGCACTGGCTTCAGAAAGGGCTTCTATGACCAGTCCCTTAGTGAATTCTCCAACCAAACTGATCTTTGTAGCTATAGCCAAGATGTTGTCCCTGGTCCATGACTTAACATCCGGGAGTGGTCTCCCTAGGTACTTCGAAATGAACCTTGTCATAGCCTCAAGTCTTTCTCTTTACTCTTGGATATAACATGTCCAATGGTAATCAATCTCTTTCATCTCCAATTTTCTTATCTCCTGATCTAGCATAGCAGTGTCAGTGTCAAAGCCTTGCCTGAAGAGCTGATCAATGATGTTGTCCATTGATCGGCTATGTTCAGCATCAGCCTCCTTGACAAGGAAAGCTAGATCAGTCTCCCTCACCTTCTCTCCCTTCTTCTTCTTGTAAGTGACATGAAAGTCTTTTTGACTTTCAGCCACTTTAATCAGTTCAGCTCTTTCCTCCCTCTCCTTCTCCTACCCCTTATTGGTCTTTACAACCAACTCCCTCTCGTTTTCCACCTCTACCTCTACTTCTTTCTCCTTCACTTCCTCCTCTACTCTGTTCCTCTTAGCATTCACTGATGTCTCCCCCTTTTTGGTTGCATTGGTTGTAAGGGTTTGACTATCAGAAAGCGACTTGGCCACAACAGCTTCCACCAAGAGCTGTATTGTAGAGGGAAGCCTCTCATCCAGGGTTTTGATCACAATGTCAGTGATCACAATGTTACGAAAATCCCTTCAACAACGGGATAATGTGACACACCATAATTTCAGGTTAACACTATTTTGACTTTTGTCGTTATCATTGTTCGCATCGTTATTACCTAAAACATTTACAAGCATCGCCACCGACATCGTTAAATATGTTATGTTATATAATACTAACATCAGGAATAACCTCATTTTTCAAATACAAAATGGTGTTTGTAGAGGATTCGGATAAAAGGGATTACTTAAGGAATCCTCTTAACTAACATAACTCGCCCATTTACGTCGTTATCAACCGAAACAAATTCGAGAACTCGGGGACTAAGTGCGAGTACCAAACGTGACAAATTGCCAAACTAGGGCTGGGTATATAAACCCCTTACCAGCCCTAGCTTTCATTCCACACCCCTCTTCTTCTTCTCCTACTTCACTTTCTCCTTCTACACCTCTCTACCACACCCTTGCACCAAAACCACCTCGTTTGATCTCTTTTTCGTCGGTTAGACCACGCTACAGCTGAGTAAACACGTTTCCAGCAGGTAGGTGACCTTGGCTACCCTTTTCTTGCTCATTTCACTTCTACGAATTTAGGGTTTCGGGTGCTCGGGTTCAACCCGAGCACATAAGGTCGTGTGGGTGCATGTGTTGTCCTTCTGCATGAGCATTTTACTTAGATATGTTAGAAGAGTGTTTCTGGAAGTCCTTGATGTGTGAAAACCATGCACAAAGTGGTCGAAGGCTGTTCAGCCCCTCCAGCAGTCGCGATCTGCTACACTTCACGACTGGGTCGGTCGTGCGACTGAGTCGTGCGACTGGGCGTGTCGTGCGACTGAGTCCATGCGTCTGAGTCTATCATGCGACTGAGTGGTGCGACTGGGGTGAGTCGTGCGACTAAGTTTATGCGTATGTGCGTGTTAGGCGATTGAGTCAATGCAGATGAATGTGTGCGACTGTGTGTATCGCACGACTGAGGGTCCAGTCGTACGAATGAACGTTCAGTCGTACGAATAAAGCTGATTCGTACGAATGAAGGTTGAATCATGCGAATGGCTGTTGAGTTGTGCGAATGGGTGCTGTGTGGTATGACTGAATGCTGAGTCGCACAAATGAGGGTTAATCGTACGAGTGAAGCTGATTCGTACGATTGAAGGCCCATTCGTGCGGATGGAGTATCCAGTCGTGCGTCTAGTCCTGTTATGCGATTGGAGTCATTGTGAGTAAGTTCTTCTTGTGCGCGGTGTGCCTATCGTGTGATGATAAGGTAACATCAATAAAGTGTCATTGCTTGACCACAAAGATTAAAGTCAACGCTATCAACAGGCACATACTATTTCCATTTAAAATAACCTAACCTTTTACAATTATCGACAATCCATTTGGGACTACAAATATTTAACAAGCACCATTATTTTTATAATAATGGGATCCCCATAAGGATGTCACTAGCAATGACGACTACTCTTAATACTAGGATCTACATAAGGTCTGATATGTGTATGCCTGCTTGTGTGTGTCACCCACGACCGAACCAATACGACCCGACCCGACTAAACATTGCTATTCACACTAGACATAACATTAATGCTTAAGATAACTGTCAATAGGTGTTTGACCATTCATTGTAAACAACATTTGGGAGGCTTCCATCCTACATACTTACTACTTAATCTGTGAGTCTTCACGACCCCTATTTTACTTTCTTTCCTTTTGGGGGAGGAAACATGCAAACATATTTCATAAATGGTTTTAGTATTATTGATATCGCCTGTTACGTTAGTGCAAACATACATAACCGTCCTTACATTCTCGAACCGTTAGTAATGTGTAGCGAGGAAATTCTGAGTAGTACTACTGGGTTTGACAAACCCCGCCCGGGCTAGTCACGCTAGCTTGATTGGAGGTCAAACGGGTGCATTATTGACCTAACATTTGTCACTGTCTGGTGAGACGTGACGGGGAGACAGCAAACATATAGGACATGCAAACAGTCAGCTTCGGTTCGAAACGCTAAGTAACTTGACTATAGGCTAGCTACCTATCGATATGCTTTAATTAGTTTACCATTTGAACAGTTACCAACATTTTACCTGTGATTAAACCTGTGAACTCACCAACTTTATGTTGACATACTTTAGCATGTTTTCTCAGGTCACAGGAACGCATAAGCTCATGATGCACGCTTCAGGAACGCACTCAGGACATGCATTCATCAATCTTATTTTCTTGCGTTGAACAGTTTGTTTAGATCTGGCACTGGTAACTTTCATGTAATAGATTTACATTTTGTGTATACGCTTCCGCACTAATGTTTATTTCATTTATGTTCCTCTGATTGAAGTCAAATGTTTATTTTTAAATCCATATAGTGTCATTTGATATGACAGTGTCTGAGATCCTGGTTTGTCACACGCCTAACGGTAATACCCAGTTTGTGGAAATTGAGGGTGTGACATCTTCCCAAGCTAAGGCTTATAGACTATATAATCTCCAAACTAGAGTAGTTGAGGCGTCAGCCAATATGACCTTTAATGAGCACATTCCCAATGTGAAAGGTTCTAGTCCTTATTAACTATTTGATCTTGATTTAGTTACAAACTGTTTTAACAAATCTTATAAAGATGTTTCAGGAACAACAGGTAATACATCTGGAGTAGATCCTATTTCAAGATTTGAGCTAAGAAGACCAAATGATATAATTCCTTCGGGTCAAGTGGTAACAAACCCTACAAATGGAAATGCTGTTAACACAAGCATTACAAATTCTTCAGTTGATACATTTGAGGTGCTAACTTATTCCAACAATGGGCATAAAACTCAAATGAAGAGATTTCTAATATAGGAGGATATGGAGATGGTGAAAATGATCAAGAATTTTATGATGTTGATAATCACTCCATAGAAGACAACATCCATCATATTGCACACTCTTTGGATCAAGTTACACTTGATCGGTGTACTGATGTGGTAGGTGATACTCAATCACCGGATCTAAATTTTAGTAATTAGATCTATCAAGATCTGTCAAATCAACTTGCTGTGAATTCTCAACTGAGAATCTACAAGTCCTATCCTACCATAAATGTCATTGGAGATGTTGAGACTGTGGTGAGAACAAGAGGATAAACCAATGATAAAAAGTTGTCTGCATTATTTCTTTTTTCCTCGATTTAGCCAAAGAAAGTTGATAAGACTTTGAAAGATGAAAGCTAAATTGAGGCAATGCAGGAGGAACTGCTAGACAAGTTGTTTGGAACCTATGTCCTCTTCACTTAGAAAGATGCCAATAGAGGGCTTGTCATCAAGAACAAGGCAAGATTGGTAGTCCAAGGGTACACTCAAGAAGAAGGAATTGACTACACAGATGTTTTTGCTCATGTAGCAAGACTTGAAGCTGTAAGGATATTTCTTGCTTTTGTTGCATCCAAGGATTTCATGATCTACCAACTTGATTTAAAGTGTGCATTTTTATATGGGGTAGTAGATAAAGAAGTGTATATCAAGCAACCACCTGGCTTTGTAGATCCAGATAGTTTTGATTTGGTCTGCAAGCTTGACAAGCTCTATGTGGGCTACATATAACTCCAAGGAAATGGTATGAGACGATATCATAGTACCTAGTTCAACATGGTTTCAAAAGAGGTACTATTGATAGTGCATTTTTCATCAAAAGAACATGAAATGACTTGATGCTGGTTCAAGTTTATTTTGACGACATTTATCTTTGGGTCAACTAGTGAAATACTACAGGATCGGTGTTGGTCTCTCAACACAATATTTTCTCTCAAACTCACTAAGTCTCACTCATGTGATGATGTAGAATCTCAAACTAAGTTGATAATAATATACTAAGTTAATAAACACAAGAAATGGCTTTTCAAGATACTTGTATATACTACTTCTCAACTCAGTGTTTACAAGACACTTACAAAGCCTACATAATGAGTTACATTAAGAAACAATATATACTACTATCTACAACCGTATACTTAGAAAACCAGCTGGAACTTACATCTAAACTAATACTAGATTGTTAGAAGTAAGTTATCTAAGATAAAATACTATCCTAGATTACGTAGTCATGACATGTCCATGACTTACCTTTTGTTACCTACTAAAGTTGGTAACTATACTAACTGATAAACGATGAACAGTGGAATAAAGTATGGTCAACTACATGGGTGTGGAAAAAAGCCATGCAGTATATCAGACTTGTCAGTCAGACCATACTTATGTCCACTGGTCCATAGTTGATTCATCTGACGGTAAATTAGGTTCCGAAGAATAAGTTCTTCAAAGGAGCATTATACTTCGGGAGGATCAACTTATTACGAATCTTCTGCAAGTCATCAGTACTTCATTCTTCGGAAGTCTTTGCCTTGGATCTTTTAATATTGAACGTTTTGGAAGGAAAACTACTTAGTCTCAGAAGACTTAGTTTTCCTTCATAAGCTATTCATACTTTAGTCTTCAGAAGATCTTCAGTTTTCTTTGGATGAGTTGGTTTTTGCTTCGAAGACTTTCTTTAGTTGTACTCAAAATCTTCTAAGTGTAGTTCTGGGTGCACAAGCGTCATCCGATCCAACAAACTCCCCTTAGGCTGATGCTACCAAAACTTCACCCTCTTCTTCTTCTCAAAACTTTCAACACCAAGGAAATAAGATATTTGTCAGTTTCCTTATTCTTTCCTAAAGTGGTGCTAAGAAGATTGTACAAGTCATTGGTGGAGAGGATATCCAATCTGTTACTGTGAATGACATGTACCCTTTGTTGTGGCCCTCTAAAGAGTGTTAGTTGATGGGAATTATAGTCATATTCCCATCTAACTATGGAATCTAAAGTAGTGCCTTGAATCATTTGAAGGAAAGAGCTTCCTTTAATGGTGGCACCTTCTTCTTCATCCTTTCTCAGCTTCAACTCCCCTTTAGTTCTTACCTTCTTTGTTAACTCAACAAGATGAAGATCGCATAGATGATTTCTGATGTGAGCGGCTACTTGGGAGTTGGAGGGATTGGAGAATGACTTCTTTGATAACTCAGTAATGTCAAATATGCTTGAGTAGAACAGATGATGTGTCAAGTCTATTGACTTCACCATTCTTTCTTTCCATAACAAAGTTGTGAGAAGAGTCATCGAACCTCCACTGCATAATTTTCTTCCTAGGAGTGAGGGGCTTATTTGGTAGTTTATCCCTTTTCCTAGTGTCCAGTAAAGTCACCAGTCTTCTTCCCAGCTTCTTTTCTTCTTCTTTGAGAGAATCAAAGTTTGTAGCCAAGAGTTAAAGAGCTTGGTCCAGTGTTCCTCTGGGCAGATCAAGGAATGCATCTTTTATGAGGGAACGTGAAGAGATATCTATGTATCTTAGTGTTATGGATTCTTCCTCACAAGAGATATCGCTCAAGGTTGTGTAGTTTATGAGCTTTTCTTTGATCTCCATTAACTCTTCTAAGTTTTAAGGCTTAGATGGTTTAGAGGATGGCTTAGGTAATGGTTGTGTTTTGGGTTGCTTTGGGTTTTAGGAAGAGTAGTGGTGGTGGTTGTTGAGTGGCAGTGGATGATGGTGGGATTAAGGCTGATGGTGTATTTTTAGGGGTGTAAGGTTCAATAATGGGTTTGGTTTTGATGGAGAAGGGAAGAGGTGTGGGCTTAGGTTCTATTGGTTGTGGTTTAGGTGTTGGTTTAGGTACCATCCACTGTACACTCTGAGTTTGGTATACCTCTTTCCTTCTTTATAAGTGAATGTCAGTTTTGATATCATTAAGATGTTGCTATTAGGTCTTCTTAGACATGGGTCCTGCTTGTCTACCTGTGAAGCCGTGGGCCCTGAGATAAGCCTTCAACCAGGCTTTGTCTCCCACCTTCTTCGAAGCTGTAAGTCTGGCCTCCTTCTTCTTCTTCTTCTTCTCTCTTTCACTTTCTCTCTTGCATCCTTCTTCCTCTCCTTGTTGATTTGATCTTGTTCTTTGTAAAAGAGGAACAAGATCATCTCATTTTCATGAGGAGTTAACTCTTCATGAGAATACCCCTTGATCATAAGAAGGCTATCCTCTGCACCCTTTGCCTGTGCTCATCTTCTTCTTTCCTTCTCCTCTTCTCTTTTTCTTTGGCTAACCTTGCTGCTTCCTTCTTCTCCTTTTACAACAGGGTTGCCTTCTCCTGTTTTATAAGCTCATCAAGTGGGATTAGGAGCATTTCCTTATTATGTACTCCTAGATTGATAAGCCTATCTATCACCTCCACTCTTCATTTATTGTTAATAGACTCTTGAGCTATTGCTGCTACCTTGCTGCTTGCAGCCAACAGCTTCCTAGTGTTGAGTTTACCTTTTCTTTTAAGCTTTTCCAACCTTTCTTCTTCAAGAATGTCTTCAGCAGTCATCTTACTTTTTCCTTTAGGATCTGAAGAAGATTCAGCCTTTGGAGATTCTCTCTTGGATGATTCAAGCTGGGGAGAGTGGGGTTGAGCTTGTGGTGTTGGAGAGAGAGGGATTTTGAGAAAGTTCTCATTGTTGACCTCAGAGGCTAGATCATGGATAGCCTCTATGATAAGCAGATCATTAGACAAAGATGACAATTCAATAATCCCTTCCGTAGCTTGAACTTCTGTTTTGGAAGAGATTTACATCTCACTACCTGTCCCAACTGATTCAGTTGCTTGGCCATGAGTGCTTATTTCCCCTTCGAAGTCAATCTTAGGTTAATAGGGACCTTAGGTTGATCAACTTCTTTATCAGTGGTAGGTGGTGCACTCAACCTTTGAAGCTCTTCAACTCTAAAGTAGGCTACTGCTACATCGGGTGAGGGTTGTTCAAGTGAGGAGCTTATAAGAAACTTGGTTAAGAATCTGTGAAGATCAATAAGCATCCTAGGCTCCACTTGAATTGGAATAGGAGTTGGCTATGGGAAGATGGCTGTGGAGTATTGTGGTGTAGGACAAGTTAAGGATGGAGTTGAGATGGCCAGGGTAAGATCCACATGTGTTTTTCTCTGTACATTCTTCCCCTTTTTGGTAGCATCGTCTTGAGAAGTAGATGAGCTAGAGGAAGAACATAGAGAAACTTGAACTGGTACATGCCTAACTAACTTCTCAATCTATGTCTTAGCTAGTTTATCCTTGAGATTTTCAATCTCAAGTTGCTGAGTGGCAGACCTGTCTTCTAAAATCCTAACCTTGAATTCAAGGTTTGAGATTTTAGAAAGCAGATACTGAATAGTAAGTTGCAGACTTCCATCATCTTCTTTAGAAGAATCATGGGGAGATGAGATAACATACCTTGTATGTTCATACTCATCACCAGATGTGGTTTCTTGCTGCCCTGGTCTCCCTTGTGAACTGATGTCTCTTTCAGAGATATCAATTGGCAAGGTTGCCGTAGACTCTATATGGCCCCGTTCCCGGGAACCCCGCAGTTGGTCAAGCACAATCTTATTTATAATAAAACATAATAATTACATATAAACATTATAGTGGATTAATTTATCAAAAACCATTCATGCAATGATATTTGATGTTGACAAATAATACATCATTGTTTTAAAATAGTTATAAAAGAATATTCACCTGTATTACAAAACAACAACAACATTATGCATGAAATGAATGCCAGTCTTTGCCCGCCAAGTAGCTTCACCCTCGTGCCATCCTTAGCAACAAGTTACCTGTCAATTGAATATGCATAATAATTAACATTGCTGAGTGAGTTCTAGTTTTATAATTAAAATGCTTTCCTTTTGTTTGAAACATTTTCTTTACGTTCGAACATGGTCATTCATCATAAACACATCAAGGTAATAACATTGTTATCTTTCATTATCGCACGTATCCGTTTGTACTTTATCTCACATTTCGTACTTTATTTTTATCTTTCACTTTCATCTAGACAAATGTCGTATGCTATACCCCAAACATTGTGCATGAAGCTGGTACTGGACTGAAGTCTATTAATAGACCCCTAACATAGTGCATAAAGCTGACTCTATTACGGGCAAGCGACAATGTTCCCGTTTCGTACTTTAGGTCAATCTCAAGGATTAGACCCCTGTATTCATAGGCTAGCTAGCCCTCATACAGTTAAGCTAACAAAACACGGTTATGAACCTCCTTTCATTTTGCTTGCAAGACTTTTGTTCTTTCATTAAGTTCCACTTTTCATTATCTTTACTCTTTCGCTTCTTTATGATAATACTTTACGTATAAGAGGATTAACATACCACGTAAAGTCACGTAATAATACGTAATAAGGAACATCAACAACATGCCATAAACATGCATATCATACACCAACATAAACTACCAACACATTCAAGAGCTAAATCATTAATTTCTACTTCCTAAGATTTCAAAAAAATGCTAAGTCAACTCATGCGCATGATCACTATGTAGGCGTATGAGCACTATGTAGGCGCATGAGCATTATGTAGGCGCATGAGCACCATGCAGGCGCATGAGCACTATACAGGGGCATGGGCAGTTGGTCGCATGGGCATCCTAGGCGTATGAATACTTAGGCGTATGAGCACTGAGGCGCATGGGTAGTTGGGCAAATGGGCATTCTAGGCGCATGAACACTTAGGTGCATGGGCACTTAGGTGCGTGGGCAGTTGGGCGCGTGGGCACTTACACGCATGAACACTTAGGCACATGGGCACATAGGTGCATGGGCGGTTGGGCGCATGGGCACTTAGGCGCATGGGCAGTTTACCAGTTCTAGTTTATACTAATTTCAGTCTCCATTCAACATTCTAATGTATTCTTAGCCCAAATCTAGCATACTAAGCGGTTAGAACAAGTATACAACTACACACTTAGTGAAATAATTCAGAAACATATACACCCACACGTATAACAAAGATAAATATATGGTTCCAGCACACTATAGTTTGTAAAATGATAATTTATATGCATTTCAGCGCCATAAGTAATTAAAAACAAAAAAGGGGGATCTAGAAATCACCTCTTAAAACTTTCGAGTAATACTTCTTCAAACTCAAGAGCTCTTGGAGTTCAATCACGTAAACACACCAAGAACACACACAACCAAGCACATAAGGCTCGCTCCAAAACTAACAATTCAGTTGAAACTGAGCAAAACAAACGAAAAACTCACCTTTCAGTCGATCTTCTTCTTCTTCTCTTTAAAAAAACCGATCGACTCTGTTGTTCTCTCTCCAAAGAACCGAAGTAGTTGGTGTAGCAGGGTAGTGGGCGGCCATGCCCACCTTTTAAAAATAATAACATTAAAGTTTGCCCCTTGCACAACTTTAACCCCTCGACTTGGGTTATTTTACTTTTCTTTCTTTTTACTACTCTTTTCTTTTCTTTTATAAATTTCTAGGTGTTACAAGGCCATCCCTCTTATATAGGTTTCGTCCCCAAAACCTATCACTCCTCGAACAGTTGTGGATAATGCCGTCTCATATCTTCCTCAGACTCCTACATTGACTCAGATCCCTTCAAGTGCCTCCACTGTACTCGTACGAGTGGAACCACTTTATTCCGTAACCTCTTCTCTTTTCGGTCAACGATTGCCACTGGTTGCTCTACGTAATTGAGTTGTTCGTCTACTTCCCTGTTCTCTAGTGGTACAATCATATCTTTATCAGCTAGGCACTTTGTCAGATGAGATACATGGATTGTTGGATGAATCCCACTCAACTCATCGGGTAACTCTAACCTATAGGCCATCTCTCCTACTCGGGCAATGATTCGAAAAGGTCCTATATACCTTGGGCTCAGCTTACCCCGCTTTCTAAATCAAGTAATCCCCTTCCAAGGTGAAACCTTCAGCATAACTTTATCACCCACCTTGAACTCAATCGGTCTACGCCTCTTGTCAGCATAGGACTTTTGCATATCTTTTGCCACTTTCATAAAGGCCTTGATCTTCTCCGATTTCTATGTCGTAGCCTCGATCACTTCAATGCTCCCTAACTCCTTCTACCCGATCTCACTCCAACATATGAGGCTCCTACACCTTCTACCATATAGCCTCTCATATGGTGGCATACCAATGCTTGCATGATAACTGCTGTTGTATGAGAATTCGGCTAACAGTAAGTGTTTGTCCGAACTTCCTCCAAAATCAATAACGCATGCTCAGAGCATATCCTTAAGCGTCTGTATAGTTCTCTCTGACTGACCATCCGTTTGAGGGTGATAAGCCATACTGATGTGTAATCTCGTCCCCATTGTGAAATCTCTTCCAAAACTTGGATGTAAACCGAGTGTCACGGTCAGACACGACAGACACTGTTACACTATGGCGCATCACAATCTCTTTGATGAACAGATCCGCCAACCTCTCAGATGAATATGTCTTATGAATCGGTAGAAAGTGAGCACTCTTCATCAAACGGTCAACTATCACCCATATAGCATCGTACCCCCTTACCGTACGTGGCAACTTCGTAATGAATTCCAGGGTGATGTGCTCCCATTTCCACTCGGGTATATCCAAAGGTTGGATCTTTCCGTATGGCTTTTGATTTTTCTATTTCACTTGCAACCATGTAAGGCACTTACTCACATACTCCGCTACCTCGCGTTTCATACCCAGTCACCAGTAATCTTTCTTCATATCATGATATATCTTTGTATCACCAAGATGAATGGCGTATCAAGTATTATGAGCTTTATCCATAATTCGCCCATATAGGTATCCGTAACAAGGGATCCACATCTGCCCGAAGGAAGTTCTAACTCCAAGAGTGTTTTCACCTAACTCTGTGACTAGACCTCTTATCCATTCGGAGTTAAAGCGATCTTCTTTCAACGCCTCATCTTGGAACCCCTTGAGTTGTGTCATTACAACGGAGGTCATCACCAACCGGTAAGCTTTCACCCGGATAGGCTCGGGTCTCTCCTTTCGGCTAAGGGCGTCTGCTACTACGTTGGCCTTGCCCGGATGGTAATGGATCTCATAATCATAATCCTTTATAAGCTCTAACCATATCCTCTGCCTTATGTTCAAATCCTTATGCTCAAAGAAGTACTTCAAGCTCTTGTGGTAAGTGAAGATGGTGCACTTTATCCCGTACAAGTAGTGCATCCAAATCTTCAATGCAAAGACCACAACCGCTAGCTCTAAATAATGAGTAGGGTAGTTAGCCTTATGGATATTCAACTGTCAGGACGCATAGGCTCTAACCTTTCTCGTTGCATCAACACGCAAGCCAATCCTGAATAAGAAGCATCCGAGTAGACCAGTAAATCTTCGATCCCTTTGGGTAACATCAAGACAGGAGCTTGAGTCAATATCGTCTTCAGCTCTTCGAAAGCATTCTCTTGCTCTTGACCCCATACGAACTTCACATCTTTACGGGTCAACTTGGTCAATGGAGAAGCAATCTTGGAGAAGTCTTGGATGAATCTCCTGTAATAACCCGCCAAACCCAAGAAACTACGGATCTCGAATGGCGTCATTGGGGACTTCCATTGTATCACCGCCTCAACCTTTGCTGGGTCTACCATGATCCTTTCGGAATATACCACATGTCCCAAAAACTGAACCTCGCGCAACCAGAAAGCGCACTTGGAGAACTTAGGATACAACTTCTCTCTAATAAGTGTCCCCAATACCTCACCGATGTGACTGGTATGCTCTTCTTTGCTCTTTGAATGAATCAGGATATCATCGATAAACACAATCACTAATTTATCCAACATCGCCCGACACACCCGATTCATCAAATCCGTAAAGGCAGCTGGCATGTTAGTTAGACCAAAAGACATAACGAGAAACTCGTAGTGTCCATAACGTGTGCAAAAACTGTTTTAGGAATATCCTGCTCCTTCACCTTCAGTTGATCATAGACAGATCGAAGATCTATTCTCGAAAACCAACTGGCACCTTGGACCTGGTCAAACAAGTCATCAATTCGGGTTAGTAGATATCGGTTTTTCACTATCAACTTGTTTAATTCATGGTAGTCGATGCACATCTTCATGCTACCGTCCTTCTTCATTACAAACAAGACCGGAGCACCCTTGCCCAAAAATTATTGCAACTAAACAATCAGTTCCTTCATCTTAGATGGAGCCAATCGACATGGTGCCTTGGCCACAGGTTGAGCACCAGGTATCAAGTCAATCTGGAACTCGATCTGTCAGTCAGGTGGTACACCTGGTAAATATTCTGGGAACATGTCTAGAAAATAACACACAACCGCTACGTCGGACAATTGTGGTACTAACGCATCCACATCCTTCACGTAAGGCAGGTAGGCACTACATCGACATTTCATTCACTTCTCTGCCACCACCTTCGAAATCACCTTCGGAACCGTAGGAACTCGATCACCATAGATCGTCACTGAACTTCCATCGGGCGTGGGCAATCGAATCATCTTTTTGCGACACATGATATTTGCCTCGTAGGCTACTAGCCAATCCATATCTAGAACTACATCAAATCCTCTCAAAGTCATCATAAACAGTCTAGCAGGAAACCTATGCCCTTCTAATTCTATCACATAATTCTCTAAGGCATCAGATGTCCTAGTGATTTACCAATAGCAGTTTCTACAACAAAGGGCACATCAATCTTTCTACTCCTAGCAGACAACTTATTACAGAATATAGAAGAGTTAAAACTCCTACTAGCACTAGAATCAAACAATACAGAAGTAGCAACGTTATTAACTAGAAATGTCCCTGATACGACATCGAGGTCCACTCTGGCTTCCTCATGGGTCATAGTAAAGGCCCTCGCCCTAGCCTTCTACACTTGCTTGCCTTTCTCAGCCATTTTTCCCGCCTTCAAGCTCTCAGCCCTCGGCTTTTTGCACTCCCGACTCATATGACATGTTTCTCCACAGTTATATCACCTCATCACCCCACAATCTTTTACCATATGCCCTGCCTCCCCACACTTGAAACAAATGTTCGAACCCCACCTACATTCCCCCACATGTTCCTTCCCACACTTATTGCACATCCTCATCCCTCTACTTACCGTCACCACCTTCCGGTCATCCGCCCTTGCCTTTTTGTTCTTGGGGTGAAACCATCACTGTCGAATCGTTTCCCGTTCCAGTTTATGTCACCACCACCTTTCTTACTCGCCTCCACCACGGTCACCTCCACTCTCTTGTCATACAGTCTCCCTGCTAGATCCACCACTAACCTAAACTTACCTAGTCGGGCGGTGATCAAGTGTCTACGGATATCTGTTGGCATACCTTGGATGTACCACTTGATTTTTCGTGACATGGGTGTCACCTGGTCTTGAACCAACCTCGCCATCTCGTTGAACATGGTCCTATACTACTGGTGTGTCATGGTTCCCACCTCCAGCTGCAGAAACTCTCTCTCGATCTTGTCGAGTTCCCTCTGAGGACAAAACTCCTCGATTACCAGCTTCTTCAGTTCACTCCACCTCATCCTTCCAATCGCCCTGCTATCCTCGGCCTGGACAATATTGTCCCACCAGCATAAGGCCAAAAACAAAATGAGTGGGTAACTAACTTCCCCTTCTGGTGCTCCCTTCACTTGTTGATATCCAACATAGCCTCCATTTCCTTCACCCATCGGTGAGCAGCAGAAGCATTTTCGTTCCCATGAAAAGCCGGGGGCTTGCATCTCTAGAATGCCCCATAGTTGCACCCCCTTGCAGTTTCCTGCATAGCCTCCTCCTCCTCGTCATCACTAGAAACAACTGTCTCAGCCTCTGGTTGCTCCATTCTCGTCCATCTTCACACCGTCTCTCAGCAGTTTTCCTCTTCTCCTCCTCCCTTACGGCTCTAATAACCTCAGTCACCACAAACGGTAGAATCGTCTGCATGACTTGATGAATCTGCTTGACTACAGTCTCCTTTACCGAGGAGGTCAGATTGGCACTCTCATCACTTCCCTCCTGGTGATGAATCTGGGGCTCTTTAGGTGCCGTTTCAAAAGCTCTAGCCTTCTTCCTCATGACACGCAGTCCAGCACCACGTCCACCATATACTCCACCTCATGAGGCATTTTATGATCTACCACTAGCCCTATTTAAACATTATAAGATGTAAACACCAATACGATCATTCAAGGTAATAGCTCAGCTGATGTCAAGTATAGTAAGTTCCTAATTATAGTGGCCAGTTGTGATTAGCGACTTACTTTACTCGTCATTCCCCAAGCATTTTCTATCCTGACCACATCAGTATCCAAATCTACTAAGAGCGCATAAGTCAAATAACACACACACATAATACCGGTTAGCTTTAAGAAAATTGCCTGATGGCAAATAGCTACTTAGGCTGGCATCCTTCCACATCATCCCATTTTCAGTTTAAGTTTAGGTTTTGAAATAATTTACACATTTCTTTTAATCTTGGCTCTAATACCAACTTGTTAGGCACCATTCCCGGGAACCCCACAGTTGGTTATGCAAGGTCTTATTTATAATAAAACACAATAATTCATATAAACATTTGTAAGGCCCCGTTCCCGGGCACCTTACGGTTGGTCATTCATCGCACTACAATATATATTAAGAAAATAACGCAGCGGAATTAATAAGATACACATTCTCATTTCATCATAAAAGCTTTTACAATACATTACATCGTTAACTTGACTACAAAATACAAGCTTTCTTTACATTGCCTAACTTTACTATGATTGCCACTGAAGCATATGAAACCTGACATTACTTAAGTAATTTCGTTTATTCGAATCTCAGCAATCATAGGGTCATAAACAGTGACCTCTAATATAAAAATATAAAATTTTTCATCATAAAGAAGATTTCTTAAGTAATCCCTTTTATGGGAATCCTCAAGAAATCTTGTAATGGCATACAACATAATGTGTTACGAGCATTATGGGCCCACAACACATGACGTTGCAGAATTATCAAAAGGAGAATGCTGTCCCAAAAGAGCTGAGTAGCAGCCTCGTGCCATCCCCAGCAACACTACCTGCCAACTGGAAACACATAAAAAGTCAGCATTGCTGAGTGAGTTCTAGTTTTATAATAAAACATACATTCGTTCATTATAACCATTCATACATGCGTTCACACATCATACGTACACGTAGATAATATTTTTATTATCTTCATCATTCGTTCATTAATCTTTCATTCGTGTACCATTCATCGTTCTCGTTCACGTTCATACATACATTCTTTACATTCATTCATTCATTTATTACATTCGTTCGAACGTTCATTTCATTCTTTCATACATTCATTACATTTCTTTGAACATTCTTTACATTTGGTGACATGTACAATACCCCACACATCATACATACTACTGGTGCTGGACATGTGGTAATCAACCACGAACGTTGTGCACTACTGCGGATCCAGTCACCTGGGGTAGGTACATGCACCACTTATATTTCCACTTTCCTTCTGGATCAATGCCATATGCTATACCCCGAACTTGTGCACTAATGCGGGTGCTGGACCTGTGATGATCAATCACGAACGTTGTGCACTACTGCTGATCCAGTCACCTAGGGTAAGCGGCAAGGATCCCACACATACATATGGTCAATCACAAAGACTGATCCCAATGTGCATCCTTCGGGGTAGCTAACCCGCACACCGTTAAGCTAACACCTGCCAGGGGTGTGCACCTCCATACATTTGCTTGCAAGCCTTTCTTTATTTCATTCATTCATTCGTTAATGCATGCATTCATTCATCATGTTCCTTTTCATTATCTTCCACTTTACGTTCTTATTACTTTCGATTCATTCATTCATTCATTCACGTAAAGTCGAAATAAAATATAAACATACATCAAGGAACATAGATAATTACAAATCATCAGTCATTACCGTCACATAAGACTACATCATACTTAGCCTACATACATCATACATACACTTCTCTTCTTGTTCACATCAGCCCCCTTTCGGGCGATTGAACATACCCCAGTCGCATGGCCTCCATGCGACTGAGTCATACGAATGGGCATACAGTCGTGCGAATGGGCTTCCTTTCGTACGAGTAAACACTATGCGACTGGGCTATATGCGACTAACCGTCAACCGTGCGACTGATCTACTATGCGAATGGACCTATGCGACTGAAGCCCTCAGTCGCATGGCCCGTTGTGCGGTTGAGCCCTAGTCGTACGACTGAGACCCAATCGTACGTTTGAACATCAGACTATCCTTAATCGTGTGACTGGCCCTCCAGTCGCCTAGCCCTAACTGGGCAGCGACTGGAGTTCATCACAGCAGCAGTCGCGACCTAAGGTCGTACAAACTACTCTAAACTCATTTCCAGCCCAAATTAGTCCTTCTAAATCTCAGGGGTTCATACTAGGACATCATACAAGCATATACAAGTCCTAAATCTTACCTTAAACACTTTACTCAAGATTTTACCCAAATGGGTCAAACATACACTTTTCAAAACTAGGGTTTATATGTGATCCAGCCCCAAAATCATTTGAAAACATGTAAATAAGGGGTTCTAGAACTCAAAATAACAGGTAGGAGTTGAAGAGCTTCGTCTTGACTAGCTTCTCGACAAATCTTGAGTCCGGGTCAGCACTTTCCCTCTTTCTTTCTCTGCTCTCTCTCTCTCTCAGCTCTTCTTCCGACTGAAAGTGTAAGTGTTGGGAGGAGAAGAGAGCTGCTCCTCTTTTATAGGTACAGCTCAGTCGCCCGATGCCCAGGGGCGACTGGACCTTTAGTCGCATGAACACGATGCGAGTGGACCTCCTGTCGCATGAGTTCCATGCGGATGAATCTTCAGCTGTGCGATTGAACTCCACTTGTACGGTTGAGCTTCAATCGTCGAGCATCATGCGGTTGAACCTCCAGTCGCATGAACTCCATGCGACTGAGACTCAGTCGCATAACCTACCAAAAAGTCAAACTTTCAGGTGTTACAAGTCCACCCCCTTATTTTGGTTTCGTCCCCGAAACCTGTTATTCTTCGAACAATCGTGGGTAATGCTACCTCATTTCTTCTTCAGTCTCCCATGTTGACTCGGATCCCTTCCTGTACCGCCACTATACACGCACAAGAGGAACCACTTTATTCCTTAACCTCTTCTCCTTGCGATCAATGATCGCCACTGGTTGCTCTACATAGTTGAGCCGTTCGTCTACCTCGATGTCCTCCAGTGGGACGATCATATCCTCGTCCGCCAAACACTTCCTCAGATGAGATACGTGGAAGGTCGGGTGAATTACACTTAACTCATCTGGTAGATCTAACCTATAGGCCACCTCTCTTACTCCAGCAATGATTCGGAAAGGGCCTATATATCTCGGACTCAACTTACCCCGCTTCCGGAATCGAATGATTCCTTTCCAAGGTGAGACCTTCAACATAACCCGATCTCCCACCTGGAACTCGATCGGCCTGCGTCGTTTGTCGGCATACGACTTCTGTCGGTCTTTGGCCGCCTTCATATAGGCTTTGATCCTCTCGAGCTTTTCATTCGTAGCCTCGATCACTTCGACGCTTCCCAATTCCTTCTGACCAATATCACCCCAACAAACGGGTGTCCTGCATCTCCTACCATATAGCATCTCGTAGGGTGGCATGCCAATACTGGCATGATAGCTGTTGTTGTATGAGAATTCATCTAACGGTAGGTGGTCATCCCAACTTCCCCCGAAGTCGATAACACATGCCCGAAGCATGTCCTCCAAAGTCTGAATGGTCCTTTCCGACTGACCATCAGTTTGGGGATGATAAGCCGTGCTAATATGCAACCTCGTCCCCATAGCCTCATGGAATTTCTTCCAGAATTTGGATGTAAACCGAGTGTCACGATCGGACACAATCGACACCGGCACGCCATGACGAGTCACAATCTCTTTGATGAAAAGATCGGCCAACCTTTCGGACGAATATGTCTCGCGCATCGGTAAGAAGTGAGCACTCTTCATCAGACGATCCACAATCACCCATATAGTTTCATACCCTTTCGGGGTACGTGGCAGCTTGGTGATAAAATCCATGGTGATGTGCTCCCACTTCCATTCTGGTATGTCCAACGGTTGAATCTTTCCATGCGGCTTCTGGTGCTCTGCCTTTACTTGCAAGCACGTGAGGCATTTACTCACATACTCCACCACATCACACTTCATACCCGGCCACCAATAATCTTTCTTCATGTCTTGTACATCTTGGTAGCACCGGGATGAATGGAGTATCGAGTTTTATGGGCTTCGTCCATGATCTTCATACGTAGATCCCCAAATCGAGGAATCCACATTCGCCCAAATCGAGTCTTGACACCAAACGTGTTTTCACCCAATTCCACGACCAGACCTCTCATTCGTTCTGAGTTAACATGATCTTCTTTTAGTGCTTCATCTTGAAACTCTTTGACTTGCTTCATTATGTCTGAGGTCATTATTAGTTGGTACGCCTTCACCCGAATCGGCTCGGGCCTCTCTTTCAGGTAAGGGCATCAGCCACCACGTTGGCTTTGCCCGGATGGTAATAAATCTCACAATCATAGTCTTTTATCAGCTCTAACCATCGCCTCTGCCTCATATTTAAATCTTTTTGCTCGAAGAATTACTTCAAGCTTTTGTCGTCTGTGAAAATGGTGCACTTCGTTCCATAGAGGTAGTGCCTCCAAATCTTTAACGTGAAGACCACAACTGCTAGCTCCAAGTTATGAGTGGGGTAGTTAACCTCATGAACTTTCAGCTGTCGGGATGCATAGGCTATCACCTTTCCCCTTTGCATTAATACGCACCCCAACCCGAGTATGAAGCATCAGAATAAACCACTAAGTCTTCACTTCCATCGGGTATTGCCAATAATGGAGCTTGGGTCAATCGCGTCTTAATTCTTCAAACGCCTTCTCTTGAGCTTGACCCCATACAAACTTCACATCTTTCCGGGTCAACTTGGTCAGTGGAGAAGCAATCTTAGAAAAGTCTTGGATAAACCTTCGGTAGTAGCCCGCCAAACCCAAGAAACTGCGGATCTCGAATGGCGTCTTTGGAGACTTCCATTGCATTACTGCTTCCACTTTTGCCGGATCCACCATAATTCCATCCGGATTTACCACGTGACCCAAGAATTGAACTTCACGCAACCAGAATGCGCACTTGGAGAATTTAGCATACAACTTCTCCCTTCTCAACGTCTCTAGAACTTCTCGAATGTGACCGGCATGCTCCGTCTCATTCTTCGAATAAATCAAGATATCGTCGATGAATACAATCACTGATTTATCCAACATCGGCCGGCACACTCTGTTCATCAGATTCATAAAAGCAGCTGGCGCATTGGTCAACCCAAAAGACATGACGAGGAATTCGTAGTGACCGTAGCGCGTACGAAAAGCTGTTTTAGGGATATCCTGCTCTTTCACTTTCAGTTGATGGTAGCCCGATTGAAGATCTATTCATGAGAACCAACTGGCGCCTTGAAGCTGATCGAACAGATCATCGATTCTCGGCAAGGGGTATCTGTTCTGCACCGTCAATTTATTCAGCTCGCGGTGGTCGATTCACATCCTCATACTACCATCTTTCTTCTTTACGAACAGGACCGGTGCACCCAGGGTGAGATACTCAGTCTAATAAACCCCTTATCCAGCAGCTCTTGTAATTGCTCCATCAACTCTTTCATTTCCGTCGGGGCCAATCGATATGGTGCTTTGGCAACAGGTTGGGCGCCTTGTATCAGATCAATCTGGAACTCGATCTCTCTGTCAGGTGGCAATCCAGATAAGTCTTCCGGGAACACGTCTGGAAACTCACGCACAACTGGAACATCAGATAGTTGTGGTGTCGGCGTTTCCACATCCTTTACATAACATAAGAAAGCGCTACATCCACGCCTCATACATTTTCCCGCCACTGCCATTGAGATCACCTTCGGAATCGTAGTAACCCGATCCCCATAAACTGTCACTGAACTACCGTCGGGCGCTGTCAAACTGATCATCTTCTTTCGACACACAATGTTCGCCTCAAAATCCGCCAACCAATCCATTCCGAGCACCAAATCAAAACCACCTAACGTCATCGCAAACGGTTTAACCGGAAATTTGTGGCCCTCTAATTCCACATCACAACCCTTTATTACCTCGGAAATCCTGGTAGTTTTACCTATAGCAGTCTCTACATCAAACGGTACATCCACACGTCTACTACTAACGGGCAATTTGGTATAGAAAGAAGTAGAAATAAAACTCCTACTGGCACCCGAATCAAATAATACAGAGGCTAAAGTTTGGTTCACCAGAAACGTACCGGACACTACATCAGGGTCCGTCCTAGCCTCTTCCTGCGTCATCGTGAATGCCCTGGCGCTTGCTCTCGACCCTTCACCCCTGTCTTCTTCACGCCGGAACCCTCAGATCTCGGCTTCTTGCAATCTTTATTCATATGGCCACTTTCCCACAATTAAATCACCTCATGCCCTTACATTCTTTAGCCACATGACCGGGCTTCCCACACTTAAAACAGACATTCAGCCCCCATCTGCACTCGCCACCGTGCTCTCTCCCACATTTCCCACACTTTCTCGATCCTGTACTTGACGTGACCACACGGCGATCATCAACCCGTGCCTTCTTGCTACTTGTCGAAGTATCACCCCGACCAAACCTCTTCCCCAGCCAGTTTCTCTCACCACCTCCTTTCTTACTACCCTCAGCCTTCACTGACACAGCCCGTTCATCGTACAACCTTCCCGCCAAGTCCACTGCCGACCTGAAGGTGCTCGGTCAAGCAGAAATCAAATGCCAGCGAATTTCAGCTGGCAGCCCCTGAATATACCGGTTGATCTTTCGAGACACCGGCGTCACCTGCTCCGGCACCAACCGCGCCATGTCATTAAGCTTGGTGGTGTATTGTTGGTGGGTCATCGTCCCCGCCTCCAACTGCTGGAACTCTTTCTCAACTCTATCCATTTCCCGACGAGTACTAAACTCCTCGATCACCATTCTCTTCAACTCGGACCACTTCATCATCCTAATGGCCCTGCTACCCTCGGCTTGGACTATATTGTCCCACCAGCACAAAGCCATCCCCATGAAAGAGTGGGTAGCAAACTTCACCTTCTTGTCCTCCTGGCAATCACTAATATCGAGGATAGCCTCCATTTCCCTCACCCATTGGTGAGCATCAGCAGCGGTACCAGTACCATCAAAAGTCAGGGGCTTGCACCTTATAAATGCCCCGTAGTTACAACCCCGTGTCGTCTCCCGTATCTGCTCTTCCTCTTCTTCCTCTTCGTTATCAGATAGTACCGTTTCCGCTTCTGGCTGTTGCTGTCTACCTGACGATCGATTCCTCCCTCGCCTCTCGTCTTCACGTACTGCCTTTATCACTTCGGTCACTACAGACGGTAAGATCGTCTGCATGACCTGGTGCACCTCCTCAACCACTGCCTCTTTTACTGAGGCTCTCAAATTGGCGCTTTCGTCTGCCTCCTCCTGATGAGGGGTCTCGTTTTCCTCGTGAACTACTTTCTCTACTCTAGGTCTACCTCTCGTGTTACGCGGTCAGCACCGCGTCCATCACCACGTGAAGCTTTATATGTTCTACCACTGACCATCTTCTATCATACTGAAAGATTCAAACACCAACATGGTCATTCAAAGAAATAGCTCAGTTTATGTCAAGTACAGTAAGTCCCTAATTACAGTGGCAAGTTGTGATTAGCCACTTACTCTACTTTTCGCACCCCGAGCATTACCTGTCCTGACTACATTAGTATCTAAATCTAACAGTACACATAAATCACATCACATGCGCACATAATACCAGTTTATCTTTAAGAAAAATACCTGATGGCACGCAACTACTCAGATGGCATTCTCTTCCTTTCTGTCCCATTCTCAGTTTAAGTTTAGGTTTATTTGAAAAGTTACCCATTTTACTTAAACTTTTGCTCTGATACCAACTTGTAAGGCCCCGTTCCCGGGCACCTTACGGTTGGTCATTCATCGCACTACAATATATATTAAGAAAATAACGCAGCGGAATTAATAAGATACACATTCTCATTCATCATAAAAGCTTTTACAATACATTACATCGTTAACTTGACTACAAAATACAAGCTTTATTTACATTGCCTAACTTTACTATGATTGCCGCTGAAGCATATGAAACCTGAGATTACTTAAGTAATCTCGTTTATTCGAATCCTCAGCAATCATAGGGTCATAAACAGTGACCTCTAATATAAAAATATAAAATTTTTCATCATAAAGAAGATTCTTAAGTAATCCCTTTTATGGGAATCCTCAAGAAATCTTGTAATGGCATACAACATAATGTGTTGCGTGCATTATGGGCCCACAACACATGACGTTGCAGCATTAACAAAAGGAGAATGCCGTCCCAAAAGAGCTGAGTAGCCACCTCGTGCCATCCCCAGCAACACTACCTGCCAACTGGAAACACATAAAAAGTCAGCATTGCTGAGTGAGTTCTAGTTTTATAATAAAACATACCTTCGTTCATTATAACCATTCATACATACATGCGTTCACACATCATACGTACACGTAGATAATATTATTATTATCTTCATCATTCGTTCATTAATGTTTCATTCGTGTACCATTCATCGTTATCGTTCACGTTCATACATACATTCTTTACATTCATTCATTCATTTATTACATTCGTTCGAACGTTCATTTCAATCGTTCATACATTCATTACATTTGTTCGAACATTCTTTACATTCGGTGACACGTACAATACCCCACACATCATACATACTACTGGTTCTTGACCTGTGGTAATCAACCACGAATGTTGTGCACTACTGTGGATCCAGTCACCTGGGGTAGGTACATGCACCACTTATCTTTCCACTTTCCTTCTGGATCAATGCCATATGCTATACCCCGAACGTTGTGCACTAATGCGGGTGCTGGACCTGTGATGATCAATCACGAACGTTGTGCACTACTGCTGATCCAGTCACCTAGGGTAAGCGGCAAGGATCCCATACATACATATGGTCAATCACAAAGACTGACCCCAATGTGCATCCTTCGGGGTAGCTAACCCGCACACTGTTGAGCTAACACCTGCCAGGGGTGTGCACCTCCATACATTTGCTTGCAAGCCTTTCTTTCATTCATTCATTCGTAATGCATGCATTCATTCATCATGTTCCTTTTTCATTGTCTTCCACTTTACGTTCTTATTACTTTCGATTCATTCATTCATTCATTCATGTAAAGTCGATAAAAAGATAAACATACATCAAGGAACATAGATAATTACAAATCATCAGTCATTACCATCATATAAGACTACATCATACTTAGCCTATATAGATCATACATACACTTCTCTTCTTGTTCACATCAGCCCCCTTTCGGGCGATTGAACATACCCCAGTCGCATGGCCTCCATGCGACTGAGTCATACAAATGGGCATACAGTCGTGCGAATGGGCTTCCTTTCGTACGAGTAAACACTATACGACTGGGCTATATGCGACTAACCCTCAACCGTGCGACTGATCTACTATGCGAATGGACCTATGCGACTGAAGCCCTCAGTCGCATGGCCCGTCGTGCGGTTGAGCCCTAGTCGTACGACTGAGACCCAATCGTACGTTTGAACATCAGACTATCCTCAATCATGCGACTGGCCCTCCAATCGCCTAGCCCTAACTTGGCAGCGACTGGAGTTCATCACAGCAGCAGTCGCGACCTAAGGTCGTTCAAACTACTCTAAACTCATTTCCAGCCCAAATTAGTCCTTCTAAATCTCAGGGGTTCATACTAGGACATCATACAAGCATATACAAGTCCTAAATCTTACCTTAAACACTTTACTCAAGATTTCACCCAAATGGGTCAAACATACACTTTTCAAAACTAGGGTTTATATGTGATCTAGCCCCAAAATCGTTTGAAAACATGTAAATGAGGGGTTCTAGAACTCACAATAACAGGTAGGAGTTGAAGAGCTTCGTCTTGACTAGCTTCTCGACAAATCTTGAGCCCGGGTCAACACTTTCCCTCTTTCTTTCTCTGTTCTCTCTCTCTCTCTGCTCTTCTCACGACTGAAAGTGTAAGTGTTGGGAGGAGAAGAGAGCTGCTCCTCTTTTATAGGTACAGCTCAGTCGCCCAATGCCCAGGGGCGACTGGACCTTTAGTCGCATGAACACGATGCGACTGGACCTCCAGTCGCATGAGTTCCATGCGGATGAATCTTCATCAGTGCGATTGAACTCCACTCGTACGGTTGAGCTTCAATCGTCTGAGCATCATGCGGTTGAACCTCTAGTCGCATGAACTCCATGCGACTGAGACTCAGTCGCATAACCTACCAAAAAGTCAAACTTTTGGGTGTTACAAGTCACTCTCATCACTGCCTTCCTGGTGATGAATCTGGGGCTCTTTAGGTGCCGTTTCAGAAGCTCTAGCCTTCTTCCTCATGACACGCAGTCCAGCACACGTCCACACATACTCCACCTCATGAGGCCTTTTATGATCTACCACTAGCCCTATTTAAACATTATAAGATGTAAACACCAATACGATCATTCAAGGTAATAGCTCAGATGATGTCAAGTATAGTAAGTTCCTAATTATACTGGCCAGTTGTGATTAGCCACTTACTTTACTCGTCATTCCCCAAGCATTTTCTATCCTGACTACATCAGTATCCAAATCTACTAAGAGCGCATAAGTCAAATAACACACACATAATACCGGTTAGCTTTAAGCAAATTGCCTGATGGCGAATAGCTACTTAGGCTGGCATCCTTCCATATCATCCCATTTTCAGTTTAAGCTTAGGTTTTGAAATAATTTACACATTTCTTTAATCTTTGGCTCTAATACCAACTTGTAAGGCCCCATTCCCGGGAACCCCACAGTTGGTTATGCATAGTCTTATTTATAATAAAACACAATAATTCATATAAACATTGCCGCGGATTAATTTATCAAAAACCATTCATGCATTGATTTTTGTTGTTGACCAATAATACATCATTGTTTTAAAATAGTTACAAAAGAATATTCACCTGTATTACAAAACAACAACAACATCATGCATGATATGGATGCCAGTATTTGCCCGCCATGTAGCTTCACCCTCGTGCCATCCTCAACAACAACTTACCTGTCAACTGAATATGCTAAAAATAGTCAATGTTGATGAGTGAGTTCTAGTTTTATAATTAAAATACATTCCTTTTGTTTGAATCATTTCTTTACTTTCTAACATGGTCATTCATCATAAATACATCAAGGTAATATCGTTTTATCTTTCATTATCGCACGTATTCGTTTCGCACTTTATCGCACATTTCATACTTTATTTTATCTTTCACTTTCATCTAGACCAATGTTGTATGCTATACTCCAAATATTGTGCGCAAGCTGGTACTGGGCCGAAGTCTATAAATAGACCCCTAACATAGTGCACGAAGTTGACTCTAGTACTGGGCCAAGCGACAAGTGTCCCGTTTCGTACTTTCGCTCAATCTCAAGGATTAGACCCCTGTATTCATAGGTTAGCTAGGTCCCATATAGCTGAGCTAACAACACATGCTTGTGAACCCCCTTTCATTTTGCTTGCAAGACTTTCGTTCTTTCATTATGTTCCACTTTTCATTATCTTTACTCTTTCGTGTCTTTATGATAATACTCTATGTATAAGAGCATTAACACACCATGTAAAGTCATGTAATAATACGTAATAAGGTATATCAACAACAGTCCACAAACATGCATATCATGCACCAACATAAACTACCAACACATTCCTCAGCTAAATCTTTAATTTCTACTTCCCAAGATTTCAGAAAAATCCTAAGTCAACTCAGGCGCATGAGCACTCTGTAGGCATATGAGCGCTATGTAGGCGCAGGAGCACTATGCAGGTGCAGGAGCACTATGGAGGCGCACAAGCACTATGCAAGTGCCCAGCACTATGCAGGCGCATGAACACTATGTAGGCGCATGGGCATTCTAGCGCATGGCCATTCTAGGCGCATGAACACTTAGGTGCATGGGCACTTAGGCGGATGGGCAGTTAGGCGCATAGGAACTTAGACGCATGAACACTTAGGCACATGGGCACTAAGGCGCATGGGCAGTTGGGCGCATAGGCATTTTGGCGCATGGGCAGTTTACCAGTTCTAGTTTATACCAATTTAGTCTCCATTCAACATTCTAATGTATTCTTAGCCCAAATCTAGCATACAAAGCACTTAGAAAAAGCATACAAATACACACATATTCAAATTATTCATAAAGACACACACCCACGTATAACAAAGTTAAATATATGGTTCCAGCACACTATAGTTTGTAAAATGATAATTTATATGCATTTCAGCCCCAAAACTAATCTAAAACAGAAAAAGAGGATCTAGAACTCACCTCTAACAGCTTTCAAGTAATACTTCTTCAAACTCAAGAGCTCTTGGAGTTCAAACACCTAAACACACGAAGAACACACACAACGAAGCACATAAGGATTGGTCCAAAGCTGACATTCAGTTGAAACCGAGCAAAATACACGAAAAACTCCCCTTTAAGTCGATCTTCATCTTCTTCTCTTTAAAATAACCAATGGACTCTGCTGTTCTCTTTCTAAAAAACCAAAGCAGTTGGTGTAGCAGAGTAGTGGGTGGTCATGCCCACCTTCTAAACATTATAATATTAATTTTGCCCATTGCACAACTTTAACAACCCGACTTGGGTTATTTTACTCTTCTTTATTTTTACTTCTCTTTTTTTTCTTTTATAAATTTCCAGGTGTTACAGACTCAGTCTTAGCAATGCTACCACTACCCTTAGAGGTTAATAAGATACTCTTAGTAGTGGCAGCTAAACCTATGAGTCCTTTCTACACCTGTGGGACTCACCACAATTGGGCTTAACTGATTTGGGCTAGAAATCAGTGGTTCCCTAGAGCTGAGTTGATCTACGGAGTGGTGTGGTAGATCAACATCATAGCCCTGAGGAAACATGAGATCCTTATCAGATTGGGTTAATAGGTCACTGAAGGATATAACAATTATACCTAATAACCCGAGACCTTGGTCAATTTCTAATGGCATTAAGCTAGTAATGTGGGTGTCCCTTTATGGCTGCTCAAGCTAGTGTTTGGACTCACCCTCAGGGCTCGAGACTTGGGTAATAGGCTCCTCAGGTTGAGCTGAGGAGACTCAACAATGATATAAGGTTAACTTCAGAGGATGGGTAGACCTCTGGCTGAGTAGGAGCCCTTTGTTCCACTTTAGCCTTTTGGCTTGAACTGAGGGGACTTGTTCAATCAGAGTAGATTGAACAAGGGTTTATTTAGGATGTCTTTGGTAGGTGATTTTAATAGGGTGGAAAGAAGTTATTGGCTATAAACTTATGGTGTCTGGTGTGGGTTCATCAATTGCTAGGTCTGTAGGGATGCCATGAGGAGCCATTGGCTTAAGCATACTTAGAAGGAGGTTTTGGAACCTTCCAGTGAAGTTGGAGGATATCTTCTTTAGCATTTTAAAGATACCCAGCCTCATTTGAGGAACAACTAGAATATCAGCATATTCTAGGTTGTCCTGATCTAATTCACAGTTGATTATATGCTGGATATACCTAGGATACATGTAAAATGCGTTCCTAGTGAGATTACCTCGTAGGTTATTCCGCACAAACCTAGTGTAGTTTAATCTAAGGCCTTGTACCAACCCTGGACTAGGCTACCCAAATCATAAGGACTTTGATCCTAACCCCCTAACTTGTTGGATAACCTGTGCAGAATGACAAGCAGCAAGAATTTCTAGTTGTAGGAGAAGTTAAACTTATAGACTGTGGACTTGCTGACATCTCCTCCATATCCTATTTGGGTATATGTGGCTTCCAAGTCTTGTTTGGGGAATTCTGTGGGGGCGCCTTCATCATGAAGCTCCAGATGCTCCCTGATTGTGTTTTCACTAATGATAAGCTCCTATCCGGATATTCTTGACCTGATAACCCTATGACCATTGAGCATGTCGTTTTGAATATGATTTGAGTAAATTGTGGGGTTTACGGTCATAGCAGTGAAATATGCTGATTGGGTTAGGAATTGGATGATTAGGGCAAAATCAACATCCGTGGAAGAGTCAAGGATGGAAACCTAGTTATGCTAGGGATTGAAGGCAATTATTTCAAAGGAGTTTGGGAGTGAGAAGTTTGAGAACGAGTAAAGATTACAATGGAGAATTTTGGGCTTTTACAGTGGTAAGGAAGATAATGAAAGAAGGTCGGAAATATTTACTTAATGGGAAAAATCGAACCGATAAAGTGAAAGCACGTTTTGGGTTCTGATTTGACAGTGGCGATAAGAAAGACCTTTTAAAATATTCCAACAATAATCGACAAAATATTACTTTTTTCAGAGTTAGGCCCAAAGATTTTCGTTACACAGTAAAGTTTTCTTCCGAGAGTAAATTGCTTCCGAGAGTAAATTGCTTCCGAGAGAACACTTATGTTTCTCTATCTGGATTGTCTTCTGAAGCCACTTTATCTTCTGAAGCAAATTATATCTTGAAGACAAATTCGCTTCTAAGGGTAATGTGTTCTTCTGAGAGATGAAGTTAGTAGCCTTTGGAAGGAAACTTGATCTATGATCAAATGATCTTCCGAGGCTAAAAACTCTTCGGAAGAGAATACTTGTGCAGAGGAATTTTCCTTCGGAAGATGAATAAGGATTTCTTCCAAGGGTAAATTTCTCTTTGGAAGAATTTATACTTGGACAATTTTGGAGAAAACCTTTGTAACAGGGCTTAGATTGTAAATAGACAACCTGACATATTTCAAAATAATTTCAAAAGAGATTTACTAATCAACATTGATCATCCCAATAGTCGTAATTAAATAATTAAATCTTTGTTCATCAAAGCTTTGGTGAACAAATCAACATATTGTTCATTTCAATAAACTTTGACTAGTTGGATGAAGCTTTTCTTATTTATATCTCAAATGAAATAATACCTGATGTTGATATGTTTTGACTTGAAATGCTTGACCGGACTTTCTGTGATAGAAATAGCACTCTTATTGTCTATGTGGATAGGAGTCTCCATGAAGTTGAAACCATAGTCTAACATCTGATTTTGAATCCATAGCAGTTGAGCACAGCAGCTTGCAGCAGCAATATATTCAGCTTCAGTAGTAGATGTAGAGACACATGATTGCTTCTTGCATTGCCAAGAGATGATCCTTCCACCAAGAAATTGAAATCCTACTGATATGGATTCTTTATAATATTGCAGCCACTATAATCACTATCAGTGTAACCATAAAGATTAAAATCCTTGTTCTTAGGATACTTAAGGCCTAGTTTGGGAGCTTCTTTAAGATATCTAAGAATTCTTTTGATAGCAATTAGGTGAGACACCTTGGGAGCAGCCTGATATCTTGCACAGATGAAAGTTGCAAACATGATATTAGGTCTACTTACAGTGAGATACATTAGATATCCAATAATTGCCCTTTACTGATACTGATAAGTGTCCTACCCCACGAAATCAAGACAAATATTATGATTTCTTTGTATAGGTGTCTTGGCTGGCTTACAGTCTTTCATCTTAAATCTTTCTAAGATATCCTTGACATACTTAGAATGATTGCTAAAGAACCCTTCTTCCATCTGTTTCACTTGAATTCCTAGGAAGAAATCCATCATTCCCATAGAACTCATTTCAAATTTCTTCCTCATGATGCTTTCAAAGTCTTTGTACATTTGGTTATTCGATGAACCAAATATAATGTCATCAACATCGACTTGTACAAGCAACATATCCTACCCATACTTCTTTATGAACAATGTCTTGTCTATGGTTCCTCTGGTGTAGCCATTATTATGAAGAAATTGAGACAATGTATCATAGCACAACCTAGGTGATTGGTGTAACCCATACAGAGCTTTGTCAAATTTGCACACATAGTTGGGGTGCTGTGGGTCTTCAAATCTAGGTGGTTGACACACATAGACTTCTCTGTCAATATCCCCATACAAAATTGTACATTTCACATCAAGTGGATGGACTGTGAAGTTCTTGGATGCTGTAAAAGCAAGGAAGATTCTCACAACCTCAAGTCTTGCAATAGGTCAAAAACATCAATGTAATATATCCCTTCCTCTTATGTGCATCCTTGAACTACAAGTGTAGCCTTGTTCTTGATGATCAAACCTCTATCATCTCTTTTATTCCTGAACACCCACTTGGTGCCAGTAAGGACTTGACCAAGTGGCAATGTACATAGGTTCCATACTTTTTGTCTCTTGAATTAAAGCAACTCCTCTTGCATTGCTTCAACACAACTGTTTTCCTTGAGGGCTTCATCCATCTTCTTAGGTTCCATTTGGGAGAGAAAGCATGAGTACAAGCAACATTCCTATTATAAGTTTCTCTTCTAGTTCCCATACCTTCTGAGACATCCCCAATGATGTTCTTAGCTGGATGAGTGTTGTTAACACTGAGTCTTGGAATCACATCTAGTCGTATAGATAAATCCAAGTTTGAAAGGTTTTGCTCAGGATTTTGAACATTGATTCCAGCTGATGTCTCACATTTATTCAATGAGGACTGATTGAATAAATAAGTGACAACATCAATGTTGTTTTGATGTGAAGTAGTATTAATAGTTTCATGTTCCTTCAGATTATTGTTTTCATCAGCTTAGTGTTGAGTGTTAGAGTTGTCACCGGATCAGTTTTGAGGCTCGAATGACTGACAACTTGTTGAAGCTCCACCATTTCCTGTGATATTGAAACCTTCCATAGGGGGAGCTTCTTCTTCATGTCTTCTTAGAGAAATTGGAATAGGTCTGGATAACTAAAACAATTGATCATCATAGAAGTAATTTTGAGTTCGTGTTCGGTTTAGGATAGTTGGAAAAAATTCTAAGTCAAAGATATGGTCAGGGCCATTCCTCTTAACACAAGGAATGTGCTCATTTACAACAATATTGGATGATTCCTCAAATTGTTAATTCTTAATGTTGTATACTCTATAAGCTTTGGAGCTTGAAGACTATCCAACAAAGATAACATCATCTGATTTTTCAGCAAATTTTGCCAAATTATTTGTTGTGGTAAGTATGGTACACCTGCTGGTGAATAGCCTTAGAAAGCCAATGAACGGTGGCCTCTTGTTCCATATCTCATAAGGGGTTTTTCCATGGGGCTTAACAACAAGAACCCTATACTACACATAGCATATAGTGCTGATTGCCTCTGCCTAGAAAGTTAAAGGCAACTTTGAATCAGCTAACATAGTTCTTGCAGCCTCAATAAGTGTCTTGTTCCTGCTTTTAGCAACACCATTCTTTTAAGGAGTTTTATGTGCACTATATTGTCTGGTAATCCCTTTTGAGTTAAAGAATGAGTCAAGAACTTGATTCTTAAACTCAGTCCCTTGATCACTTCATATTGTTTTTACCTTGTTAGCAATTTGATTTACAATTTTAAGAATACAAGATTTTAACGTTTTAGAAGTTTCATCCTTAGTTCATAAAAAGAATACCCATGTCAATCTTGTAAAATCATCAACTATTACAAGGCAATATGATTTCCTTCCAATGCTCATTATACTTGTAGGACCAAAAAGATCCATGTGCAATAAATGAAATGGAGTGATGATGGAAATAACTTCTTTGGATTTATGGGTTGCCTTATGTTGCTTTCCTTTAAGACAAGCAACATAGTTGTCTTTATAGAAAAACTTCTTTTAGGCACTCCATGTACCAAGTTATTTTTTACCAGTTTATTCATGGTTTTAAAATTAACATGACACATTCTTTTATACCAAAGAGTTTATTCATCACCATGTGCTTTGCAAAGAAAGCAAGAAACTTCACTCAGTGGGGAAGCATTTTTCATATCCTGCTTGTCATATCCCCTTTCCTAGGAGATCTAAGAAGCACCAATTCCTGAGGATTTGTTATCTTGGGTTTGAGGATAATGCACTCGTGCTCTGTGAAAATCATTTGGTGCTTTTGATCACAGAACACAGAAACACTCAAGAGATTGTGTTCAAGCTGTTTGTCAAAGTATACTTTGTCAACTTTTAACTTACCATTGGATACATTACCTCTACCAGAAATGTATCCTTCGACTTCACCTCCAAATTGAACAGGACCTCCATCAAAATATTAAAATTGTTGAAGAAGAGATCTGTTCCCTGTCATGTGCTTGGAGCATCCACTATCTACAATCCAAATATTTCCTTTCTTGTCATGTGGATGTCCCTTCACAAAAGGTGAAATTATTAGTTATTATCGGAAGCCCAGGCCTTATTGGTCTTGGGCTCTTCCAATGTTGATGACATAATTGAACCAAAATATATGCATGGGGGTTCAACTATGGTTTGTGATGAAGAGGCTTGGGATACAGAATCTTGTCTGATAATCCATTCCATCCTATGGTTGATCAGTGTAGCTGAGTCTGAAGAGGCTTAATCCGCATGACTTGCTTCCGAGGCTTCTTTTTTCTCGGAATAAGTTGTCACCACCTTTTCTTCCGAAGCAGTCTTCTTCTCGGATTTCAATGGATTTCTTTTATTCCTTTGTTTGGTCTTGGGCTTGTCTTCTGAAGCTATTTTCCTTTCGGAAGAATGAGTTTCTTCCAAAAGCAACTTGGCTTTGGAAACAAGCTTTCTTTTCTTTAATACTAGTTGGGGACCCGCGCAATGCGGCGGCAACGACAATCTATTTCATTACATAATAATAAAACTAATTATCTACTAAGAAACCCATCCAATGCAACGACACGATAAAGACACAAATGATAAATATAGTGGGAGATGACAACCAAAGGCAAAAGAAACATATAACAATTACATAGCTCGTAGCATTTGATAGAGGAAAAAACGGTGGTGTTCATGTGTCAAGTCGTCGTTGGCCTTTATGACTTGATGCAGATCAGACTCCATGAGTTCAAATACTACATAAATATCTTTAAAGGCGCGTCTAGACGGTGGCAACATGATCCCTTTAATTTCAACAATATCCGGATGCCTTAGAAGCCTTAACAGCTTGATTTCCTGCAAGATACGAATAGCATCAGACGCGTGTTCAAAAATGTCTGTTACTTTCTTGATCGCAACCTTTTCCCCGGTGTGTGTGTCAACAGCTGAACAAACCACTCCATAACTTCCCTTCCCTATGATATCCAAGATTTTGTATCGATTTGATTCACCATATTCAGTGAAGAACTCAACCTCTTTGGGACTCTGTAATAACACAATCACAACATCAATATATGCACCAATCTTACTCAATTGAACCCAAATAACATGCTAATCGAAAACCTACAAAATTATCATACAAGAACAATCTTTATGCCTAACAAAGATACACCCATGAATAATAATATACATTATCAGGTATTCACCTAATTCAAATCTGATTACTTCAACCAAAACAAAAAACAAGTGAAACTAACACACAATATGTATACAAACACTATTGAGCATAACCGATCAGTTCATAGATCATAGTTTTCACATTACAAACTTACCCATAACATCAATTGAATTCTAGAAACATTCATCAAACACAACACATCAATCAAACTATCAAGAACAACATATTGCTCCACAATTAAAACATAAACACAATACATTTCTTGTAGTTGCACAATATTCAGATTCCAACATCGACCCACTTCAAATTTTCAATCAACACACAATTATAGCAAGCTGATGTGCATCACATGTGTTTCAAAGCAAATCATTGAGCTCCAAAATTGAAACATTAACACAACACTTTACTTCTTGCTGCATAATATACATATTTCAACATCAACCCACTTCAAAATTTCAATCAACTCACAAACAGAAATCATATAAGATACATAATATACATATAATTTATCAGGATTATATAAGATACATAAAAACAAACAGAAATCATGCATATATTAGTCAAGATTTACTTGATAGCAGCTTTGATTTCATCATAGGTGGCAGCCTTTTCCAGCTTCACGGTCAGATCGACGACACACACATCAATAGTTGGGACTCGGAATGCCATTCCAGTCAACTTCCCGTTCAATTGAGGGGGCACTTTTCCTACGGCCTATTCAATATCATATTGCACAAAAACGTTAAAAGATGAAGGGTTTGTTAGAAGATAAAATCCAAGTTTAACCTTTTAAACTTTCTGAAAAATGCAGCGGATATCTATTTTGAAACATGATTATAAAGCTGAAAAATCATGTTGTTTAGGTGATATATATATATGCGTAAAACAAACCCATATAACAAAGGATCATTTTATGTGAATAAGCAAGCTATAAACATATGTAAAAGTACATAAAATCACAGCTACAATAAGCTATGAAAGCTACCTTTTCAGCAACAAAAAATCGACCAAAAAGGGGATGTTGGATGCTCAAATCCGGCCAAGGCTCCAAGAGAAGGACCCCTCAAGCTTGTATACCCCAAGCTAACTTGCAAAACACCTTCTTGTTAGGAAGAATCACCACCAAAACACCCAAAAACCTCCAAACTCCTGCTGCTTGTGCCGAGAGCAAATAAGAGAGAGAGATGAGAGTTTAGGTCTAGTTGCATGTGTTGAGAGTAGTGAGAGGTGGAGTGCAAGACAGAGTAATGGATGTGTGTTTTCAAGAAAAGCAAGGAACCAATCAAAAATAAGGGGGCGGCTGAAAATCCTATTTAAAAGAAGGTTTCCCCCCCCCTAAACAAACACACACATTACATTAAACTAGTCTTGTAATTATTTATACAATTAACCTTTTAATTGTATAAGTCATACACTCTTATTATTATTTGATGTCATCTAACTCACTTAAATAACACTTCAAATAATATTATTGAACAAAATATTCTAATAAGTTGTTCCTTCTCATATGCAACTTATTTAGAAAACCCATTTTCTAAATTGGTGTAATATTTAATTGCATGATCATATCAACAATTAAATATTAATTGGTGTTTGCTAAGCTTGTTACTGGGTATAACCCGACTTGGATCATAAAGTACTATCCGCATCAATATTCTACGTGTCTTGGGCATAAAGAATCCTACAATCTTCCACTTGCCCAAGATTCATAGAAGATTGATGCAAGCAGTAAATACCGCCTAACAACGGTTTACTACCGTTAATACGCATGACTTATAGCCATTCAATAACATCATCCCATTCAAGTATCCTAGTTGAAAAGATTTAGGTGAATCAATCATTTATCCTTTTGTTACAGACGTCATGTTAAATGCGAGGACACAGAATGATCATTCCTTGTTGATTTAACTTGATCAGGCCTTAGACATCTTGCTCTCAACGAATAAGAGGAACAAATCCCATCTTGACTACATACGTTTCTCACAAACACCTCGTGTCACACCTGAAATTAGCCTTACGTACTGACCATTATTTCAGGACAGTGAAGAACTAGTTCAAGGTGTAACACTTGGTGAATATCAAAACCCAATATGTATCTCAGGTCTGAGGATACCAAATGATATTCGCCTTTTACTCAAAATTACTTATGATCAATCTAGAAGATTCCATGTAGTAAAATTTGAGATGCGGGTTAGTCCAATATTTGTATCCCACAAATATCTATGAACCTTGGTAGCAACCCATTGCTCTATATTCATCCTTATGAATATCAACCAATCCAAGTTCATAATAATCTTACCCTCACACTTGTTCCCACAAGTCTGAACGGCTACGGACATTTAGAGTAAATAATTTACTCATGGATTAAACATGCTATATTGGAACATTAATTGAAATATTATAACCAAATAATTTTTTCAAATAATAAGGAAGTTCCAAATATCTAAATACGAAATTACAGATCAAATCCAATCACTAGAATATCGAAGTCCCATGGCACAGGTATGACCTTCATGCTTTGCCTTTTCTAGGAGCTTCGTTAGAGGATCCGCAATATTTTGATCTATGTGAACTTTGCGAATACATATCTTTCCTTTCTCAACTTCATCTCGTATGTAGTTGAATCTCCGCTCAATGTGCCTAGTCTTTTGATGAGGACGAGGTTCCTTGATTTGAGCAATCACACCCTCGTTATCACAAAAGATCTCTAGGGGGTCCTGAATGGAAGGGACAACCCCTAGATCGGCAATGAATTTCTTCAACCATGCAGCTTCTTGAGCTGCCAATGAGGTGGTGACGTATTCTGATTCTGTAGTTGATAGAGCCACCACATCCTGTTTGGAGCTCTTCCAAGAGACCGCTCCTCCATTTAGAATGAAAATATATCCTGATTGTGAACGTGAATCATCACGATCGGTTTGAAAACTCACATCCGTGTAACCTTTTACAACGAGTTCCCCATCACCAGATCCATAGATTAGGAACATATCTCTTGTACTCCTTAGGTAGTTAAGTATGTTCTTAACAGCCATCCAATGACTGTTTCCAGGATTTTGCTGGTATCGGCTTGTCATGCTGAAGGCGCATGAAACGTCCGGCCGAGTGCATATCATTGCATACATGATGGATCCAATAGCAGATGCGTATAGGATTGCCTTCATTTTATCTTGTTCATCCTTTGAGCTAGGACATTGAGTCGTACTCAATATCGTTCCTCTTTGAATAGGTAGCGTACCTTTCTTAGAGTTCTCCATCTTGAACCTTTTCAAGATTTTATCAATGTATGCACTTTGATTTAAACCAATCAATCGCCTTGATCTATCCCTATAGATCTTTATTCCCAGAATATAGGCGGCTTCACCAAGATTCTTGAAGGAAAAACAACTTCCAAGCCAGGTTTTTACACCTTCCAAGGTTGAAATGTCATTTCCAAATAGTAGTATGTCATCAACATACAATACTAGGAAAGTGATGATGCTCCCACTAGCTTTCTTATAAACACAAGCTTCATCAGCGTTCTTGATGAATCCGAATTTAATTACTTCTTCATAAAAACGGTGATTCCAACTTCTCGATGCTTGTTCAATCCATAGATTGATTTCTTTAACTTGCATACTTTATTAGGATGTTTTGGATCGACAAAACCTCCAGGCTGAACCATATAGACATCTTCCTCAAGATATCCATTTAGGAAAGAGGTTTTGACATCCATTTGCCAAATCTCATAATCATAATGAGCAGCTATGGCAAACAATATCCTTATAGACTTTAGCATCGTAACAGGTGATAAAGTTTCATCATTGTTAACCCCTTGAGTTTGAGAGAAACCCTTTGCTACAAGTCTAGCTTTATAAGTATCCAAGTTTCCATGCATATCGGTTTTCTTCTTGAAAACCCACTTACTTCCAACTATCTTGGAGTTAAGAGGTGGTACAACAAGTTCCCAAACTTGATTGTCATACATGGATTGCATCTCAACGTTCATGGCTTCAAGCCAATTGTCACAATCCAAATTGGACATTGCATCACGATAGGTGGTTGGTTCATTGGAATCTACGACATAGCATCCATCTATGAAAAATCCATATCTTTCAGGTGGATTACTAATTCTACCAGATCTGCGAACGTTTTGTGTATATTGATCAACCACTTGATCATCCTCAACATCCTCATGTTGGGTGCTAGTTTTAACCAAACGTGCATCGGGTTGTGGTTCTTGATCCTCCTCAAGATCCACTGTTCTACTGCTAGTTTCTTCCATAAGAAACTTTGCTTCTAGGAACTCACCCTTTCTAGCTACAAACACCTTTTGTTCTAGTGGATCATAGAAATAGTATCCCATAGAATCTCTAGGATATCCAACAAGGATACACTTGGTGGATCGGACTTCCAATTTGTTTGGGGTGGGAGTCTTAACATAAGCCTCACAACCCCAAACCCTTAAGTATGATAGGGATGGAACTCTTCCATGCCATATCTCAAAGGGTGTCCTTTCCACCTTTTTGGTTGGGGCCATATTTAGAATACGGGCCGCTGAGAGCAAAGCGAAACCCCAAAATGATAGAGGCAATGTGCTTCTAGCCATCATAGATTGGACCATATCCAATAAGGTTCGATTCCTCCTCTCAGACACACCATTATGTTGTGGTGTTCCAGGTGGAGTGAGTTGTGAGACAATCCCACAACTCCTAAGATGATCTTGAAAAGCATCACTTAGATATTCACCTCCTCTATCGGTGCGGAGAACTTTAATTGACTTGTTGAGTTGATTTTCTACTTCGTTCTTGAAGATTTTGAACGTTTCAAAAGCTTCATCTTTATGCCTTAATAAGTACACATACCCATAGCGACTATAATCGTCGGTAAAGGTAATGAAGTATCTTTCACCATTCCTAGTCATTGGCTTAAAAGGACCACATACATACGAATGTATGATTCTTAATAAATCTTTTGCCCTTTCGTTAGTTCCACTAAAGGGTGCCTTAGTCATTTTTCCTTGTAAACAAGATTCACATACATCAAATGAATCACATTCATTTGTTTTTAAAAGACCATTCTTTTGAAGTGTTTGTATACGTTTCTTGTTTATATGACCAAGACGACAATGCCAAAGATAGGTATCACTCAAATCCAACTTGAGTTTCTTGGTGTTAGCTTGGTACAATGAACTATTATTTATAAATACCATTAATGGGAATAGCTTTAAAATAGAACATATCATTTAAAGAAACATGAATATCGTTTTCAACAAAAGATAATACATAATCGTAATATCTTAATTGGGATATAGAAATAATGTTCCTAGTCAAACTAGGAGCATACAAAACATTCTTCAAAATTACATCCAAGCCACTTGGAAGTTTTAGGATGTAGTCCCCACGAGCTTCAACTATGACTTTAGTTCCATTGCCCATGAAGAGGCTAACATCCCCTTGATTGAAGTCCCTACTTCTTGTGAACACCTGCAACAAATTGCAAATATGACTTCACATCCGGTATCCAATACCATGTGTTAGAAGATGCAACATTAAGATCAATATGAATCATGTATATTGTACCTGAGGTCTTCCCGGCATCCCTCTTTGCTTTCAACTCTTGGAGGTGGACATGACAATTCCTTGCCCAATGTCCAATCTCCCCACACTTGAAGCATGGGTCATTAGTAGCAACCTTTTGCTTCTTCTCTTATGGTTTGGGTGGCACCTTTACCACCCCTTTCCCCTTTCCCCATACAGGTCCCTTACCCTTGGCAACCTTTGCCTTGGGTGCGGGATAAGGCCTTTTCTTGTTCCCACCTTCATTGATGGTGTGAACGGGTAAAACCCTTTTACCCATGGCCGCCTCGGCCGTTTTAAGCATTGAGTGAAGCTCACCAATGCGCTTGTCCCATGCATTCATGTTGTAATTCAACACAATTGTCTCGAACTTCTTGGTAAGGTCATTCAGGATCAAATCCGTGGCCAATTCCTTCGAGACGGGACAATTAAGCCTCTCGAGGCGGTCAATATGACTTTTCATCTTAAATACATAAGATGAAACAGATTGGTTATCATCCATACGACATGCATGGAGTGCTCGAACCGTTTCGAAGTACTCAACCCTTGCTTGCTGTTGGAACATTTCCTTCAGCTGGGTTATCATGTCATAAGCTCCGTGATGTTCATACTCCTTTTGGAGATCCGGAGTCATGCTCGCTAGCATGAGACAAGACACTTGGACGGAGTCCTCAGTGTACTTCAGCCAATCGTTGTAGGCCTCCTCATCATCCTCAGTAGGTTGATCGGGGATAGGGTCGTCTAAAACATATGATCGTCTCTCTTGCTTGAGAACGATTCTCAAGTTTTGATACCAATCAATGAAATTGTTATGATTTAGACGTTCCTTTTGGAGGATCGTTCGTAATGATTGGGTGGACGTGGATGAATTATCATGATTATCATTATTGGTGGCCATCTACAAAATTTAACAAAGATCTATTTTAGTATTTTCGATATTGCTATTTTTGATAATTAACACCTTTTAAGGTCATTTTCATATTAAAATCTAGAACCCAATATTACATTTAAATTGTGGTTAGGTGACCTTTATCCCACGATTTAAATTAATAAGGTGGTCAACGATTGACGGTTGCAACTATTTGCAACTTCTAGAGGTATGGGATCGACTGTAAACATCATATGTAAAGTCGGCATGTTAATCCCATCAACACCATTTGGAAACCATATTGTAGGTGATCCATTTAACATGATTTGCAAATCAAGTTACCCTACTTGCACACACATGTGAGTTTACCAACATAAGTGGTTAGGTGACCTTTATCCCACCAACGTGATATCCCCACCTTAAGTCACAAGTTCCCTCTAAATGTTTAGGTGACCTTTATCCCATTAAGAGTTTCCAAATGATTCAAGTGTTGTGCAAAAGGACGGTGTTAAAATTGTTTGTTAAGTATTTAAAGTTTTCATAATTTTAGTTTAGAAAACCCTATGTACCTTATATTTGCATGTTTTCAAATACAAGATACCCTATGGTCCTCTGATTAAAATCCAAATCTTTAAATCATTAAATTATTTTAATAACCTTTTATTATCTTTTAATGATTAAGAACCATTTAATTAGTTTGTTTTGATCATGGATAGGATTGTTAAAGCAAATATCACATACATGCCATCAACCACAATAATATAAACAAAACAACATAGCATATGTGCATAACCATAGCATCTATAGTGGTCCACACTTGTTTGCCATCATAAGTGTGGTCCATAGGGCATTCCTAAGGTCATAACAAAACACATAGAAAGCTTCCAATAGCCTCCCACAGGAAACCCCATCCAAAATGCTCCATGTTTCTCTTATGACCTTCCTTTGTGCTTCCAACGCGTATGTCTTCATATTACAAGATATAAAGTCCTAATACAAGATATCTAGTAAAATGAAAAATACAACTAATCTATTTATTACAACCCAATAATAAATAAATTACATTTTTAAACAAAGCACAAATAAATTAATATACAACCCCATTGAATAAACAAAACAACCATTGCATACATCCAAACAACACAAGGCCAAAAGCTAGGTTATGCACCAATATGTACATTCATCATATCATCCAAATATAACAAAGAATCCCCATTAAAACCCACGAAATTTCAGCCAACATAAACTGAAATTTTAGGCTTTAAACATTGTCCAAACAATATACATATCATCATACATATCTTTCAATGTTTAATCACAAGCATGTGTGATATAACCTTGAAAGTTTAGGGATTCAACATACAAGAACATTTCAGCCCTTAAAAGGGTTATAAAATCCCATAAAACAATTTTTTAAAGGATACTAACAAGTAGGATATCCACATAACCGGCTCTTGATGCCATTGAAGGGTTTGTTAGAAGAGAAAATCCAAGTTTAACCTTTTAAACTTTCTGAAAAACGCAGCGGATATCAATTTTGAAACATGATTTTAAAGCTGAAAAATCATGTTGTTTAGGTGATATATATATGTGTAAAACAAATCCATATAACAAAGGATCATTTTATGTGAATAAGCAAGCTATGAACATATGTAAAAGTACATAAAATCACAGCTACAATGAGCTGTGAAAGCTACCTTTTCAGCAGCAAAAAATCGACCAAAAAGGGGATGTTGGATGCTCAAATTTGGCCAAGGCTCCAAGAGAAGGACCCCTCAAGCTTGTATACCTCAAGCTTGCAAAACACCTTCTTGTTAGGAAGAATCACCACCAAACACCCAAAAACCTCCAAACTCCTGCTGCTTGTGCCGAGAGCAAATAAGAGAGAGAGAGGAGAGTTTTGGTCTTGTTGCAAGTGTTGAGAGAAGTGAGAGGTGGAGTGCAAGACTTAGTAATGGATGTGTGTTTTCAAGAAAAGCAAGGAACCAATCAAAAATAAGGGGGGCGGCTGAAAATCCTATTTAAAAGAAGGTTTCCCCCCTTAAACAAACACACACATTACATTAAACTAGTCTTGTAATTATTTATACAATTAACATTTTAATTGTATAAGTTATACACTCTTATAAAATATTCTAATAAATTGTTCCTTATAATATGCAACTTATTTAGAAAACCCATTTTCTAAATTGGTGTAAATATTTAATTGCATGATCATATCATCAATTAAATATTAATTGGTGTTTGCTAAGCTTGTTATTGGGTATAACTCGACTTGGATCATAACGTACTAACCTCATCAATATTCTACGTGTATTGGGCATAAAGAATCCTACAAAAGCTTCCGGAATTTAGCGAAATATGAAACTTGAATTCTTGAATACCTTAGCAGCACCGGTGCTACTAGGAATGATGTTGAATGAAGCAGCCCTTCCACCTCTCCAGTCCTTGGCTAATGGTCCATCAACATTCTTTTGTGTAGCTGAAATATAAACAAACAATGCAACATCACAAAACTACAATATACAAAAGTAAAATTCATGAAGTCGTAAGATGGACGGGTCAGCTGGGTTAATGTGTTGAAGTTCATTTTATAAATGGAACTTAAAACAGACCAGGTTAGACCAACTTTAACTTCTTTTTATCTCTTTATACATTTGAATAAACTCAAAAAATATTTAACCTGTTAAGAGATCAAACATTACCCAATTTAACCCATTAATGATACATAAATGGGTCATTGGGTCAGAATACCACCTCTAACAAATAAACAATCAACAACTTTGAAAAAAAATACCGGTAATGGACTGCATGGTGGTCATAAGACCCTCAACAATACAAAACCTGTCATTTATAACCTGCATCACATAAATGGGATTAAATAAATGGGCTAATTATTAAGGAAAAAACATAAAATTTATCGACTAAAGAACAAAAACCATGGCCAGAGGGGCAAGACAGTTTGTGGTATAGCTTGCATTTGAAATGATGTGAACATCAGGTGTGTATTCCTTCTCGTTCACACCCACAACAAACATGGGTGCATCCTTACTCGGGGCAGAGATGACGACCTTCTTAGCTCCACCCTAGACATATGGGTAAAAGAACATTCTAAGAACTTAATTAAATGAAAAATAAATGATCATATAAACTTTATATTAGTATAAATTTGATGCTTCTTAGTATATATATGATAAATCACCAGCACTAAAGCATATCCTTATTGAAAATAATGACTTCAAACGCATATAAGCTAGAGAGAGAGCAAGAGCAACTGAGTATATACATGTGCATATGTTTGGATGAATATGTATGTTCAATTAACATTTATAATTTAAATCAAACAATCCTTAAGCCCATATAAAGAATCATCAAAGTGAACTATTAGAAAAAACAAGATTCTTTAGTGGCCCCCTAATACTTATATCCCCAAAACTCCCTAAAATTTTCAAGATTCATAACGTAAATTTGCTTGCCAATCAATTACCCAATTAATAATCTTCAAATTCCATTAATAATCTAGAACTCTGTAAGACAAATTAAGGCTAAAATGGATCATCCAATTATCCCTTAATCACACATAACACAGCATAAAGCTTATAACTTTCTAATCTTTACATAAAATGATAATAATCGTTCAAAATAAACCTAGAAATGGGGTAAATTGCAACAATTTTGAAGCGAACAATCCCTAATAAGACACATTTTTCACTTCATTTTTTTGTTTACAAAATTGCACCATTCATTATTACTGCAAAATACTTGAAATACAACGAATTAACAAAAGAACCCATCTTCAAACAGTTGCAAACGAACACACACACTGAAGTTTCTTTATCAAAAGGAGGTCACACACAGTCTACCAACGAATTTCTTCAATAATTCAATGATCAAAAGGAGGTCACACACAGTCTACCAACGAAGATTCAGACATAAGATCCAACAAATTTAAACAAACCATAAGAGCTCGATAAAGGTTTTCAAGTTTCAGCCCCGACAAAATCGAACGAAGTTCAAACCTAGCAAAATAGAACAAAGATTATAAACTTTTAAAATTTTAACAAAGTGACCATAGAACAAAGATTATAAACTCTTAAACTTATAGAACAAAACAGAGCGAAGTTCAAACCTGGGAGCAGTACAGCTTCTGAGGAGAGATTTGCAGCTTAACAAAGTGAAGAATTGCAAAGATGGAGAAAGAGCGATGTTCTAAAAGTGGATGGAAAAAGAGGTGGAAATGAAGAAGATAACAGTTTTGATGGAGATACCTGTGTGTGTGAACCTGCAAATCATCTTCGACGCTGTGATCTGCAATGCGGTGAGGCTACCGTCATATTCGCCGTTGTGTTGGCGGCGGTGGCGGTGAGGCTACCGTCGTTGTTTCTGCAACTCGCTTTAGGGAGAAAATTTTGAGATCTGGGGTTTTGAATTTTGAACACCTTTGGGGTTTTGAATTTTGAAAAGCAACTCTATAGATGTACATCTTCGAAAGAAAAGCCTTATGCTTTAATGAGTTGTAAGTTATGCTTTAAGAGATGTACATCTCTTAAAATTAAGAAATTTATATGAAATTACCTTGGTGCACTTCTCAAATGAATATATATATAGTATAGATTTGAACCATATGATAAGGTCCAAATGTGAAACCTTCCTTCACTCCTTGTTTCTTAACATTATGTGTGCTTGCAGGATTAGAGTAACAATCTTTGGCCATGTGATTATGCAAACCACATGCTATGCGTTCAATGTTAACTTTAATGTCACATGAGAGCTGCTGTTTCTTGTACTTTATGTCTTCTTTAACAGATTTCCCCTTTAACTCTGATTCTTTAGCTGGTCAGGAGTACTGGTACTACACTCCTTTCCTGAATCAGAGTTTCCAGCCACTTGGAATCCCCTGAGATGAACACACCCTTTTGTCTAGGGTCTATTTTCACCTTGGACTCAGCCACCTTCTTAGCAGTTTTCTTAGCTACCCTAATCTTGTTCTTTCTGTCTTTGGTGGTCAGAGGTTCATTCTTAGCTGTATGGGTGAGGTTTTCTACCTTATGCTTCATTGTGGTAGTCATCATTATTACATCATTCTTTTTCTGAAAGGGGAATGGATCAGCAGTTGAAACCTCTGGCTTATCAGTTCCATATCTTGGTTGTCTTATAGACACATAAGAATATGGTGGAGCAGTTTCATTAGTTTCCAATCCACTCTTGTTTTGATAGCACACCTTTAAGTGGGAGGATGATGCAAAAATGGTGTTAAGTTATGCTCTTAAATGGCATACTTCTCTACTTTAGCCTCAACTATTACTAGTTGGGCTTGAGCCTCAATCAACTTAGAAACCAAATATTTTATTTGAGTCCTGTAGTTTGAGTGTTCATGCTTTAAAGATGATACAGTTTTATCTAACTTATTAATTTTAAATTTATAGTCAGATTCTGCTATCTTGAAATCAAATTTTACTATATTAATGACTCAATATTAGACTTGATCTTCATGTTGTAGTCTTGATACATTTTAACCTTAGTTATACAAGCTGGAGTACCGAGATGTTCATATACCTTAGCATCATCGGTTCCAACCATAAGAGCTTGAGCAGGGGTCATATCTTGTACCATGAAGCTCCAATCAACTTCCTGAGCAACAGTTGTAGTTTACTACTCAGCTGGCTCGGTTGTAGCCTTTGGGGTAGCAAGATGTGAGAGGCTTGAGCTGCTCCAAGATTAGAGCTAGGAGATTTGCATTCCCTTGCAAATGACCAAGTTTGTTATAATTGTAACATTTGGCTTTTGACTTATCAAACACAAACTTATTGTTAGTTGGGTTCTTGGGGAATTGTTTTCTAGTTCTCCTTAAGAACTTTTTTGGTCTGTAGGTTAAAAGAGCCATCTGTTGGACAATGTCCATGTATACCACATCATCTGGACTAAAACACTCTACATTATCAAAGCAAAACTAAAAATCACCATAGTATTCATTTCCTGAAACAAAAGCACACCTATCCTTAAAAGGACTTTGTTGAGCTTATTGAGACCTGTGTGTCTCAGAAAATATGATGTAAGGCCCAGAGGAATATGATGGCTATTGATTGTTGTTCAGGTACATCTAGGGTTAGGGAGTTCTTGACCCTTCAGTAGCATGTAGGGCATTGCTAACATGAGCGTTTGAGATTCTATTCATCTGATGGCCCTTCTAAGTCTCCATCTCCATATGGTATCTATCAAGGATCCCATACAGTTTAGTCATGGTGAGTGTGTTCAAGTTCTCAGTTCTCTTGATAGAGACACAATAGAAAGTCCACTCATGATGAAGTGCACTCATGAATTTTCTTACTATGTCTCTCTTCTCAAGAGTCACTCCCATAGACTGAAAAAATGCAATTATGTCCATGTATCCGAAGTATTGTTGGCTTAAGGTCACACAAACAATATAAGTGAAGTTTTCAAACTTCTACTTCAGTATATCTTTCCGGGACTCTTCGGATTCTTAGGAACCAGAGTACATCAATGTCAAAGCATCAAAAAGTTCTTTGGCCATTGTACAATGCTCAAAGCCTACTATTATGGAATTTGGAATGACAGTGACCAATACAGTCATTACTTAGCTATCGATGTCCATCTTCTTGACGTCTTCATCTGAATATTTTTCAATTTCCTTTACAAACATGGCACCATCATTGGTTGGGGATGCCACTTTTGTCTTGTATGGGCCATGAGTGACAGATCTCCACATCCGACTGTCTTGATACTTGATGAAGCCTTTAATAAGTTGACACCAGCATCAGAAATTATCAGGAGTGATCATAGGAGCTTTAGTCATAGTTCTTATCTTAGTCTCAGAATATTATTTGTTAAGGGTCATTTGAATAGAGTTATTGAGTATGAACAAATAAGGGTGATTTAGGATGGTTAGATCTGTTAATCAAGAGCCTTGATGCTTTGATAACAATTACAGGATCGGTATTGGTCTCTCAACATAATATTTTCTCTCAAACTCACTAAGTCTCACTCATGTGATGATGTAGAATCTCAAACTAAGTTGATGATAATATACTAAGTTAACGAACACAAGAAATGGTTTTTCAAGATACTTGTATATATTACTTCTCAACTCAGTGTTTACAAGACTCTTTCAAAGCATACATAATAAGCTACACTGAAAAACAATTTATACTACTATCTACAGCCGGTTGTACTTAGAAAACCAGCTAAAACTTACATCTAAACAAATACTACATTGCTAGAAGTAATGTATCTAAGATAAAATACTATCCTAGATTATGTAGTCATGACAAGTGCATGACTTACCTTTTGTTACCTACTAAAGTTGGTAACAGTACTAATTGATAAAAAGTGAACAGTGGAATAAAGTATGGTCAACTACATGGGCTTGGGAAATCGCCATGTAGTATATCAGACTTGTCAGTCAGACCATACTTATATCCACTGGTCCATAGTTGATTCTTCCGAAGGTAAACTAAGTTCAGAAGAATAAGTTCTTCCGAGGAGAATTATACCTCGGAAGGATCTACTTATTCCGAATCTTCTGCAAGTCTTCAGGACTTCATTCTTCGGAAGTCTTTGCCTTGGATCTTTTAATGTTGAACATTTTGGAAGGAAAACTACTTAGTCTTGGAAGACTTAGTTTTCCATTGGAAGCTCTTCATACATTAGTCTTCAGAAGATCTTTTGTTTGTCTTCGGAGGAGTTGCTTTTTTGCTTCGAAACACTTTCTTCAGTTGCACTCAAAATCTTCTAAGTGTAGTTTTCGTTGCACCAGCCTCATCTGATCCAAGAAATACTCTGGGAAGAGTTTGAAAGGATGATGAAGAATAGGTTTGAAATGTGTGCCATGGGGGAACTCAATTTCTTTCTAGTAATTCAAGTGAAACAAGTTGACAATGGCATCTTTATAAACTACTTAAAGTATGTACGGGACATACTAACTAGATTTCATCTGACTGATTGTAAGATTGCTAACACTTCCATAGCCAGAAACCACTATCTTGGATCTTATCTTATGGGGGATCGTGTTGATGAATATCTTTACAGGGCTATGATTGGGTCTCTTCGTATCTTATAGCTGGCAGGATTGATATCATGTTCGCAACATACAGATGTGCAAGATATCAAGCCAACCCCAAGATGTCACACCTAGTTGCTATTGAGAGGATTGTTCGATATCTCAAAGGAGTTCCTAAACTGGGACTTTTGTACCCAAAGAATCTTGATTACAATTTGTATGCATATAGAGATTATATACTTTCTTTGGAAAATCTGGGTCCTCAAAACCTGGTGGCTGACAAACATAAATCTCCTCGCCAATGTACCCGTATAGAAATGCCCACTTCACATCCATCTGAAAAACTTTAAAGTTCTTGTGAGCAGTGTGAGCAAGACAAATTCTGATAGCTTTAATACGCGCAACTGAAGCAAACACTTCAGTGTAGTCAATTCCCTCCTCCTGAGCAAACCCCTGAATAACCAGTCTTGCCTTGTTTCTTACTACCACTCCTCGATCATCTGGTTTATTCCTGAACACCCATTTGGTACTGATAGGATATTTGTTTGGAGGAAGATCAACTAACTCCAAAACTTTCAACTTCCTGAACTGTTGAAGCTCTAACTGCATAGATTCAACCCAACTTGGGTCTTAAAGTGCTGCTGAGATAGTTTTAGAACAATTTGAGATATGAAACATGGGTAAGGACATTCATTTATGAATCTAGATTGACTCTGAGTCCTCACACCATCAGTAATGGAACTAATGATATAATCATGTGGGTGATCTTTCAAGGTTTTGAAGTTGGCGTTAAGGGTTAATGGATTGGATTGATATAAAGATGCAGTTTGTGATGGTTGTAAATGGGAAATTGGTTGTGATGGAGGAATTTGTTGTGGTGGAGGAGTAGGTGGAACATTAAATGGAGGTGTAGATGGATAGTTAACTACAGGTTGTGTAAGAGGTTAATGTGGAGGAATAATTTGCCCATTGGTTAGAGGAACGATATCATTGTCAAATACTGGAAGGTTGAACGATTTGAAGATAGTGTTGGAGTCATAAAACCATTCTGGGTCTAACCCCATGTTAGGTGAACTAGACTCCTGCCAATAAACATAAAAGGATTCCTACACAACACGTGTTTTTTTGTTGTACACTCAATACACCTTTTTGTGAGGTAGAATAGCCAACAAAGAAAGATTTATCAGAGACTACGCCAAACATTGAATTTTGTGTTTGAGTATTCAGCAAGGCACATGAAAAACCAGACGGATGAAAGAAGTCAATCAAGGGTTTCCTATTACGAAGAAGCTCCTAAGGAGTCTTCATCTTGTCTTCCACCATAAGAACCCTATTCAGTACATAGGATGCAAAGTTTACTTTTTCTACCCAGAAAATGATTGGATGACCATTGCTCGCACTAGAGAATCAAAGATATGGTTTCTCAATTCAGTTCCATTATCATTTTGGATGACCATCACTTTCCTTTTATTGATGGTTTCAATTGAGAGGATCACCTTCTATAGCTCTTCTGCAGTGTCTCCCTTGTAAACTAGAAAGGTTACCCAAAAGTATCTTAAGTAATCACCTATAACAATCGAAAAATAAGATTTCTTAGCAATGGATTTAATACTAATAGGACAGAATAAGTCATTATGTAACAATTCAAGGGGTTTAGAAATTGTATTTTCAAGCTTGAGCTTGTGTGGCCTTCTATGTTGTTTTCCCTGAGCACGAGCCATGCACTTTTCTACCACTGAAAATTCTTTAAGTGGTAGCTCCCTCATAAGATTATGTTGGTCCATTTGATCGTATTACAGTGCAAATGAAATGATGAATCGTTCATTGTCAAACACACAAACTCAATAAGATGAACAAAGAAGATTGAAAACAATGACAACTCATTCAATATAAGACTATGAAGATCATAACATTCAATAACATCAAAGCACAATGATATTTCTATGAATTTACCGCTTAGAAAAGGTAACTTGCAACAAGGATCAACAATTAGGGTTTTCTAAGCTTCCCCACAATGATAAAGATCAAAAACTACATATAGCAGTCTCAGTTTCGCAGACAGTTTCACTGCCAGCGAAACTGTTCTGCCGAAACTGTAGTTTCGCCTGACAGAAACAATAGTTTCACCGAGCGAACCAATCAGCTAACTGTGAGCGAAACTATTGTTTCGCTCACAGTTTCACTGGACTGCAAATTTACATAATGCTAATTACATATAAAAGGAAATTAACAAAAGACCTATTACAAGCAAAAATAAACATTCTAATCTAAGGTGAGTCCAACCTATACATGATCTTCAATACTCCCCCTAGGTTGGAACTCACCACCTTCACTCGTCTTGATGTATCTTGTCAGCTCTAGTTTCCTCCGTTGCCTTTGATTTGACTTTAACGCCTCCTGCAACCGCTTCCTTAGGGGCATCAACAACTGATTCTCCATGGTCTTTTCCTGCTTCACGAGCCCCTTCGGTATGAGCACTAGCTTGCCCAAACTACCTTTTTGGATCTTGTATATCCGTGTTCAGATCATCTTGAGACCTTACTCGCTTCGCAAGCCTTTTCATTTCTACTCTCACTCCTCTAATCTTATTTACCACAGTCATAAACAGACTGGCATCTTTCCTTGTCTCATCTCCTGTACCTGCCTTGATATCATTCTCGCACAGAACCAGGAGGTCTCCAAAAGCTAAAAAGCTCCATCTGATCAAAGACTTTGAATTCAACACCATTCTTCACTCTGATTACCGCCTCCCCCGTATTGTTATAATAAAACCATTTCTCAAAATTCTGTAGTTGTTGGGGGAGGGGATCTACCAATCTGACCCTATTCACAGTCTTTGGGGGTTTCACCCTTAGCATAATCTTTCCCTTTCCAGTCTCCGAGTCCTTGTCCTTCTTTGATCGTTTCCTCTCAGCCTTCATGTATCCAAAAGACTCAAAGTTGTCATTTAAGCCATTTTTAATCTCTTTCTCCAAAAGTGAGGCCCGATCACTAAGATTTGCATTCAGTAATGGCAGAGTCGCCAACGTCCTCAGATCCCATTTAGGCAAGGTCTTGAATGCCTTCTTCTTATGCATGTAGCTAATCCCACCCCCTCTCCTCTTGATCATGAACATCTTAAGGACGGGGTTATAACACCAGCTTATAATCCTCTTGTCAGCCAGTTTTTTACTTAACTCTTCCAAGTGTTAGAAAATGGGAGTTAATTCTTCAGTCTTCTTCTCTTTAACGAACCATTCATCTTTATGCATCTCAAAGATATCTTCATCTAGCTCTCCCTTTTTGGATACATATATTAATGGTCTCTTATCAACTTTATAGAATTCTGGCTCAGAATCATAATCTACTAGTTGTTCATCATCCTCTTTTTCATCAACTATCCCTTTTCCTTTCTCAGCACCTCCCTCAATCGACTCCTCCCTCACAACCTCTTCTCCTACCAGATCTTTGTCTACATCAAATCCCATGTTCACAAACCCAGCCTCCAGAATCTCCTCATCATTCTCCCTATCATCATTTTCATTCCTTATTCCAGAACCTTCTGCACCAGCAGTTGCTGCACCAGATGTGCCCTTTCCTGCCCTGGAGGAAGTACCCACGTTCAAAAACGTGTATTTAGAAGTGTCAGTTACATCATCTAACTCAGATGGAGTTATTTGATTGGGGAGCCCGGCAGCAGCTTTCAACTCATTAACCTCCTCCAGCAGTCTCTTGATCAGTTTGGTTTGATCGATCAGCATCTTGCACATTACCTCCATCATCTCATCCTTTTGCTTCTCCCTTATCTCCTGATTAATCAGCTTAGTCTTAATCATACTCCATTCGTTAGAGAGAGAGGTGTTGAGGTTCCTGATTACATCCTTATCTAAACTTGCCCTTTGTTCAGTTTGTGTGGGCTCAGTAAAGGTTTGATGTCTATGTTTGGTTCTCCTCTATGATTCTCCTATATCAGCTTTCTTCTTCGATCTTTTTTCCTTTTCAACCCCTATCTCTTCAGCCCTTTCATTTACTTCGTCTTCGAAATCATAATCCTTCTATTTTGCATATCTCTTTCTCTTCTTAGCTGCATCAGTCTATTGTGCTCTAGTTTCTTCAACTTGTTTATTCTCTGACTCGTCCACCCTTCTAATATAGTTCCATCCTTCAGCTGGGTACGTGTTTTCCCACAGATGGGTGACCTTACCACTAAATTCATGTCGGATGGCACAACAGTCTGCAAAAATATGTGGGTTCATCTGCACTAACCTTTTCAACTCCCCGTGTCTTGGCACGTTTGGAATTAGGTCATCAAAGATTATCTGAAGAAATCTAGGATACAGGACGTTCTCTGCCATACAAGCAAATATCAGTCTCGCAATGTTTGCCTTCTCCCCTATGCAGCATGACACCATAGCTTTTGTCCAGTCTATGTTCAACCCATCTGATCCACCTTTACGTGATCTAAACACATAATAAAGACATGGGCAATGAATCTCCATTCCTTTGAGAGAAAGGACTTCTTGATCTCCTTTCAGGAACCAAAAGCTGGCCCCTTATATCCCATACTCCTGAATGCTATGAACACCTCAATATCTGACATAGTGGCCTCTTCTCCTGAATCCTCTTCTAGTATTAGGATCCTTGAAACTGTCTCTGCTGTAATAGTCACCTCAATCTCCAAGACTTTAGCAGTGATCCTTTGGGTGTTTTGTGTAGATCATATATGGTAGTAGAATGAGAGATAGCGTAAGCTATAGGTGATCTTCACAGCCATCGAATACAGTCTTTGAAACCTGCTGCTTTAGGATGTGTTTCATCTAGAATGGCGGTGATGTTGTTTCTCTCATTGAATTTTAGATAAGCCATTTCAACCTGATATACAAATGAAATATTATAAAAAAATAAATTAATAAAATAATAAAAATAAAAAATAAAGAAAAATAAAATTCGCTGGCCGAAACTATAGTTTAGCAGGATGGGATTTAATTTCGGCAGGCGAAAGTATAGTTTCGCCAGCATGATCACACCAGTTTCGCCCAAACAGTGAGGTAGATTTGACAAGCCGAAACAATAGTTTCGGCATAGCGAAACTGAAAAATAGTCAGCGAAACTGTTATGTTTGCTCGGACAGCATAACCTTACAGTTTCGCTGAGAATTCAAGAACTTTCGTTCAGTTTCGCTGGACTATCGTTAATTTCGCTGGAAGAACAGCGAAGGTACCAAAGAGTCTCGATCAAATAACCTCACAATGTGATACTATAAACAAGATTAAATGACGGTCTTGAGTTTGAAACTCACTTGCAAGTGTGAATCAACAAACAATCGATATCAAAAATACAAAATCACAAAAACGCAGGAGGATGTCAAGAGGAAACCCTAAAGAGCCTAATAGTTCGATGGTGCGAATGTGAGAAGTTAATTTCGCAAACTGACTTAAATAGCAGAACTTTTGCAGGTAGCGAAACTATAGATTCACCTGACGAATCTATAGTTTCGCCAAGCGAAGCTGCAATTTCGCCAAGCAATACACAGATCAAAAATAACATCGCACAGGATGAGAATGCTGAGCGAAATTTAATATATAAGAATAAACGGAGATCTAAATCGACTAGAGATCACATCCTCAAGATATAGATATTAGCACAAAGATGACTTTAATCATCAACAAGCAATGAGGTCATAACGATAACTAAATCTGATCACATCCTTTGAAGGAATTTTGAAATTCTCAAACATATCAATAACGATTGCTAATATGTTTGTCCACTTAAACCCATGCCTTGTCTTTTTCAACAAACATCATCTGATTCGTTAAGGTTTGATTAGATGCTTCAGAATGTTAGAATTCCACAATCATTTGGTAAAAACCCTCATCCAACCTCTGGATTTCTAGAATTTTGATACGATCTTTAAAGAACAAGGCTTATGCATTACAGTGTAAGTGATTATCAATAGAATTTTGCATTATGTGATGAATTCATCATTTAGATGATTTGACATAACTCAGATCAAGATGGTGAGAGCCCCAGCTCTATACTCACGTATAACAAAGGAGATGATCATTTAATCATGTGCCGATGAGAGCTCGAGGTCAGTACTACCGTACAGCAGAGGAGATCATCACTCCAGGTTAGTACTACCGTACAACAGAGGAGATAAGCACAAGTATAAGACATATAAATACACAAGACATGATTTAAGGATATGGCTTATAAGATTTGTATCATGGTGGGTGAAAGATCAATTCTCAATCCAATTTTTATCGGGACTCAGTTTTCGTGCAGGCCAAAATGATTGCGTAAACCCAGACATCCTTAAGCGCAAATTTTAATTTAAATCATTTTGCTGTTGTCTACTTTATTCTTCAGGCTAAGTCTACCAAGCATATCGATTAAAGAATCTGTTTAATTTTCTTTTATTTTCAATTTAAAAATAAGATGTGAATCAAAGAGCAGCATCAGTTACTATCATTTCGCATTGTAAATAAATGAGCATATCCAGAAGATATACGATCATTTCTCGTTATCTCAAATCAAGTTCCCTGTTTTTTTATGTAGAACTTATATACACTCCCCCAGAATTTTATTTTTAGAAAAAAAGCCTTTATTTTTACAAAGATAAGAGAAAAGAAAAGAGGTTTTAAAAAGATATTAGCCCTAGCATAGAGATCAATTCATAAAAGCAAGATTTATCAAATGTTTTTGTGAAAAGATCTGCCTTTTAATTTTTAGTATCAATGGGAATAATATCGATATGCATCACGAATTGCATGAATCCGTGTTTCGATGTGCTTGGTTTAAGAATGATGAATAGGATTTCTAGCGATCCCGATAGCGGCTTCGTTGTCACAAAACAATGGTGTGTGGAGAAAATTGATTCCATAGTTAATCATCTAGTGTTGTATAGAAAGAACTTGTGAACAACAACTACAGGCAGCAATATATTCTACTTCCTCTGTAGAGAGGGAAATAGTGGTCTGTTTCTTGCTTTGCCATGAAATCAGACAATTGCCTAGGTATTGACATCCTCCAGTCACCGATTTTCTGTTTAACCTGCAACCATTAGAATCACTGACAAAATAAGCGTGTAAATCAAAATTACCACCATAGGGATTGTTGAAACCAAAAATATGAGAGTATAACAACTCTTAGTCTAGCATCTTGAATAAGAACTTTGAAAGAACAAGATTCAAGATAAACTAGTTGGTTTCCCCAAGGATCTTTGAATATCTCTCAGTGATCAACAAACAATAATCATGGTGCGGAAACCCATGATTAATATGTATGATTTCAGTGAACAATGTGTGTGTTTGTGTGTGTTTGAATGCAAGAACAAGAACAGATGAATAATATGATTGTTTGATTGATTTTCGTTCAAAAGCTTTCAAAGGATTAGGGTAGAGTGCTATTTATAGCCTATACAAAAAAGCTATGTAAAATTACTAATCTACCCTTATGTAAATGAAAATTACATAAAAATAATCCTAAGTGTCTAAGTCATCTGCTGTGGGAATAAGCCATCCACTGTGGAAGAGTCTCTTCATCCGCTGTGAGAACAATCTTCATCCGCTGTGGGACTTCGTCATCCTCTGTGAACAATCTTCATCTACTTTAGGACTTAGTCATCCGCTGTGAACAATCTTCATCCACTGTAGGACTTAGTCATCCGCTATGAACATGTTGTTCATCTGCCGTGATGTTGTTCATCCGCTATGATATTTGTTCATCCGCTGTAAAGGAGTACTTCATCCGCTGTGGCTTAACTCATCCGCTGTGGATGACTTGGCAAAATTTTCTTTTATCTACAAATTTGAAAAAAAAATTTACAAAATTTTTAGTGATAATAATGAATGTTAATGATGTTAATGTGTTTCTAATGTATGACTTGTATGTTGAAACACATTTGGTTGTTTGTTTGATAATGACAAGGATCATACTTTCTTGCACTAATTCTTAATGCACTTTGTTGAGTCCAACAATACTCCCCTAAGTATGATGTTGTCATTAAATGTTTGTTCTTGTGTATATTGTTTGATTTCAAGTGAATCACTTGTCTGTGTTGAAAATGATTGTTCCTAAGATTACACAGATGTAATCTTATCTATTAGTTTGTTTGAATTTGTTTGTTTATATGTATGTTATTTGATTTCAAGTGAATCACTTGTCTTCGTTGAAAATGATTGTTCCTAAGATTACACAATGTAATCTTACCTATTAGTTTGTTTGAATTTGTTTGTTTATATGTATGTTATTTGTGTTTATTTTAAAAAAATAACACTTGTATGAAATGTTTGATTATTGATTATATGATTACAAGTGATAACTTATCACAAGTAATGTGAATGATTGTGTGTTATCATGAATGTATGTATGATAGTATGAATGTCATGTGTTTGTATCAACAACACATGAATGATTGATTGTATCTATGTGTATGTTATAAAACTCATGTATGTATGCAAGTATGAGTGTCATTTGCATAATATCATATCATATAATACTCATGAGTGAATGATCAAGTAATAGCAAAACTTATAATGAAGGATATATAATTGGTTGTTTGTTCTGCCAGTGGTCATAAGAAACCTCAAGAGTGAGATGGTCAAGCTTCTTCTGTTTGCTTCTTAGCTTCTTCCATAGCCTTAACAGTATCATCAATTTCTTTCTAAATGGCTTGGTCAGCTTCAGCTTCCTTCAGTTTTTCTTCGAGGGTGGTCATCTTGTATGCATTTATGCAATTGACTATGTGTACCACAAAGTAGTCAATTGCACTCTTTTTATCATCATACTTGAAGTTTATCTTCAGATGCACCAATTGTTTAAGGGTTGATTGATCAAGGCTTTGTACATCAATATTGCTAACCAGTATGGTTACAACATGATTACCCTTCAAAATCTCTAGGTTGTTGTTCTCAAAGATTCTCATTCCTGTAATCCATTCTATGTAAGTCAAGGGTTGTTGATTTGTTTCAAGTCTGTTCTTTAGTGCAACATTTACATACACAGTTCCTAGAATTCTCAACATGTGTATGAAATAGCAGCAATCACCCTTGCATAGCTTATCTTGTATTGTTGGGAATGTCTTGGTTTTCAGGAATGACACATATATTGGAGGAAGCAGCTTGATCTCAACAGGATCAAATAATCTAATGTCAGCTGCCTCTTTTCCTTCAAGCATTCTTTCTAGAATCACTTAAAAATGTGTCTCATCATAATACCATCTGGTAATGGGATGTTGGTATTGATTGCCATTTATATTTTTAATGATCAGCCTCAAATCAGAAGGCCTAAGTGGGTAACCAACCCTCTCAAGAATATCAGGGTCAATCTCAGCAGTAGATTCTTCCCTGTCTCCTTTTGTTTTCTTGTTGATGCTTGTTCTTTTCTCAATTTTGCTATATGAAGTTTGTCTTCTCTATCAGCTTTGGCTTTCATTTGAGTGTAGTTTCTGTTCATGTAAGCTCTCATGATATGATAAAAGTCTTCTCCCCTGGGATTGTTTGTATGATTGACCATCCTTAACTGCATTAGGAGCAATCTATCTTCATAGCTCAGTGTTCCTAGTTAGGATATGTATGAGAAGTACTGAACAAGTCCAGATACTCTCTTGATGAGCATAGCATCCCAGACTTCATCATATTTCCATGCCATGATCTTTCTTTCATTGTCATTTGCTGTGAGAGTGATTTTGTCATATAGCTTGACAAAGTTTGTTTTCTCAGTGATCATCTCCGGAACCTCATTGCCTTCAGGCCATAACCTATGAGGCATGAATTGTCTTGGTTCTTCTATCTCATGAAGTTCAGGAGGAGCTTGATGATATGTAGATAGAGAAGATGCAGGATGTGGTTTGAATACCTGAGGCTTAAGTGCATTTGCCAACATGTTCTTGTATATCTCCTTAGCTATCTCTTTCATTTATGTTATTGTTCTTCCTGCATATGACCTGTATGGAACTCTTGTATGACTCAACTAGCTTTTCACCTGGGAGTAGGTCATCTTCTCTATTTGGGGATCTTTTGGTAAGTTCTTCTCAAGCTCTTGTCTGTCTTTGATCTCCTTGTACCTTCTATATGTTTGCTCTTGTTCATTTTGCATGACTTCTTGAAAGTCTTTGAGCAAGTCTTTAACCTCAGATAGGTTAAGATGTATGAATGAATCATAAGGGAATCCTCTTATGGTCAGCTCTATTCCCATTAATGTTTCTGGATCATCAGTGAACAAGTCTTGAATGTTTTGCATTATGTCATGCTCATTCCTTTCTTCTTCTTCTTCTTCTTCCTGTTCATCAATATCAGTTAGAATAGCTATTGGAGCATGAGGTTGTTCACCAGATTCATCAATCTGCCCCTCTTCTAATATAGCTACAGTAGATGATGATTGTGGAGCATCTGACTCGATAGGCTCAGTCTTCACTTTTAGAAGCTTTAAAGGAGGAGACTTGGCTTTTTCTTGTTCACCCTCAGCTTGTTTACCTTTGAGTATAGAGGGTAAATAAGATCTCTTCCTTTTTCTTTCATATGTTCTCATAGGAGTTTCAGATGATGATGATGTTTGATCTTTAGATGAATCTTTTAAAGCTTCACTAAATTGTTTGATCAACTCCTTTTGCTTGTCAGATAAGGGCTCATGAGGAATATCACCAGATCTTTGAGAAATTGGATCAGGACTATAAAAGTGTTGTCTCAAGATGGGTGAGTAGTGAATATTCTCAAAAGGGTTAGCCTCACTGAACAATTGATCCATTGTGTATGATTCTTCAGGAATGATCAGTGCTAGGCTTGTTTGTTCAGCTTGAGGTTGACTTGTTTCAGCTTCACTTGTCAAATTCTTATGACCACTCAGATCTTCATCAAGATCTGCTGAATGTTCTTCCTTATTCAGCTGAGTGTCATTGTGTTCAAGCACTCTGTTTAGCCTTTTAATTTCTTCAGATTGAGCTTCTATAATCTTTTTCAGCTCATCAATCTCTTGTTCTTTTGGCATTGACTGATTTCCCCAGTAATCAATTTCAGCATTAGCAATAAGGAGTTCATTGTCTTTCTCCTTTAACTTCTTCTTTGTTTGGCTTAGTTGTTGTTCAACAACCTTCATAATAAGCTTTTGTGCTTTATGATCTGAATTGAGCTTTTCAAACTCCTTGTCTTTCTCTTTGATTCTTTCTTTCAGCTTCTTTGTTCTTTGATTTGTTCTTTCAATGAGTTTATTGTACTTAGTGAATAAAAAGACCTTGGAGTGCTCAATATCCTCTTCTATGAGTATCTCACTACTTTGTTCAAGAAACTCAGTAGCAGGAGCAACTTGCTCGGGTTCAGGTTCAGGTTCAGGAGCAGAAGTTCCATCTGCATGCTCTTCTGTTTGTTGAGCAAGAGCTAAATCTATATTCCTTAGAAGGGATGATAATGTTTGCAGATCAGAAAGGTTTTGGCTATGTGTTGGCGAGCGAAAATGACTTTCTTGAAGGCTGAATGATTGAGGGTTGAATGTTTGAGGGCTATATAATTGTTGTGGTGATATTGGTTGTTCTGGATGTATGATTGGATGTTGTTGGATGATTGGTTCAGGTTGAATGATTGGATGTTATTGTATGACAAGGGCAGGTTGTGACAGGATCTCAGCCTCTTTGTTTGATCAATTAGATTGTTTTTGAAGCGGATTTAGCACAATAATTAGCGATTACAGCAAGAACACAAAATATTTTGCATGTAAAAGTACAAATATATATAGAGAGAAAAGATCTGCGAAAAGATGTTTTCTATAACTTTACACGTTTCGGCACCAAATACAATATGGCTCACCATCCTTTTATAACCGGCAAAAGGATGGATGATGATGTCACTTGACAGAGACATCAACCGATTATTAAACTAACTACTGATAGAACATAAAACTACTGAAGATGTCAACAACTGACATCTTCTTACAAAATCTGTCTACCTATTACAAGTACTAAAAAAGGAAACTACTGAAAAACCTACAACGACTGAAGAACAAACTCTTCAGTCGTTTATAACTACTGAACTCTAACAGCTGAAGAACAGACTCTTAAGCTGTTGTACAAACTACTGAAAAAAAAAGCAAAACTACTGAAAGGAAAAATCATCACAACAACTGAAGAAGACTTCTTCAGCTGTTGTGACAAACTCTGAAGCTTCAGCACTTGTTCTTCAGTCTTGGGCTTCAGATGATGTATCAGCTGATGACTTCAGTATATGTCATCAGCTGATGTCTTTAGTCTTTATCTTCAGACTTTGTGCATCAGTAGATGATCTTCAGTTCTTCAGTTCTTCAACTTTTGATCTTCAGCACTTGTCTTCAGTACTTGAAGTCTTCAGTACTTGTATGTTTCAGTACTTCAGACTTCAGTACTTATCTTCAGCACTTTGGGATCTTCAGCTGTTGATTCTTCAGACTTTGTCAAACTGCTGATGAAGGTCTTCAGCAGTTGTTGTGATGACATGTGGGACTTAGAGGTTTTCCTGATCTTGGCTCATTGGTTCTTTTGGTCCAACAAACTCCCCCTGAACCAATGCAGCCAAAACCTCTAATTTATTAAATGTCCCACTTATTGTTGGCATAAGGATTGGTCTATTTCCTTCTGGATCAGATCAGAAGTTGACCCTAATAAGCACTGGCCTTGGAGGAGGTCTCTGGTATTTGTTTGGCTAAGTATGGATGGGAGCTCTGTTTTCGGGAATTGGACACAGAGCTGTTGTCCCATCCATGAGACCTACCTCCCTCGTACGAGCCTGTAGGATTCTCTGGTGTAGGCTTGAAGGAATATCATCTGTTCTTTTTGGTTAAGTCTTCAGCCGCACCTTCGAATAACCCCTCTCGGCCGTACAGCTCTGAGACAAACTTGGCCTGTTTGCCATCTTTGAGCTCAATTGTTGTGACCTGCCTGTAGGCGAATTCATCTAGATGTTTGCCTTCTAAAAGCAGGTTGAGCTCATCCTTATGGAAGTTCTCAAGCCTCTTATAGACTAAGCCCTTCCTCACCACCCTATTGTCCAACATTGTTTGGGGTAGCTGCTTAGCTCTATAGGCTTTCTCGAACTCCTCTACTATCTCCCAGGGTGTTATTACAAGAGCCACAGAAATCACATCATCTACAATTCTCTTGAGTTGGCTCTTGTATCTCACAGGAATATCTTTCTTAACTATCCTGTGAGCCACCCTAGGATCAGGCCAAGTTCTCATTCTATCCTTATCATATTGATAGGTTTGCTTAAGAGTGAATAGTCTCAGAGCCTCCTTCTTCATGTTCATAATAGAAGTAGAAGCAGCATAGGATTTGTCAATGCTTTTCAGCATTTCCTCATCATGTAATCTTTGTTGCTCCTCTTCTTCTAACTTCACCCTCACAGTATCCATCTGTGAGGTGGGAGTGATGGTTTTGGATTTGGCTTTGGGTAGAGGGATGACTGCAGAAAGAGGCAGTCTATCCTCCTCATCCTCCTCTTCTTCTTCTTCTTGCAGCCTCAACACCCTTCTCTTCTTCTGCAAGGGTGGATCATTGGCTGTGGGTTTTGATGGTGAAGGGGTTGGTTTAGTGGGTTGTGTTTGGGTTGTTGGTGTGGGAATGTTGACAGGCACTGCTAGCAATTTTGAGATAAGTGAAGGTTTGGTCTGTTTTGCTAGCAGGGTCCTGTTCCCAGCACCGGCTTCTGATAGGGCCTCAGCGACCAGCCCCTTGGTAAAATCACCAGCTGAACAGATCTTGGTGGCTATAGCCAAGATTCTGTCCTTGGTCCATGCCTTGACATCAAGGACTGGCCTGCCCAGATACTTCGAAATGAATCTACGCATAGCCTCGAGTCTCTTTTTATCCTCTTGGCTATAAGTAGACCATCGGTAGTCTATCTCTTTCATCTCCACCTTTCTGATCTCCTGATCTAGCATGGCAGTGTCCATGTCAAATCCTTGCCTGAACAACTGATCAATGACAGAGTCCATTGATCTGCTTTGTTTAGCATCAGCCTCCTTGACAAGGGCTGCTAGATCAGGATCACCCTTCTCTCCCTCCTTCTCTCCCCTTTTCTTTTGATAAGTGACACTGAAATCCTTTTGGATTTCAGCCACTTCTATTTGCTCACTCTCCTCCCTCACCTTCTCCTTCCCCTTCACCCTACCAGTCTCCTCAGCCCTCTCCCTCTCAATTACCTCCTTTCTCCCTACTTCTATCACCTCCTCTCCCCTCTTCCTTTTAGCTTGCACTGATGTCTCCCCCTTTTTGGGTGCATTGGTTGGGGTTTGACTATCAGCAAGCGCCTTGGCTACAGCAACCTCCACCATGGGTTGTATATGTGTGGAAAGCCTCTCATCAATGATTTTCATCACAATTTCTATGATTATAGGTGTGATGAGAGGCAGGGATTTCTGGAGGAAAGCATCTAGCTGCTCAGGAGGGTTCTGGTCCTGAGAGCTAGTGCCAGAAGCAGGGGCAGGTGGCTGAGTTTGTGGGAATGGTTGAGTGTTTATGAGACCTTCGGGTGAAGGTGCCAGCTGTGGGTCAATGGTGGCAGATGGACTTCTATCTTGAGACATTTTGGCAAGCAGCTCTTTGAGTCTGCTTACCTCATCCTCTAAGATAGTGTTTTGTGCAACTACATCGTAGAAGAAGCACAGGTCATCATCAGTGTGAACTGAATCACCTGACCTACTGACAATGTCAGGATGTACATGCACTGAGTGTGGCTCAGATATTGCATGTGCCCCTTGGTCGTGGTACTGGGGACTTCCAGCCTCCGGATTGTATCCATCATCGGCAGTTGCCTCTGGTGAGGTCTTATTAATGTTACCAGCTTCACCCTGCGCAGATGTTGATGCAGAGGAAGTGGCAGCCTCACCAGAAGATCCTATCTCCCTAGCCACACTGGGGGATTGGATATGTGATTCTCTATGTTGTGGGCTCCCACCGGCACTTGTGTCCACCCTCTCTTCAGATGGAGTTTCCCCAGTTGTAAGTGGTTTCTGGGGAGAGGGTGGAGTGCTCAGATGAGTCAACATTTGGCGATTATGAGTGTAGGGCTTTATGGGGCGGTTTCAGTGGTTTATGGGCTTGAAGCAGAGTGCACATGGGGAGGAATGTGCGTTTCAATGGCAATCTTCTCAAGTGAGACAGATTCCAGATTTGTGGCTGCCCCAGAAGTGGTTGCATCAGGCTCCTGTTGAGAGGAAGCCTGTGCGGTTGTGGTGGGTGGAGTCGTGGTGACTGCTGGGATAATCTAACCAGCAGCCACTTCCTGCCTTTGTGTTGTAGGGGCATCCTCAGGGGACACATTTCCCTGAGTAGCCTTTGTTGGCTTCTTTTTGGTTTTTGGCTTGGTGGGGACTTTTGATTTGGAGGTGGAGGCTGTGGGTTCCTGCTGCGTGGGTTTTCGCAGCCGGCCAGCCTGTTTGAGTGATTGGTCGGTGTTGTGCCTGGAGTATACCTCGGCTAGAACAGCCATGGCAGGGACCCCAGTGCCAACAAGTCCCTCAGCTTGAAGCTGGTCTTCGATCATGTCCATAATGAACCGAGGATATAAAATCCATCGGTTAGAAAAAGGTTTGGCAGCCATGTCTTTGAGTTCCAAAAATATAATTTCAGTTAAGTTAAGTGGTTGTTTCTCAAAGATAGAAAATAATACCTGTTGCCACCTTGTTGACATTTGGTCCCATGAGGATGTTTTGGGGGACAGACACACATTCACCATGTGGAAGATGAGACGTTGGGGATCTGGGAAGTGTTTCTTCAACAAGGTGGATGCGGAGAGGTCACCCTGATAGTCGTTTGCTGTGAAGGATAGATCAAGGGCGCCTTTGGGGTAAGAGGTTGGGAAGGTGGCATCCTCCAGCTTTAGGGTTTGTCGAATAATAGCTGGAGTGATAACCACCGGGTGGTTGTTGATGGAGGACCGGAGAGAGACCTCGCCATCGTTCTCTCCGGTTTGGATGGTGATGTTCGTCCAGAACTCCGCCAAGGAATTGGTGTATATGGTGGGGTTAAGAAGAAATGCCGTTTGGTATGAAGAGTCGTGCATGAGATCGACGGCATTGTGAAATTTGGCCCAGAATGGTGATTTTGTGAGATGGGCGACACAGTTGTGTCGAGGTTTGAGTTGCATGGACGCCATTAATGGTGTATGGGAAGTTCAGAGGTTTTTGAAGAGTTAGGTCAAGTGAGAATTAAAAGCTCTGAAGGTTGGGTATTTATAGGGTAGGGCAAAGGCTGAAAGAAAACTACTAAAGGTTTTGGTGTTAGTCATCAGTTGTTGAAACTACTGATGACGTGGTCTTAACCTTCAGTGGTTGTAACATCTGAGGACTTTGTCTTAGTCTCCAGTAGTTGAAACTACTGAGACCTTGGTTTTGGCCTTCAGATGTTGTAAACGGCTGAAGACTTATTGTCAGTCTTCAATAGTTATAAAGTACTGAAGACCTATTTTTCATCTTCAGATGTTGTAACAACTGAAGACTTGGTGTTAGCCTTCAGTAGTTGTGAACTACTGACATCAGTAGTTGTGAACTACTGAAGACATGGTATTGCTTCAGTTGTTGTAAACAACTGAGGACTTGTTGTTAATCATCAGTAGTTGTGAAACTACTGATGACATGGTTTTGTCCTTCAGTTGTTTGGGTATGAAACAGCATCTGTTGGCATCAGCTGAAGAGAAATTACTCATCAGTTGTTTCCGTCAAATCAGTTGTTTCATGCAGACCTCCAAATTTACTCATCAGCTCTTTGGCTGACTTTCAGATGTTTCATTGACCCTTCAGCTCTTGTGAATATTTATCCCTTCAGCTCTTGTGATCAGATGTTCACAAGTGCTGATGAAATACTCTTCAGAGCTGGTGAACAAATTTTTGTCTTCAGTACTTATGTGTAAGATACACATCAGTACTTGTGAGCAAAATTTGTTCTTCAGTACTTATTTGTTTGAAAATATTACATCAGTAGTTGTAATCCACCTTACTAAATCAGTTGTTTTCAACAAATAATGTACATTGGTCTTTGAAGTATTTTAGTCTTCAGTAGTTGTGAAAGTGTTGAAGACTAAATTACTCATCAGTACTATTATTTGACCTTTGCTCATCAGTATTTGGGAAGTGAGAGCATCAGCATTGGTCAAATTATTCTAGCTGCAGCATACCAAGCCTTAGAACCAAATTTTGGAATGTGGCACTATCTAAAGGCTTAGTAAAAATATCTGCAAGCTCATGAGCACTAGGTACGAACATAGGATCAATCAGACCTTTTTCATAGCAATCCCTGATAAAATGATGTCTGATCTCTATATGTTTGGTCCTAGAGTGCTGGACTGGATTTTAACAATGCAAAGAGCTGAAGCACTATCTATTAGTAATGGATTCTTAGTCTCTGTAATGCCATAATCCAGAAGGTGGTTCTGAAGCCAAAGTATCTGAGAGGTACAACTTGCAGCAGCAATGTACTCAGCTTCAGCAGTGGATGTAGCAATTGATGTTTGTTTCTTACTCTACCAAGAAACTAAACAATTGCCTAGGAATTGGCAACCACCAGAAGTGGATTTTCTGGTAACTTTGCATCCTGCATAGTCACTTTTAGAGAAAGCAACTAATTTGCAAGAATGCCCAGTTGAATACCAAAGACCTAGTGATTAGGTACCTTGCAGATATCTAAAGATCCTTTTGACTGCAATCAAATGGGATTCTTTAGGTGCAGCTTGAAATCTAGCACAGGCACATGTTGCAAACATGATGTCTGGTCTAGAAGCTGTAAGGTACATCAAGGACCCAATCATACATCTGTAAAGGGTTTCATCAACCGCTTTACCTTTCTGATCTACATCTAGTTGTGTGATGCTGCTCATGGGAGTAGAACAGGGCTTACAGGTTTGTAAATGAAACTTATTCAACAACCCTTTGGTGTATTTGGACTGATGAATAAAGATACTATCAGTCTGTTGTTTGATTTGCAAACCTAGAAAGAACTGTAATTCTCCCATAGCACTCATTTCAAACCTTAGCTTCATTAGCTTTGTAAATTCATCACATAACTTTAGATCAGAGGATGCAAAGATGATGTCATCTACATAAATTTGAACAAGGAGCTTATGTTGTCCCACAGTCTTGATGAATAAGGTTTTATCAATGGAGCCTCTAGTAAACTTATTCTCTAGAAGAAAAGTTGATAGTGTCTCATACCAGCCTCTAGGAGCTTGCTTCAGCCCATAAAGAGCCTTATCAAGCTTGTACACCCAATCAGGATGTTAATTGTCCTCAAAGCCTGGTGGTTGACACACATAAACTTCTTCTTTTATTTTACCATATAAGAAGGCACTTTTGACATCCATTTGATAGACCTTAATACTGTGAAAGGCAGCATAAGCTAAGAACAGTCTGATTGCTTCCAGTCTGGCCACAGGGGCAAAGGTCTCATCATAATCGATGCCTTCCTCTTGTGCAAACCCCTGAACAACCAGCCTGGCCTTGTTCTTAACTATTTGGCCCTTCTCATCTGTTTTGTTCCTAAATACCCATTTGGTGCCTATAGCACACTTACCTTGGGGTAATGGAACAAGCTCCCACACTTGCTGTTTCTTGAACTGAAGAAGCTCAAGCTGCATAGCTTCCACCCATCTATTGTCTTTTAAGGCAACATGATAGTTCTTTGGCTCTTGCTGACTGATGAAGAGAGCATAGAAGCAGAAGTTGGACAATTGATTCCTGGTTGAAACTCCAGCATTGATATCACCAATGATTTGAGATGTGGGGTGATTTTTCAGCTCTTGATAGACTATGATATCTGTGCAAGTGTTTGTAGACCCATCAGCAGCAACAGATGGTGATGGAGATTCCTGAAACCATGTAGAAGATGGCAGCTCAAATGAAGTAGAGCAGGCAGAAATCTCATCAGCATTTGTTGTGGATGGAGCTGCTGAGGCTACAGGAGCATCAGGGTTAGTGGACTCAGTCAGTTTGTCACTAATCCTGAAGAGGTGAGTACTGACTACATCATCATCAGTACCACCAGGTGGAGAACTATTGACAGGCTTAACAGCTGGAGGTTGATAAGGAACATATTGCAGTATGTCCAGATCAAACAACTCCACAGGGTTTTGTGGAATCTTGTCCTTTGGAGATTCATTGAACTTAACATGCAGAGTTTCTTCAACCACCTTTGTCCTATAGTTGAAGACTCTGTATGCCTTGCCAGTTGATGAATAACCAACAAAATATCTTGCATCCACCTTACTAGCAAACTTGTAGAGTGGGTTGCTAGTGTTGAGAATGAAACATGGACACCCAAAGGCTCTAAAGAACGAAATCAGTGGAGCCAAATGATGAAGAACTTCATAAGGAGTCTTCATCAACCTCTTATTCACTAAAGCTCTATTCTGTACATAGCAAGCTGTATTGACAGCTTCAGCCTAAAAGGTCAGTGGCAACCCTGAGTCAGCCAGCATTGACCTTGCAGCTTCAATGAGAGTCCTGTTCTTTCTCTCCACCACTCCATTCTGCTCAGGAGTTCTAGGAATACTAAACTGCCTTTTAATTCCCTTGGACAGGTAGAAGTCATCAAGTGTGTGGTTTCTAAACTCTGTTCCATTGTCACTCCTCACACACTTGACCTGCAGGGAATACTTCTTTTCTACAAATGACAAAAAGTTCATAATAGTCTTGGCTGCTACATCCTTGGAGTGTAAGAAGAAAGTCCATACAAACCTGGAATAATCATCCACAATTACCAGGCAGTATTTCTTCTTTGCCATGCTCATTACTCTGACAGGACGAAAGAGATCCATGTGCAGGAGCTGCAACCAGGCAGTGGACTTTGGTTCTTCTATTGAAAGGAATGAAACTTTGTGTTGTTTTCCTTTTAAGCAAGCAGTGCAGTTATCTTCACACTTGAACTCCTTTAAAGGCAATCCTCTTACTAAACCATGGCTTATCAGCTGATTCATGTTCTTGAAATTATCATGCCCCAGCCTTCTATGCCATAGAGTAGACTCTTGAGGAGAGGCCTTGGAGAATCGGCAAGGATGGCCTTTTAGATCTATCTTTTTGGAAAGATCTAAGGCATACACTCTTCCTGTCCTGTTGGCCTTCAGGAGAGTGTATTCATCCAACACCTTGTCAATCAAACTCAGAACTTTGAATGACAGAATCCGACAGTTCTGGCTTGTGAAAAGGGCAACATGGCCTTTATCACACATTTGACTGACACTCAAGAGGTTGTACTTGAGATTCTCCACATGGTTAACATCATCAAACCTTATTTCCCCATTGGAAACAAAGCCTTTTCCGATGATGTAACCCTTTGCATCATTTCCAAAGGAGACAAATCCCTTCTTTCCTTGAGAGTAGTCATTAAGAAGGGAGCTGCTTCCAGTCATGTGCATAGATCCTCCACTTTCTACATACCAGATGCTTCTATGGCATGTTGAAGAACCCTGCAATCATAACCACATGTTAGTTAGTTTTAGAGACCCAAACCTGTTTGGTTTTGGGTTTGTTCTCAACTACAGGTGCAACACTAACAGGTGTGTTATGTGTGACAGCCTGAGGTGAAGGAGATGGTACAGAAGAGGAACCCTTTAGCTTGGGCTTCCTTTTTGTGGTTTCAACACAGGAGCATCTAAATGGTTGACTCTTCCCATTAGATGCTGAACCATTATCACCAGTTGTGTCTGACTTTGTGATAAAGCTTTCAGCTCTTCAGACACATTGGGGCTTGCTGATGATGGATTCCTATGTTGCACCATCTTCTTTTGAGCAACCTCAGCTATTGCCTGAGCAACCCCTACCTTCTTTTTAGATTTAGCTTTGGGCTTAGGGATTTCAGGCTTGGATGTTGCTAGTACAAACTTGGTTTCAAACTCATTCTTCAGTTTATTTATGTCCTCATTAATTTTCTCCCTTTGTTTGAGTTTGGAACCCCTTTTGGACCAACAATCATTAGTAAGATGATTAAACAAGCCACATATCTCACATGGCTTCTTCTTCATCTTATGTTGATCATCAGCTGAAGGGGATGAAACTGCTGAAGACTTGTTCTTCAGCTGTTTGCTATCAGTACTAGCAGTTTTCTTCCTAGTAGTGCCTGCTCTCCTGACATCCTCTTTAGCTGTCTTCAAACCTTTTCTACTGTTAGTTTTCTTCTCTTTAGTGCTAACGGTAGTTGAGGTTTGAACTTCAGATGTTATCACTTGCTCTCCAGTACCTTCAGTACTTCTAGAGACAACACCTGAGTTGATCAACCTTTTGATCATGTGAAAGCAACATTTGAACCATCAGCTGTTGTAGCATCAGCTGATTGGTTTTGGCAGGAGTTAATGCTGACTTCTATCTCTGATGATGCTGAATCAGAGGATAGTAGGTCATATGATAAGAAGGATTGGTTATTGCTCTCTCCATCAGATTCAACTTCTGCTCTTGAAGTGAAATCTGTAGGAGGAGCAGTTGATTATAACCAATGCCAAACTTCACATTGGAAGCTGACTGCTTGCTAAGAAGCATTTCAAAACCCTTGCATGATTGCACCCATCGATCACACTCTACTTGGGTGGTTGCAAGAGTTTCCTTGAGGTCCTTGTACTTCTCTAGAAGTACATCTTCCCTAGATTTGTCATCTTTTATTTGGCATTTAAGCTTGTAAATCTCATCATTTTTCTCTTTTAGTGCAGCCTCAAATTCAGCTTTCTTTTTGGAAATAGTGTGCTCTAGCTCAAGATTTTTATCTATTAAAGCTACATTTGCTTCTCTAATAGAGGCAAATGCTGATATGCATGATTCAGAACAAAGCTTGGCTTTAGCCTCAGTGGATACCTGCGATGAGGCATTGGATGATGACCCTTCAGCAGACTCAAGGGCCATCAAAGCAAGATTTCCAAATGGATTTTCACCACCATGTTGACCAACACCTTGGAGTAGTTGTTCCTGACCAGATAGATCATCTAGCAGACTACTCCAGTCAACAACTCCTAGGGTGAAGAAGCTGTGTTGTTGAGGTTGTGTTTGATGATGAGATTGGGAAGATTGGGGCTCAGGAAGAGTATGTGGTGGCTGAGCAGAAGGTGCTTGAGTTTGACTGGGCTGAGGCACATAGTAGCAGGGGTATGGGTATGGCATATGACCCTGAGGCACAAAATAAGCAGGTGATGCCTGTGCTTGTGATGGATGGCCAGAACTGGAGGAATGTTGCCCTCTGTGCTGTGAGCTATTGCTTGGAAAAGTCACAAAGGATGTAGATGAGTTAGATCCAGATGATCTACACTCTCTAGCAAAGTGTCCAAGCCTTTGGCACTTGTGACACCTCAACTTGCTCTTGTCAAAACCAACTTTGGTTTTGCCAGAGAGACTAGGGAATTTCCTACTAGTTCTCTTGTAGAACCTTTGAGATCTGATATTTATCATGGCCATTTGGTTCAAAATATCCATCTCTTCCAGATCATCACCTGGAATGCCCTTCAAGTCCTCCATCAGAAAACACAGATTATCACCGCTACCTCCTGAACTACTACTAACACCAACAAAAGCTTGTTTAGAATTGGTAGAGAAATCAATATGCTCATCATAAGAACTTTTCTGATGCAGCATATTCTGACTCTTGACTTATCAAGGCAGCATTGCCATGGACAAAGTCATCAGCGAGCTTGCCAGAGGTGGACAACTTCCTCTTTTGCTCTATCTCTCTCTCAAATGTGAGCAGTTTCCCATGAAGTTGGGTGAGAGATAGAGTATCTAGATCTGCACTGGAGCGTAGGACAATGGTATAAGTGTCCCATCTCTCAGGCAGTGATCTGAGGAACCTGTTGTTCATCTGGCTGTTGGAGTACTCTTGTTTGACCATCTTCAACTCAGAAATCAAACAAGAGAACCGCTCAAACTACTGAGTCAGAGTCTCACCCTTCCTATGAGAGAATGTCTCATATTGTTGGGCGAGGATTTCCCTATTATTTGCAAAGACCGAATCGGTTCCTCCAAATTGTTCCTTCAGAGCAACCCATAGGTCATGAGCTGTTTCATGATGCAAAAGCCCTGAATAAATCTCATTTGGAATAGCCATGATTTAGGGACGCTCACCATAGGCTTGTATGGTCCATGCACCACTGACTTCCAACAACCAGCACTGTTGACAGACAAGTGGTGAAGCATACGACGTTGCCATATGTTATACTCATTCCTCTCAAGCATCGAAGGCTTGGTTGAGGAACCAGTATTGTGAGGATCGTTAGTTGGTATCGTCATCTCAGGTTTTACTCAAAAACAAGTTTAAGCAAAACAAATGTAGCTCGAAACAACCAGAGAACCTCAAGATTTTGGCCAGAAACAGCAGAATCTCACTCTCTATAGCTAATTCTTGCAAATCGCTAATTCGATCAAACGTAGAGATCAAAAGAGCAGTTTCAAATGATCAATAGTGAAATCGATCAATGATTAACCAGCTCTGATACCATTTGACAGGATCTCAGCCTCTTTGTTTGATCAATTAGATTGTTTTTGCAGCGGATTTAGCATAATAATTAGCGATTATAGCAAGAACACAAAAGATTTTGCATGTAAAAGTACAAATATATATAGAGATAGAAAAGATCTGCGAAAAGATGTTTTCTATAACTTTACACGTTTCGGCACCAAATACAATATGGCTCACCATCCTTTTATAACCGGCAAAAGGATGGGTGACGATGTCACTTGACAGAGACATCAACCGATTATTAAACTAACTACTGATAGAACATAAAACTACTGAAGATGTCAACAACTGACATCTTCTTACAAAATCTATCTACCTATTACAAGTACTGAAAAAGGAAACTACTGAAAACCCTAGAACGACTGAAGAACAAACTCTTCAGTCATTTATAACTACTGAACTCTAACAGCTGAAGAACAGACTGTTCAGCTGTTGTACAACCTACTGAAAAGAAAAGCAAACTACTAAAAGGAAAAATCATCACAACAACTGAAGAAGACTTCTTCAGCTGTTGTGACAAACTCTAAAGCTTCAACACTTGTTCTTCAGACTTGGGCTTCAGATGATGTATCAACTGATGACTTCAGTAGATGTCATCAGCTGATGTCTTCAGTCTTTGTCTTCAGACTTTGTGCATCAGTAGATGATCTTCAGTTCTTCAGTTCTTCAACTTTTGATCTTCAGCACTTGTCTTCAGTACTTGAAGTCTTCAGTACTTGTATGTTTCAGTACTTCAGACTTCAGTACTTATCTTCAGCACTTTGGGATCTTCAGCTATTGATTCTTCAGACTTTGTCAAACTGCTGATGAAGGTCTTCAGCTGTTGTTGTGATGACATGTGGGACTTAGAGGTTTTCCTGATCTTGGCTCATTAGTTCTTTTGGTCCAACAGGTTGTATGATTGGAGCTGGTTGGATGAGAAGGGCTGGTTGGTTGACTTGTTGAAATAGCATAAATGGTTCATCTTGTCCTGGAGTTCTAAGAAATTCCTCAGGAACAGGGATGTTGTGATCAATCATATGAGGAGAGACATGTATCTCATCTCCTTGATAAATGTTAGATCTAATCCTACTGAATACAACCTTATTGAAGTGAACAGGATGTACAATAGCTTATTCTATTGGAATGTTTGGTAACAAGTCATCTATGATCATCTGCATGAATCTTGGATACATGAGAAACTTGTTCCTCACCTTAGTGATGTTGTACACTAGACCATTTAGAATTTGTGTAGCAAAATTGAATGGTCTTCTAGCAATGATGCTAGCTAGTGCACATGAAGCTCTTAAGGATGTAGTATCCCATCCTATCTTTCTGTTTGTCATTATCTTCTGATAGGTGTGCATCAAGAACCTAAATTGTACACTCATGTGTGACTTCTTGATCTGCTTCCTGTCAATTGTTCCAGTGTACCCAATTTGCCTGAACACATGTAACACATAGTGTTCATCAAACTCAACTGGGCCTAAAGCATCTTTTTCACCCAATTACAATAATCTTCTAATGAGTACTTCAAAGATGATGATTTATTGATTATGCACAGTAGATATGACTACTTGCTGACCATCAATCTCTCCTAAGTGTGCATTGGTCCAAAACTGGACAATGTGATCTTCATAGATGTCTTGTCTAAATGTTATTGCATGTACAAGCCTTGTTTGTCTGATCGCTGTAACGCCCGTAAAATTTTCTAAACAAGTCAAATAATAATAATGGGCTTAGACGAGACCATTTAATAAAAATAGGATGGTTATGGGTGTTAGACCAAGTTAACTCTACGGGTCATGAGCTTGACGAGTTTAAGGTCCCGGGAACGCCTGATATATATAGACAGATCAGCTGAGCAACTCTCATTTGCACTCAACACCCAATTTCTAGTGAGAGAGTGTAGAGAGAGAAAGTGTCGATTCAAGGCGCGGTTGATCAAGAGATTGAAGATTGGTGTTCGTGGGCTTCCAAACAACAAGAATACAGGTAAGAAACATCATTTAATTGTTCCTTTTGGTGAAAACCCGGATTCTAGTTTTGGGGTTTTTGAAAGTGGCAAGAATCGCCCGAAAACTCACGTTTTTATGTAAGAAAACATGTAGAAAGCTTAGATATAGCTTCCTGGATGATAACCCAAGGTTTGGGTGTAAAAGATCGAAGTTTTGGGTTAAAAATAGGTTGGTTCGTAATTTTCAGCTCGTTCAGCGAACCTAAGTATTCATCTAGCGAACCTATGTATTCGTCCAGAGAATCTAGCAGAGAACCTAGCAGAGATCTAGCAGAGAATCTATCAGCGAATCTATAGATTCTCTCGTAGATTCGCTGACATTGTCATGCAACGAAAGTTGGGCGAAACTGGCAGCAAAGATGCCAGAAAATCTAGCAGTGAATCTAGCAGAGAATCTATCAGCGAATCTAGTAGAGAATCTAGCAGCGAAATTAGGCAGAAATTAACTCCTTTGAGTGTTAACTCATCTGCAGGTGGTGTAATGCAACCCTATCTTTTAAAGCTTGATTGAGAAGCTACTCATCAAGTACAGGTGAGTTCTAGGACCCCTCATTTACTTGTTTTAAATGATTTTGGGGCTGGAACACATATAAACCCGTTTCTTGAAATGTGTATGTTTGACCCATCTGGGTGTAATCACAGGTAGTATGTTTAAGGTATGATTGTGGACTTGTATGTGTTTGGATGATGTCCTAGTATGATTTCCCAAGGTTTAAGAGGGATAATTAGGGTTGTTGAACTCAAGGAGCTGCATAGTTGAATTCTAGCTTTCGGGGGAAAGTGCAGGAGTAAGTCCTGACATGGAATTTTCCATATGTGCCTGTAGATGACTGTTGATTTAGGTTATGTGTGTATGACACCTTGCAGGCTTATAGATGGTCCTCATCGGGCATAATAGTAACGTTGCATGTTTATGCATGATGTATGATATGTAAGTATGAAAGCATATAATGATATGCGAGTAAGGCTTAGGAATGATGATAATGATGTTGCATGTTATTACATAAGTTATGATATGTGAGTATGACGCCTGGTATGATGATGTATGAATGGTATGCGTGTTCCTTATGATATTGTATGCAGATCTTTCCCAAAACTTTATGAATTATAATAATGAATGAAAAGTATTATATAACGTAAAGTGAAAGATAAAGAAAGAGGAACGTAATGAATGAATGCAAGCATAAACGAACAAATGAGAGTAAGGATGGCTTACAAGAGGAAGGAAGGAGGCTCACAACTCATTGGGAGTTGTCAGCACAACTGTGTGTGTTATAGCATTTGATCATGGCTAACTCATAAGGGGACATAGACACAGTGGGAGTTCAGCTTTGGAAGCTTCTCCGATATGTGCGATGTGGTATTTACTGTGTGCTATGTAGCGTACGATTTTGGCCTACCTCATGTCGATTATGTAGCGTGCGATTTTGGGGCTAACCCATTAGATGGCGTGTGATTCTGGCTAAACCCTGAGAACCCTCACACACAGGAGGAGTTGGTCTCGGTGACCTCTCCGTTGGTGCGATTATTAGATATGTACGGTGGAACTCATAAGGGGACATAGACACAGTGGGAGTTCAGTTTTGGTGACTGCTCCGATACGTACGATGTGGTATTTACTGTATGCTATGTGGCGTACGATTTTGGCCTACCTCATGTGGATTATGTAGCGTGCGATGTTGGGCTAACCATGAGATGGTGTGCGATGTTGGCTAAACCCCAAGAGTTCTCACACACAACGGAGAGTTGGTCTTAGTGACAACTCCACTGGTGCGACTTGCGTGAGACGAGATAGTGAGGTGAGTAACTTTGTGTTGTAACAGACTCGGATGGAGTTCAATCCAGGTGATTGACTCGACGGGATCTTTGTCGCGTATCTCGGCACAGTATCAGCCTTCGGACATGAGTCGGGGATATTGCATGAGACAAGATCTAGACGAAAGAAAGAGAACCATGAAAGAAAGAAAGTATAAAAATGAACGAAAGTTAATGAACGTAATGAAAGTTAATGAACGAATGAATGAACAAACGATGATGAAGATAATAATAATAATTATTATCTGTATGTATGTATGATGTACGCTCACGAACGAAATGGCATAATAAAGAACGAAACAGGATCCTCGTCACTCGACCTCAGTAATCATCGCTGTGTGCCATGAAGAGGGTAAAGTGTGACCGGATCCAGATAGAAGTAAAAGATAGAGGATGCATGAAAGATAAAGATAGATAATGAACGAATGACAGACAGTGAATGAATGAAAGTTAAGTATAAAGAATAAATGAGAAAAGAAGATAATAATGATATTATCTATGTGTACGTACGATGTGTGATAGCGTAAAAGTAAAGAAACAGTTTTTAAAGAAAAGAAAAGTATGTTTTTAATATAAAACTAGAACTCACTCAGCAACACTGACTTTAATGTGTTTTCAGTTGGCAGGTATGTTGCTAAGGATGGCACAGGGCGACTACTCAGCTGTTGAGGCTGGCATCCATATTTTGACATGTCATTGTATTTTGAGAAGAAAACGAATGTTGTAAAGTTATGAAATGACATGTTTTTAGTTATAAATGAAAGTTTTAAATTCCGCTACAAAGTAAATGTACGTTTTAAAATGTTTTATGTGCGATAAATAACCAACTGTGAGGTGACCGGGAACGGGGCCTTACAATCGCTTGGATCATATCTCTGTAGTTCACGGACCTTGGTAAGTTAGGACCAAGGAATGCACATATATTGTGATCTCTCACAAATACTAAGTCAGTCATATCTGCAGAAAAGATATTAGGTGTTAGTATTGTGTATGGACATAAAGTGTAATGATGAAATGATGATCATTGTATGTGTTATGGGATGATGAATGGTATATTCATTCATTTGTGTGTGTATCATCTTTGCAATTTGGCAATTTAGCCATCTTGACTTTTAAAAGTCAACAGTTTTATCAAATTCAAATCAAGAAATTTTTCATTGTTTTAACTTGATTTCAATCATAGTTTATGAATTTGAGTTAGTTTATCATTAACAAGTTGAGTTAAACATCCCATACTCATGTGATTGATCTCATATCATATCAAATTGCAAATTTTAGTTTGACTATAAAAAGTCAAACAAGACCATTTAATGCATATTCAATACAAATGCATTTAATGTTGTATGATTGTTGTTGAGCCAATTCAACTTAATTTTCATGTTTGGTTCATCAATTTGAACATGTTTGCAAAGTTATAACATTCTTTAACTAACTTTCAACATTTTCAAAGATCAAAATTTAATTTTTTTTTAAATTTGGGCATGAACATTCGGTGTGATTATGAATCCCGATGAACACATACCCAAATTTCTTCATATAATCAGTTCATACATAGTCATATATCACTAATTTAGTGTTTGATTTTAATGTAAAACATAAAATGATTCAAATTTTGATTTTAGTCCGATTTTGACTTAGGTCAAACAATGTGTGAATCATAAACTCTTAACAGCATGATTTCATGAATGATTGATGTTACAAATCATGTTGTTTTACCCAATCAATGATGAATTAGTTGATTTATCGATCAGATTTATGTGTTTGAAGAACAAGGGTTCGAGGGTTTAATAAGGGTTTTAAAAATTTACTAATATCTCACATTCACTCTTGGTGAAATGAAAAATTTACAAGTGTTTACTATATATACAATGGACAAATTATATGTCTGATGTGTATATAGTGTGTTCTGAGTGACAACTTAAATTTCAAAATTTAAGTGTCCGTTGTGAGTACAGTGTCCGTTGTGGCCACAGTGTCCGTTGTACAATTTTGGCTGTACGCTATGGACCCTCATAGAGTGTACAGTTCACATAGCGGATGAAATAAATGTTCATGCGCTGTGACTGTTTCCACAGCAAATGAACTATTTTGTTCATGCGCTGTAGAAACTTGAATATTTTTTGATGAATTTACAGCGGATGAACACTTTGTTCATGCGCTGTGACTGTTTCCATAGCAGATGAACAATTTTGTTCATGCGCTGTAAAGCTTGTGTGATTTGTTCACAGCGGATGAACAATCTCGCTCAGACGCTGTCAACACTTGAAAAATCCTGAATGATGTTCACAGCGGATGAACAATTTTGTTCATGCGCTGTCAAAACTTGAAATTACCAAAATTTGTTCACAGCGGATGAAATTTTACTCATCCGCTGTATGAACAGTTGTACTTTTTCATATAAACAATTGAATGTTTTGAATGTTTAAAGTCCTTAAAATATTTTTCAACATAATTTTAAAGTGTATGTTAAAATATTGAAATTTTAACACTTCAATATTTGGATGATAAAAATATCGCTCACAAGCAATATTGTGCATATGTATGTGTGACTAACTGCTGTGTTTGAGTGCTGGCTTGACTTGGCTTTATGTAAAATTTCAAATTTTAAAACCATACACTTTTAACCTGTTAAAAAGTTGCACATGTTCTGCTGACTTTGTCATTTCCATGTTCAAATTCTCCCCCTAAATTTTTGCATATTTATAAAACCTTTATAAAATATCAAAAATTTAAGACATGTGTGAATGGAAATTCATCAAAGTCCAATTTGATTGCTTTTATGATATGATTTTTTAGAAAGATAATTCTTTATCTAACTAAATATGTGTGATTCTCAGAACGTTGCATGAATCAATTCATATAACATGAGATCATACTAGTCTTAAGTCCTCATAGAGTTGTTTGATATAGTTTAAGAATAGACATAGACTAATACAATGTTGATTGCAGATATTTGGATCCACTTAAACTCATGCATGGTGTTAATGATGGATTGAAACAGTGAGTGATTATCATGTTTTGGGTATATTTAGATGACATGTATGTATCCCACATCTGATTGTATGTTAAAATCAATCCTTCTTAAGATGTACTAGCAAGAACTTTCAATACTTAGGACCTAGTTACTTTGGAGTATAGATGCTCAATTTGATCCTTTTGATTGATCCTCAATGGGATTCTTTTTCCCTTCACTTTGAAGGTGATCCTCTTTGGGATTCTTTTGATTGTTCATCCTTGATGGATGTGTTCCTCATTAGGAATCTTTTTGGATCAATTGTTGGTCATTCAGGTCTGTGCTTAGCACAACAAAGAATGCCATATTGTACTCCAAGTCTATGATAATCATAACAGAGGAGACAATTGTATGATTGAGCAGTTTATAAACTGTTTCACTTGGTGTATTGTAGTTACTTTACTAGTAATCCTTATTGGATAGACCAATACTTACTATAAACCAAGATATGTTGTTGACCACACAATCATGATCATTTAGTTCTTCACTGTTGAATGTGATGTTATATGTTCCATGCTGAGCCTATCCACATATCAAACAAGGTATTGTCAGTCGTTATTAGTGGAAATGACTCTAGAGAAGAAACAATCTAGTGTACTATCATTTCTCATGTATGGTTATGTCAGATCCCAAAATGTTTGTTATTTGAAGAACATGATTTGATGTTTGATAACTTGATTTTTTGAGAAATTAGCTTGTTTGAAATTTAGGACTTTGATAAAAAACAAGCTTGTATGATTTAGTGTTTTGAAAACATTACTTGTTTGATTCATAGTTGATCATACCAAGTGACTGAACTAAAAATTCAAATCCTGTGGAATCAAATGGTTTGGTAAAAAGATCAGCCAACTGGTTGTCTGTATGGACTTTAATCAACTTTATCAGACCCTTTTCTGAGCAGTCTCTCAGAAAGTGATATCTGATATCTATGTGTTTAGTTTTTAAATGTTGAACAGGATTGTCAGTTATAAACATAGCAGCAGAATTATCTATATGTATTTGTGTTTTAAGAAAATTAAAGCCATAGTCAAGCATTTGGTTTTGAATCCAAAGCACTTGAGAATAGCAAGCAGAAGCAGCTATGTATTCTGCTTCAGTTGTTAACACAGACACATTTGTTTGTTTCTTGCAGTGCCAGGAGATCAATCTTGATCCAAGAAACTGACAATCTCCATAAGTGGATTTTCTGTTGTTATTACATCCACAATAATCACTGTTAGTGTATGCATATAAAGGGAAGTCTCCATCTTTGGGATACCATAACCAAGTGTTGGTTTACGTTTCAAGTATCTAAAGATTCTCTTTACAGCATTTATGTGTGATTCTTTTAGATCTGCCTGATATCTAGCACATATGCAAACTACATACATGATGTCTGGTCTACTTGTAGTTAGATACATTAAGGAACCTATCATTGATCTATAAAGTTTCTGATCAACTGATACTCCTTCTGTGTCTGGTCCAATCTTCAAGCTAGCTGCAAATGGCGTTTTGCTAGATGTGCAGTGAGACATGTTGTATTTCTTCAATATCTGATGAGCATTCTTGCTTTGGTTGATGAAAAATCCTTCAGGTGATTGGTGAACTTGTAGACCTAAAAAGAAGGTTAGCTCTCCCATTGAACTCATTTGGAATTTTGATTGCTTAAGACATTCAAATTCTTTGCAAAGCTGTATGTTTGTGGAGCCAAAGATAATGTCATCCACATAGACTTGAACCACTAGCAAGTCTTGTCCTTTCTTCTTTAAGAACAATGTCTGATCTATTTTCCCCTAGGTATACCCATTCTGTAGTAGAAACTTTGATAAAGTTTCATACAACTTCCTAGGTTCTTGATGAAGACCATATAGAGCCTTGTCTAGTTTATAGACTCTATGAGGGAATTCTGGATCTTCAAACCCTGGTTTTGTCCATTTGGAAGACAGTGAAGTTTTTGGGTGAGGCATATGCAAGGAATATACAGATGGCTTCTAGTCTAGCTACTGGAGCAAAGACGTCATCATAATCAATGCCTTCCTCTTGAGTATATCCTTGGGCAATAAGCCTTGCTTTGTTCCTAATGACAATCCCTCTGTCATCTGCTTTGTTTCTGAAGAACCATCTTATTCCTATGGCATATTGTCCTTCAGGTAGATCAACCAATGTCCATACCTCTTGCTTCCTGAATTGCTGTAGTTCCTCCTGCATTGCTTCTATCCAACCATTATCTTGAAGTGGTTCAGTGATGTTTTTGGGTACAGTCAGTGATAAGAAATAGGAATACAAGCAAATGTTTGCTGTGTCTGATTGACTTCTTGTCAAATGGGTATTACGGTCACCTATGATGTTTTCTAAAGGGTGATCTTTGTGTATCTTTGTTGTTTCAATCTGATCAACAGGAATTGTTGAATCAAGATTGTTTAAGGTTTGTTCTTGTGTGGTAGGATGCGTAATGGTATTTGTGGTTGTGTTACATTCTGTCTGTGTTACCTCATTGAATGTTTGAGGGGAAGCATGAAAGAAATCTAAGATTTCTTCTTCATGATGTGTGTCTGGTAGGGAATGATAATCATCATCTTCTTCAACTGTGTGTGGCTGGTTTGATGTTGGGTGATTGAATGGTTGGTTTGTCACATGTGTTGAGGAAGATGGTGTGGATGTGGTTGTTTCATTGGATGTCTTTGTTTGATCTGGAGGAGGTGTAACTATTGTACTTGAAGGAGATGCTGTTGTTCTCCTTGGAGGATCAACAGTTAATGGAACATCTATTGTTGTTGATGGAAGTACCATTGGATATTCAATGTCTTCTTTTGTACCTGAAACATAATGACTTGGTTAATGAATCAATATCAAACAACCAGTCAGATCCAATGAGTTTCTTTATGAAAGTGTGTTCATTGAAGATCACATCAGTAGTTTCTTCCAGAATATTAGGTCTTGGATTGTATACTCTGTAGGCTTTTGAGCTTCCAGAGTATCCAACAAAGAATCCATCATCTGCTTTTAGAGCAAATTTGGATAATTGTTCTCTGGTGTTTAATATTGATACTGAACATCCAAATGCTTTAAGGAATCCTATAAAAGGTTTTCTTTTAAACATTAATTCATATGGAGTTTTTGAATGTTCTTTTATTATTAATGTTCTGTTTTGTATGTAGCAAGCTGTGTTGATTGCTTCTGCCCAAAAGGAGATGGGCAACAGAGAGTCTGCAAGCATAGATCTTGCTGCTTCTATCAATGTTCTCTTTCTCCTTTCAGCTACTTCATTTTGCGGAGGAGTTCTTACAACACTGAATTGATGACTTATGCCCTTTTCAGCACAGAAAGAAAAGATAGAGTCATTCTTAAATTTAGTACCATTATCACTTCATAAAAATTTAACTTTAAGATCCAATTGATTCTCAATCTTAGTGATAAATGTTTTGAGAATATCTGATGTGACAGGATCTAAGCCTCAACGGATTTAGCACGAGAATTACGCAAACAAGCAAGAACACAAATGATTTTGCATGTAACAGTAAAGCTATAGAGAGAGAGAACAATTCTGCCAAAAAGGTATTTTCTATTGAATCACACGTTTTGGCACCGTTTACAATTAGGTCATCTTCCTTTTATAGGAAGAATGACGTCAGCTGATGTCACTTGATAGTGACATCAAACGGTTATTAACAAACTACTGAAGTAACACCTAAACTACTGAAGATGTCAAACAACTGACATCTTCTTACAAAAGCTAAGTGTTACTACTTATTACAAGTTACTAAAAAAGAAACTACTGAAGAGTACAACGACTGAAGAACAAACTCTTCAGCCGTTTAAAACTACTGAACTACAACGACTGAAGAACAAACTCTTCAGCCGTTTTACAAACTACTGAAAGGAAAATTACAACTACTGAAAGATAAAACCATCACAACAACTGAAGACGACTTCTTCAGCTGTTATGACAAACTCTGAAGCTTCAGCACTTGATCTTCAGACTTTGAACTTCAGACGTTTCATCAGCTGATGACTTCAGTAGTTGTCATCAACTGATGTCTTCAGTCTTTGTCTTTAGACTTTGTACATCAGTTGTTGATCTTCAGTACTTCAGTTTTTCAGCTGTTGATCTTCAGTAATTGAGTCTTCAGTACTTGAAGTCTTCAGTACTTGTATTCTTCAGTACTTCAGACTTTAGTACTTGTGTCTTCAGTACTTGAGGTCTTCAGCTGTTGTTCTTTAGGTATTTGATCTTCAGCTGTTGAAGTCTTCTATCTTTGTCAAACTGCTAATGAAGCTTTCAGCAGTTGTTGTGATGTCTTGTGGGACTTAGAGGTTTTCCTGATCTTGGCTCATTGGTTCTTTCGGTCCAACATGATGTTTCCGACTTGTGTAGTAGAAAGAAAACCCAAGAAAATCTAGAGTAATCATCTACTATAACAAGACAATATTGCTTCTTTCCTATGCTTAGGATTTTTGTTGGGCCAAATAGGTCCATGTGAAGCAATTTTAGTGTTGTGTTATTAGAGTTTAACAATTTAGACTTATGAGACACTCTATGTTGTTTGCCTTTCAGACATGCTGCGCAGTGGTCTGTATAGAAAAATTCCTTTTGTGGTAGACCTATTACTAAGTCACCTTTTACTAATCGGTTCATTCTTTTATAATTAGAGTGTCCCAGTCGTCTTTGCCATACTTTGGAAACATCGTCTGATGCTTTTGATAGTAAACATGTTTCAGGAGTGGTTGTAGAAACAGTGTTCATATCAACAATGTATGTGGTGTTATGATGTGGAGTTTTCAAAAGTATACAGTCTTCTAGTATTTGAAAACTTTTCTTGAGGATGTAGCAGTTGTTGGAGTCAAATAAGGTGGAGTATCCCTTATCATAGATCTGGGACACACGGAAAAGATTAAACTGAAGGTTGGAGCAGTAATTGACATTTTCAAAGCTGATCAGTCCATTAGAGACTGTTCCTTCCCCAGTTATCTTGCCACCAGTCTTATGTCCTCCAAAGGCTACATTGCCTCCATGTTTGCTCTTAAAATCCCGAAGGAGGAAACAATTTCCTGTCATATGTCGGGAGCATCCACTGTTAACATGCCAGATGTTGCCAGGCCTTCTTTGATGTCCCTGAGAAAACACAAGCAATTAGTTAGATGGTGCAACCCAAGCCAAGATGGTCTTGGGTTTTCCGTCTTTTCCCATGATGCAAATTTCTTCTAAGATTGCATTTTGTAGTGGTTTAGGAATTCTAGGTACACTAGATTTCCTTTAATTTTAGCTCTATGAGGAGAAGTACTTTGAGCTCTTCTCCTACTAGAGCTAATGTCTAATGATTGTCTGGTTTGAGACTTATGTCTCCTTGGTGTTTGTTTAAAGGTGTCAAAGAATGATTTGTCATTGTCTAGAGCAACCTTTTGATGAGGAGTTTGTCTTGGAACTCCTGGCTTGTTTCTTTTAGTACGAACTATTTGTTTCTCATTAGTTTTAGCAACTTGAGTCTGTGTTTGGTTTTTGTTTTTCTTATTAAAAAATAAGTATCAGTACTATGATTGTTCCGTTTACAGATAGAACAATAGTTATGAAAATGACAACATTTAGTACTATGATTGTTCATGTGACAGTATTTATAGTATTTACCATATTTGCATTTTTCAGTGCTGTGAGTGTATTGGTCACACCACTCACAATATGGTAAATCAGAATTGTCTTGTTTGTTTGCAACCTTTTGTTTTAAGTTTGATTTGAGAGGAATGTTAAAAGTTACAGTTGATTGTTTTTTAGGAACAGGAGATTTTCCTTTTCCTTTGTTTGTTTGTTTAACAGAAACATTGAAGGATTCAATATTCTTTCCTCAAGAGCAAATGTCAAATCCTTGAGTTTGCTTTGTTTGTTTTGTTTGATCTTCAACCACACGTGAAACTTTGTGAGTTTTAGTAATTGGTTGAATAGACTCGTCATCCAATAAGTTTGCTTCATCTTCATTAGAAGTTTGTTCATCAAATTCATTGTTTTCTCCTAGATAAAAATCTGTTGATTTAGTTTGTGGTAAATCATGACTTTTAACAAATTTTATCAATGGAGTTCGATCATTTAATGATGACTTTGATGATGTTGATGATGATGGCTTTGAATCATCTCTTCTGTTATGTGGGTCAAGTGACTCACCCTGTTTGTTTATCATGGAATCAGGTAAAGGAATATAATTATCATTATATGGTGGATTAACTTTGTTATCCCTAAACCTGAATGGTCTTTAAAGGCCCTTTGCTGAGCAAGAAGTTCTTCAAACTTCTTGTTGCTTACCTGAAACTTCTGAAGTTTCACTTCAATTTCAACTTGAACTGTTTTAGATTCAGTCAAGGATCTAGAGAGTTGCTCTACTTGAGCTGCCAGTGTTAATTTTTCAGACATCAATTTGTCCAAATCATTTTGTAATGAAAGTATTTTTATGCCATATTGTTTTTGTTCTGATTTAAGACTTTCATTTAAAATGTTTGTTTCAATTACTTTCATAGAAAGTTTGTCTGCATGTTCTCTGTATCTATTGACTTCATCTATGCACGCTTGAGTGCATAGGTTCTCTTTTACCTCTTTTGGGATTTCTGAAATTTTATCTTCAATATCTGCCATGAGGGCATGATCCAGAGATTGAATTTCAGCTTGATACATGCTCCAGTCACATTCACCATCCTTCTTAATGATCATGGCTGATGATTTGGATTTTTGACTTGGACTGTATTGAGTGATTTGAGGTGGAGTTGGTGTAGCAGGGATACTGATTGGTTGGGGGGTCTGTCTGTTTGGATGGTAGCTGCTTGATGCTTGAGTTTGATTGTTGTTTCTGTCAACTCTTGGCTGATGACATTCTCTTGAGAAATGTCCATAAATTTCACAATTGTAGCATTTGACTTTGGTTTTGTCAAAACCAATCTTTGTTTTCTTGTCCATGCTAAGACCTCTATTTCTTTGCAGGAACCTCTTTGATCTATATGCAATCATTGCCATAGACCACTGCAGATCCATCTCTTCAACCATGTCTGGTGGAAGTTCATCCAAATCTTGTTGAATGATCTGTGAGGGTGTGAGATTTGCACCCAAATATGTTTCAAAACTTGTTGAAAAAGCTGCATAAGGTGCCTTCTGCTCTTTACTTTGAAGAATGATAGTGAGAGCATCAATGGGCTTATCAAACTTGTGTATGTTTTGATGCTTTGTCTGTTGTGGCTTGCTTAAGCTGGAAGCATGATGATGTTGATTATGTTTGCTTTGTGGAGTTCTTTCATGAGAAGCATGAACACCAGTCTTCTTTGACTTTTGTATGTTGTTGGACGAGTCTGGTGTAGAGAAGAATGATGTCTCACTAGTGTCTAGGAATTCTTAATCTTCATCTTCAATAGTGTTTGTCAGAAAAGCATTGTCTGTATGCTGTAGTTCCTTGAACTTGTATGCTTCTACATGTTTAATGGTGTTGTTGTTTCTGGATTTTTCATCTAGTTCTAGTGCTTCCACTTTAGCAACTAGAGAATCCAGGGATAGTGCTCCCAAATCTAGTGTTGCTTTCATCAGAGACACTGACTGAGTCCAACTATCAGGCAGTGTATGCAACATCACAATCATCTCATTTACTAATTGTACAAATCTGTGAATTTGTTAGGCAATAGATTCACCCTAAACATGATGGAAAGTTTCATATTGGGTCCTCAATTTTTCTTTCTTGATTTTCCTAACCTCATCACTTTCTTCACACATTGTGTGAATAACTTTCCATAGTTCATTGGCTGTTTTTAAACTCTCAACCCGTGTGAAGATTTCAAATGGCAATGTCATAGCCAAGATGTTGTATGCTTTCATGTCTGTTTTAACCTTTTTCAGTTCATCACCAGCTACGTTCTTCAAACTAACTAGTTTTTGTGTGTTATAATTTGGACCCAAGTTCACAGGGATATATGGTCCTTCTATTATGGAGGTCCATAAGTCTAGGTCCTAAAAAATAATCCAATTTCAAAACATTATTTTCCATTGCTTGAAATCAGCTTTATTTTTACGTCTCGGTGGTTTAAGACCACTGTTTGTTCCCGACAATTCGTCAGACATGATTGTTCTAATATATATATATATTTTTAACTTAACGGTTTAAGTTAGAATTAGTTAAAATATTTAGCTTGATGCTAAATTTTATTTATCCTAAAGTCGCTAGGATTGTTTGTTAATTAATTTAATTTTAATTAATTTAACGAATAAAGGTAATTAATTAATTTTAATTAATTTGATGGTACAGGAATGTTTCACCTCGGTAATAGAATGAAATATTCTGTTAAGGAATGTTACACCGTGACAATATTGGTCAAAACCCTACCAAAAGTCAAAACCCTTAGGAAAACAAAAGTTTACTCTTAGAAACTTTACTTTTTGGATCAAAAATCAACTTTTGTTAAGAATTCAAAAGAAGAATACTGTTCTTCTTTGAATTTTCTGATGAACAATCTCAGTAGACACAAAATGTGAATGTGAGTGTTTGAATAAAACGAGGGTTTTCTAGGGTTTGTTGGCGGCTAAGAGATGATAGAACAGTACCCGTGTATTGTTGTATCAAAAATCCTTAGAGACCGATGTGGTTTCTATGATTTTGTGATGTTTTTCGATTCATAAACAATGTATGAATGATTTTGAACGATTTATTTGATGAAAATCAATAAAACAATAATCATTTACTGTTTTATCGAGGAAACCAGTTAAAATCGATGGATTTCTATGATTTTGTGATGTTTTTGTCTCAAAACACAGCGCATGAATGTTTTTTAAAGGTTTTCAAATCACGAAAGCACAAAAATCCTTCTTCACAATGAACAGAAATAGTAGTTTAACTCATGTTTTGAACATTTGTTGATTGTATGATGTAGAAGAAGATGTGTTGATTTGAAGCTCAAAATGTATGTTATGAAGCTATTGAACCACTGAAATCATGTTTGTTGGATGAGAGGATCAAAATCAAAGGTTGATTGAGCCAAGGCTCTGATACCACCTGTTGAAACCAAAAATATGAGAGTATAACAACTCTTAGTCTAGCATCTTGAATAAGAACTTTGAAAGAACAAGATTCAAGATAAACTAGTTGGTGTCCCCAAGGATCTTTGAATATCTCTCAGTGATCAACAAACAATAATCATGGTGCGGAAACCCATGATTAATGTGTATGACTTCAGTGAACAATGTGTGTGTTTATGTGTGTTTGAATGCAAGAACAAGAACAGATGAATAATATGCTTGTTTGATTGATTTTCTTTCAAAAGCTTGTAAAGGATTAGGGTAGAGTGCTATTTATAGCCTATTCACAAAATCTATATACAATTACTAATCTACCCTTATGTAAATGAAAATTACATAAAAATAATCCAAAGTGTCTAAGTCATCCGCTGTGGGAATAAGCCATCCGCTGTGGAAGAGTCTCTTCATCCGCTGTGAGAAAAGTCTTCATCCACTGTGGGACTTAGTCATCCGCTGTGAACAATCTTTATCCGCTGTGGGACTTAGTCATCCGCTGTGAACAATCTTCATCCACTGTGGGACTTAGTAATCCGCTGTGAACATGTTGTTCATCCGCTGTGATGTTGTTCATCCGCTGTGATATTTGTTCATCCGCTGTGATATTTGTTCATCCGCTGTGAAAGAGTACTTCATCCGCTATGGCTTAACTCATCCGCTGTGGATGACTTGGCAAAATTTTCTTTTATCTACAAATTTGAAAAAGAAAATTTACAAAATTGTTGTTGATAATAATGAATGTTAATGATGTTAATGTGTTTCTAATGTATGACTTGTATGTTGAAACACATTTGGTTGTTTGTTTGATAATGACAAGCATCATACTTTCTTGCATTAATTCTTAATGCACTTTGTTGAGTCCAACAGGGATACCAAAGACCTAAACGAGAGAAGCCTTTGAGATAACGAAAAATTCTCTTAACGACTTTTTCATGAGACTCTTTTGGAGCCGACTGGTAACGAGCACAATATCCTACAGTAAAAGTGATGTCAGGACGACTTGCTGTAAGATACATAAGAGAACCGATCATAGATCTGTAAAGATGAGGATCAACAGGTTTCCCGTTCTCATCAGGTGTGAGGCACATTTGAGCAGAAAAGGGAGTCATTTTAGGAGACGCGTCATCCATCTTGAATTCTTCAAAATTTCTTTAACATACTTCTCCTGATGAATAAGAATGACTTTTGACTTTTGTTCTACTTGTAATCCAAGAAAAAAGCACATTTCTCCTATCATACTCATTTCAAACCTATTACGCATCACCTCTTCGAACTCCCGGCATAAGTGTGAATTGGTGGAGCCAAAAATATTATCATCGACATAGACTTGGACAATAAACATTTCACCATTCACTTCTCTCTTGAATAGAGTCATATCGATGGTGCCACTAGAGAAACCATTGCTTAGGAGGTACTATGTTAGGTTCTCATACCAGATCCTAGGTGTCTGATAAAGACCATAAAGAGACTTGTCAAGCTTAAAAACTTTATCAGGGAAATGAGGATCCTCAAAACCTGGTGGTTGACACACATATATCTCCTGATCAATGTCTCCATAAAGGAAAGCACACTTGACATCCATCTGATAGACCTTGAACTGTTTATGAGCAACATGAACGAGAAAAATCCTTATTGCTTCAAGACGAGCGACGGGAGCAAAAACTTCGGTATAAACAATCCCTTCTTCTTGAGCAAATCCTTGCACAACCAATCTCGATTTGTTACGCACCACAACACCACGATCATCTGGTTTGTTCTTAAAACCCATTTTGTACCAATTGGGCATTTGTTTGGGGGCAAGTCAACCAAAGTCCATACTTTGAGCTTTCTAAATTGTTGAAGAGCCAATTGCATTGATTCCACCCAGGAAGGATCCTGGAGAGCGGCATGCACGTTTTTCGGGACAGATTGAGAGATAAAGCAAGAGAAGAGTCAAATGTTAATCAGACCAGATTGACTCCGCGTGCGTACACCATCAGTGGTAGATCCAATAATGTTATGATGAGGATGATCTTTCAAAGTTTTGAAATCTTTGGATAAAGGCAAGATGTTTGGAGATGTTTCGCTAACAGATTGTGAATGAGTAGAAGAAGGTGAGAGAGATGGAACAGGCTGTGATGGGATAGATGTTTGGTGAAGAAGGAAGATATGTAGAAACGGGTGTTGGTGAAAGATCAAATACTGCAGAAGGTGATCCAACATCAACTGATGTGGCATCATTTGCTGAAGAAGTGGAATGGACAGGAGATGGGGTTGAGGAAATAATATTTTTTTGAACATTTGAGATGGACGCATCATCGTCGAAAACTGGAAGATTAAAAGAATTAAACACGGTATCTGAGTCAAAGAACCATGCAGGTTCAGATCGAACATCAGAAGAGATAGACTCTTGCCAATCAACATAGAACGACTCTTGAACGATACGTGTTCTCTTGTTATATACCTGATAAGCCTTCTGAGAAGAAGAATAACCGACAAAATAACACTCGTCAAACACAACACCGAATTTTGTCTTTTGGGATTGAGTATTCAGAAGAGTGCATGAACAACCAAATGGTCGGAAGAAGTCAATTTAAGGTTTCTGTTTATGAAAAAGTTCATAAGAAGTCATCATTTTGTCCTTGACTATCAACACCCGAGTATTCAGAAGAGTGCATGAACAACCAAATGGTGGAAGCTTTAGACAGAAGACAGGTGATAGTAGATGTTGAATCCTTTGAACTCATATCAAGAAGATATGTATCATGTTTCCTTGGAGCCCACATTAGTACCATATTATCTAGAATATCAATCTCAGATTTCAGAAAGAGACATTCATTGGACTTGAATAAGACCGGAATACTTTATCACAAATCTGAGAGACACTCAACAGATTGAATGCAAGCTCAGGTACATAGTTGACTTTCTCTATGGTAAGAGAGCCGTTGGAGACTTCTCCTTGACCGATCATTTTCCCCCTTTCTTGTCGCCGGTGAATGCAACGAGACCTCCATTGATTATTTGATAGTTAGTCAATAGATCTTTAAGTCCCGTCATGTGTCTGGAGCATCCACTATCAACATGTCATACACTATTTACAACTTTAGTGGATGACTCCTGCAAGAACATCAAGAAAAGGTTAACCGGGTGAAACAGGAACCTAAGTTTGAACAACTTTGGGTTTAGGAATAACAGTTCTTTTACAAAAGAAGTTGTTAACTAGTTGAGTTAACCTATTACCAAAGGAATTTATGTTCACATGTCTATGATGAAGCAGATGACAGTGCTTAACAACATGATCATCGTCACCACATCGAAAATAGTTTGGTTTTAATCTAGGTCTATTATGTAATGTGGTTGGGATTTTATCAATGCATATTTCCTCATCACATTCAGATAATCTAGAATCAACATCACTCTATGTCTCATATATGTCAATAGAACAATTTTTATTTGAAAAAGAAAGATTATTTACAGAAGAAGATGAGATGTCATCTGAAATACATGTGGTACTAGTACCACTTGTACTTGCCTCAGATGAAGATGTAACCCTGTCATGACACACAGAAATTTTAGCTGTACTAAAAGATGGAATAGGGTGAGAAAAGAATTTTTCAGTAGAATTAATTTTAATCTCCTCATCATTCTTCACAGTGATATCAGTCATAAGATCAACACAATCAAAAGATGTAGCAATATCACAATCCACATAATTTAAAGATTAAACAGAAACATCACTAGAACATAAAGAAATAGAGTCTTTTATAGCATTACTAGTGACAAAAACAGAATTTAAACTAGATTTATGATCTAAAACAAAATGCTGAGGTTTAGGTGTACTAAGGCTAGAGCATCCAAGCCCGCTAGTCGGTCCATAATCGTAGTCCTCACGAACATGCATAGGGTTCATACCTTCTAAACCTGCAGACATACTGTTAGTATCTATTTGGATCAAATCATTAGAAGGATGGGGAACAGGCATAGGTGAATAACAGTAAGTACTAGGATAAGGACAAACCTTAGCATTTCATATCCCAAACCTGTTTTAATCCTAGCCCCCTGTTGAGATTTACATAAATCGTCATGTTTCATTCCCGATATGGTCCATTTATCAAGCTTTAACTGAAGCTTGCTTGTTTCAAACTCAGTAAGAGCAACCCTTTCAATCAAATTATTAACCTCAACATTTCTTTCCAAAACTATTCCTTTTAAGTGATCATTTTCTTTTAAAGCTTCGTTTAATTTGACAAAATATTTAGACTCGTTTGTTTTAAGCTCCACATTAATTCGTTTCAAATCTTTTTCATTATCAATCAGCAAACGATTAGCTTTATAGACCCTGAATAACCTAATTTTGCATGCTGATGAACACATATCTTGAATTACCTCAAAGGGAAGACCCATCACCACCTTTTCAGCCACAAGAGCTTTCTCACATTGACACACCAGAGTACTCAACTTGTTTTCTTCAACAGTGGTAGCAACATCATTCTTATCCTTTTCTAGCTCAGTGGTTTGACTTCCTTCTTTCTTAATCTCTTTCATATCACCTTCTTTCATCTTCTCATCCTTCTTCATCTCCTCAGACGCTTCAACTGCATCCTTAAATTCCTTGAATGGATCAAAGTCATTCTCACAATTCACCTTCATCACTTCTTTCACAATCTTAGCTACCAGTGCTTGATTAACCTCTTCTCTTGTCTCTTCAACTTCAGCACTCTAGTCAATGTTAGAAATCAATGATGTCTCCTTCTGGTGACTTGCTTCCTCTTTACCCCCACTTGAAATCAATCTTTGAACTCCTGAATTACTGGGGTCAGTGACAATTAGCAGTGGACATTCACGATTGAAGTGTCCCAACTGTTTGCAATTAAAATATCTCAGGTTGGACTTATCAAAACCCAGTTTGGAGTTAGAACTTTGCCCTCCAAAATTCTTTCTTCCAGTTCGCTCCATAAATCTACGGGCTCTAAGTGTCAGCATCGCCATTTGCCATTGAATATTAGTCTCTTCAAGATCATCAGGATCCACCTGATACATATCCTCCATCGTCATTCCTTTACCTTTCAAATCACCAGCTACTAGTGCTTCATAACTCTGAATGAACATGCCAAAAAGAGCCATTGTCTCAGATGGAACAGAATTTTCAACTATTGCTTTCAAGTTCCCTTGCTCTCTCCTTGTATTACCACAACCTCCAGAGTAGTCACTGATGTTCATTCCTCCTTGACGAGATGCCTGCATTAGAGAGCTTGCAGCGGAAGACAGTAATGCAGCATTCTGAGAATAACCGGATGTAGGCATCACAGTCTGATTAAATTCCCTCCTTTTTAGATCTAAGTCAAAGGACTTCAGCTTATTAATTGCATCCATCAGCTTATAGTCAGCAAAGTTCATCTCATGCTTCAGTATTCTCACTTGTAGGCTCCATTGAGGTGGAAAAGAGTCTAGGAGCTTATTCACTTGCTCATGATTACCCAACTGATCATCATACTTCTTTAGAGTACTTGATAAAGATAAAAATCGATTAGTGATGTCAGTCAGGTCTTCATTTTTATGTCCGACAAATGAATTGAACTCCTTCTGAGCTTGGGCGTTCTTGTCTTTCTTAAGATCTTCATTTCCATCATAGAACTCACACAAAGCATCGTACAAAGATTTTGCATCTTTGTGTTCAGAAAATCGATTTTAAATATCAGGTGCAAGACAGAGTGTCAAAGCTTTAAAGGCTTTCTGGTTTCGATCAATCAGCTTCTGATCCTTCTCGGTGAATGTGGAAGAGTCCATGTTTTGAGATACTGTACCACCGATAGTAACCGTTGGCTTGTGCGGACCAGTGATAATTAAGTCCCATTGGTTGTGATTGGTTTAGAAGAAGAAAGCTTTGTGACACCTCTTCCAATCCTCAAAATTATCCCCGTTAATAAGTCTCGGTGGCCTATTAGGTGCAACACTTTCAAGATCGGCTAGAGTGAGAGAGGTTAACTTTGACATGGTAGTTTCGTTGGGATTGATGTAATTTCGGAAAGAGAAGGGTTAATTTCACTGAAAATGAAGTAGTTTCGCTGAAGAAGGTAACTTCGTAGACAATGTCACTGAGAAAGCTAATTTCGCTGAGTTGATGTAGTTTTGCTGATAATTTCGGCAGCAGTTCGCTAGCCGAATATCACAAATAGCTTAGTTTCGCCGATAAGTTTGCACGAAACAAGCTTGAACTTTCATTCAAAATTACTTTCGGAAGCAATTTCACTTGTTAAGCCCTCACAAGCACTGATGAACTTTCGTTCAAAGAGACTAGTTTCGCAGAACTACAAGAAACAATTTCAATAGAGATAACACCAGTAGTTTCACAGAAAGAACTTGGCAGTTTCGCTGAAAGAACAGTAATTTCACTGGACGAACCTTGAACCCTTTTTCAACACGAAATCAATCTGAAATCATCAAAAACTCAGGTGTTATTTGTTTTTTCTGCAGGAAAACGTCTGCGGTCTGCGGACCACATCTGCAGACATCTGCAGTAGAAGAGCTAGACCAAACGTCTGCAGTCTGCAATAAAAAGAATGTTTGTTTTTTTAACATCGGGAGACTGTTAAGATATTCTGTAATTAAAGTAAACTTATTTTTTAAACTTTAAAAAATACTTTAACATTAAATATAGATATACTTTTTTATTTAGTTAATAATTAACACATATATTGAAATTATAGAATCTAAAAATTTATTTCGAAGGCTTAATAACAATAATCATAACAATATATTCAAAATTCGAATGCCAAAAAGTCGATCTAAATAATTCAACCCTTTGTTCCTCCTATTATTTTCCCAAACTCCATTTATGCCATTCAAGATGCCTCTGTTCTTTCTCAAATCACTTTCTAAACTCCATTGATGCCATTCAAGATGTGTCTTTTTTAATTCTCAAATCACATTCTGATGATTTCACAAATCTAGTCTTGTAGAGAAAGAAAGACCATATAAATCACTTTCTGATGATTTCACAAATTACTTGGAGATGGGTGGCTCGTGACTCAGGTTACTAAAATTATTAACAATCCATGGAACTGGGAGGTCGGCGGTTGAGCAGAAGAGGGGGGCAGTCGGAGGTCGAGCAGGAGAGGGGGACGGTCGGCAGTGATGTCGCAGGAGAGGGGGCGGTCGGCGGTCGAGTAGGAGGTCGAGCAGGGAGGGGGAGGGGGAGGGGGCGGTCGGCTATGAGGGGGCAGTCGGCGGTGAGGTCGCCGATGATGGGGGGAGGCTAGCGATGAGGATGGGGGTGATGGAGGATGGGGAGACCGATGGGGAGATGGTATTTGTGTTTAGGTTATTTTCAATAAGAAGAGGTTGGAAGAGGTGAAAAGAGGTGGGTTTGGGTCTTCTCCAAGAAGAGGACGGGAAGACATTTTTTAATGAAATGTCTTCCGAAAAACAAACAGTCTGAAACTTGAAATGTCTGCCCATCCTCTTCTTGGTGAAGACAAAAGAGCCTAAGAAGCTCTTTTATGAAAAAACAAACACCACCTCAATGAATTTGAGATTTGATGTTAGTCCTCTAGGAAGATTAACATTAGTCTTAGTTTACAATTTTGCCCTAGTATAGGGACTAGAATTGTAAATAGATAGTCTTTAGTTTGTTGATAGTATAAATAGCTTAGTCTAGAGTAGAATTTGTAGTCGTAACATTTTGTACTGCTTTCTTACTCTTGTAATTGTCTTTGCTATATCAATGAACTGTGAATTTTATTGATATTTGCATGATTTGATTACAATTGTTTGTGTTTCTTTGAATTGTTCACATAATTTGTTATAGATTGATGCATTTGATCCTATCAAATGGTATCAGAGCTTTCAGTTGAGTGTTTTTGAAGTTCTGTCGAACATAGAAACTTCAAAATCCACTGAAATCTGTAATAGATTAACAATTCAAGTGATACATTGTGAATTAGAGTTGTGTTTCATCATCAGAAACATGATTTGAATCACAAATTGTAGTTTATTTCATCAAAATTGAGTGAATCAGTATAAAAAGTCTTCGAGAAACTGTTCTTGAGTTTACGACCTGAAATTTCTGAAATTGAGTGGATAATTGGTGATAATTACTGAAATTGATGTTAGAGGATTGATAATCGGCATTATAATGAACTAATTGGAAAGTTTCAGTTCAATTCATCAACAATTGAAGGATTTCGAAATTTCAGAGTTAGTTATATTCATATGAACATGATGAAGTTGGCGCATTAGGGTTATAATTCACAGAAATTTGCCTAAGTGTTCAGGCGCTTAAACACTGTTTAGGCGTTTTTGAACTGTTTAGGCGTTTTACCCTCGGGCGCTTTTCCACTGTGAAGGCGTTTTACAACTGTGTGGATGTTTTTGACCCTAGGCGTTTCACTACTGTTTGGGAGTTTTACCACTGTTGAGCAGTTTTGAAAATTTTTTCCTAAGGCAATCCCTTAGGCGTTTCATCACTGTTTAGGCGTTTCATTACTGTTGAGGCGTTTCAGAACTTGGGTGTTTTGACTTGGACGCTTGTGAACTGTTGAGGCGCTTTGATACTGTTGAGACATCGACTGTTGGGGCGTTCCATCACTGTTCAGACGCATCTCCTTTGTCACTTGGAAATTTTTTCAAAAATTATAAAAATCCAAAAATATTTTTAATTCTTTTCTTAATTCAAAAACATAGAAAATCAACAAAAATATAAGAATGGTGAAATCAGAAGATTCTGAAAACAGAGTTCCAAAACTTAAAAATAGAGTTGATTTCAAAAACTGGTCTCTTATATTGAAGCATCATTTGAATTCCATGGACACTAATTTATGGAAATCAATTGAAAAGGGACGTTATATTCCTTTGACTACTGATGGTCCAGACAGAGGTTTTGTGTATACAAAAGATACACAAGAACCTTATCCAGAAGATAACCTACATGGAGATGATCTAAAGAAGGTGAAAAATAATGTCAAGGCTTATTCTCTCATGTGCAAAGGGCTACCATTGGAAGTACTATCCAGGCTTGAAAATTATCAAACTGGATATACAATGTACAAGCCATTGAAGGTTATCTGTGAAGGAGGAAAGGAAATTTAAGATCTTAAAAGGAAGAAACTGAAAAGGCAACTGGAATTATTTGAGCACATCTCAGGAGAAACAATTAATCAAATGATGAACAGATTTGTGCAACTTACAACAGAAATGTCTACTCTGGGAATCAAAAATGATATTGAAGATTTGAATAACAGACTTCTGAATGCACTACCATCATCATGGAAACAGACTGTTACTTTGTTGAAACACACTGAAAAGTTTCCAATGGATCTTGATCTTCTCATTGCAAAGATTGAATCAGCAGAGATTGATGAAAGTTCAAGAAACAAATACAGACATGCATCAACATCTCAATATAAGTATGTTGCTTCTCCAGCAAATACAGTAGAGAATGCATTTCTTTCAAAAGATCAGAACACTCCTGAGGATAAAGGTGATTTGTTTGTGGGAGAAGGATTCTTCACCAGTACACCTGCTTACTCTACTCAACCACAACCACAGTCTCCTCCTAAAGCTCAAATGCCTAAACCTCAAACTGAAATGCCATCCTCAAACTCTCCCAATCCTAGCAAAGTGAAAGATGTCATTAATATTCTTTTACAGGATGAAGAGTCAAAATCTATATTTACAGCTTTCATGGCAAGCTTTCAAGCTTTGTTGGACCAAAAGAACCAATGAGCCAAGATCAGGAAAACCTCTAAGTCCCACATGCCACTACAACAACAATTGAAGACTCTCATCAGCTATTGTGTTCTCTTGCCTGAAGGTCAGAGAGCAACTGAAGACTCTCATCAGCTATTGTGTTCTCTTGCTTGAATGTCAAGCTCGAGAGCATCTTAGCTCCAGCTTTCTGCTGAGATGATAAAGTCTGAAGAACAAATTCTGAAGATCTAAGAACTGAAGATCAACAGCTGAAGACTTCAAAGTACTGAAGGCCAAAGTACTGAAGGCCAAAGTACTGAAGTATCAAAAGCTGAAGAACTAAAGAACTGAAGATCTTCCGAAGCACAAAGTCTGAAGACAAAGACTGAAGACAACAACTGATGATATCTACTGAAGTCATCAGTTGTTACATCTTCCGAAGTTACATCTTCTGAAGTTTCATCTTCCGAAGCCAAGTCTGAAGACCAAGTACTGAAGACAGAGTTTGTCTCAACAACTGAAGAAGTCCTCTTCAGTTGTTGTAGTGGTTTTTTTTCTTTTCCGAAGTTTATTTTGTTTCAGTAGTTGTACAACAGCTGAAGAGCATGTTCTTCAGCTGTTATAGTATCAGTAGTTTATTTTTGTCAGTACTTAGGAACTTTTGTAAGAAGATGTCAGTTGTTGTTGACATCTTCAGTAGTTTTATGTTTTTGTCAATTGTAATTTGAATATTCCGTGATGTCAGAAAAAAGACATCACTACCATGCTTTTGCCACCTATATAAGGATGGCAAACCATGCTGTTTTAATTGCCGAAACGTGGTTAGTAATGAACAATTAATGTTTCGCAGAACTCTTCTCTCTCTATGCTTTTAATTGCAATATCTTTTATGTTCTTGCTTTAAATTGCTAATTAATGTGCTAAATCCGCTGCAAACATAATCTAATTGATCAACACGAGAGGCTGAGATCCTGTCAAATGGTATCAGAGCAGGTTAATCATTGATCGATCTTACCATTGATCATTTGAAACTGCTCTTTTGATCTCTCAGTTTGATCGAATTAGCAATTTGCAAGAATTAGCTATAGAGAGTGAGTTTTTGCTGTTTCCGGCCAAAATCTTGAGGTCTTTCGGTGGTTTTGAGTCACATTTTTCCGGTTTAAACTTATTTTTTTGACTAAAACCTGAGATGACAACACCAACTAATGATCCTCACAATACTGGTTCCGCTACCAAGCCTCCAATGCTGGTTAGGAATGAGTATAACATATGGCAAAGACGTATGCTACACCACTTGGCTGTCAACAGTGCTGGTTGTTGGAAGTCAGTGGTGCATGGGCCATACAAGCCAATGGTGAGCGTCCCGGAATCTAATGAACAGGTTCCGAAGAAACCTGAACAATATTCGGACGAAGATCTAAAGCTGTTCGAAATTGATGCTAGAGCCCATGGAATTTTAGCCATGGCCATTCCAAACGAGATATACTCAGGGCTCTTGCATCATGAGTCTGCTCATGACCTATGGGTTGCTCTAAAGGAACAATTTGGAGGAACTGATTCGGTCTTAGCAAACAATAGGGAAATCCTTGCCCAACAATATGAGACTTTCTCATATAGAAAGGGTGAGACTCTGACCCAGCAGTTTGAGCGGTTCTCTTGTTTGATATCTGAGCTGAAGATGGTCAAACAAAAATACACCAACACCCAGATGAACAACAGGTTCCTCAGGTCACTTCCTGAGAGATGGGACACATATACCATTGTCCTACGCTCCAGTGCAGACCTGGAAACTCTATCTCTCACCCAACTTCATGGGAAGCTACTCACTTTTGAGAGAGAGGTAGAGCAAAAGAGGAAGCTATCCTCATCTGGCAAGCTCGCTGATGACTTTGTTCAAGGTAATACTGCCTTGATAAGTCATGAGTCAGAATATGCTTCATCAGAAAGTTCTTATGATGAGCATATTGATTTCTCTACTAACTCAGAACAAGCTTTTGTTGGTGTTAGTAGTTCAGGAGGTGGTGGTGACAACTTGTGTTTTCTGATGGAGGACTTGAAGGGCATTCCAGATGATGATCTGGAAGAAATGGTTATTTTGAACCAGATGGCAATGATAAATATCCGCTCTCAAAAGTTCTACAAGAGAACCGGAAGGAAATTCCCTGGACTCTCTGGCAAAACCAAAGTTGGTTTTGACAAGAGCAAGTTGAGGTGTCACAAGTGCCAAAGGCTTGGACACTTTGCAAGAGAGTGTAGATCATCTGGATCTAACTCATCTGCACCCTTTGTGACTTTTCCCAGCAATAGCTCACAGCACAGAGGGCAACCTTCTTCCAGTTCTACCCATCCATCTCAGGCACAGGCACCACCTGCTTATTTTGTGTCACAGGGTCCTATGCCATATCCTTACCCCTGTTACTACATGCCTCAGCCTAGTCAAACTCAAGTACCCCCGGCTCAACCACCTCATGCTCTTCCTGAGCCTCAATCTTCCCAATCTCATCAACACACACAACCTCAACAACACAGCTTTTTCACCCCAAGTGTTGTTGACTGGAGTAGTCTACCAGAAGAGCTATCTGGTCAGGAACAACTACTCCAAGATGCTGGTCAACATGGTGGTGACCAACCTTTTGGAAATCTTGCTCTGATGGCCCTTGATTCTGCTGAAGGGTCATCATCCAATGCCTCATCTCAGGTATCCACTGAGGCAAAAGCCAAGCTTTGTTCTGAATCATGCATAGCAGCATTTGCTTCTATTAGATAAGCAAATGTAGCCTTAATAGATAAAAATCTTGAGCTTGAGCACACTATTTCCAAAAGAAAAGCTGATTTTGAGGTTGCTCTAAAAGATAAAAATGATGAGATTTACAAGCTTAACTGCCAAATCAAAGATAGTAAAGCTAGGGAAGATGTACTTCTAGAGAAGTACAAAGACCTCTAGGAAACTCTTGCAACCACCCAAGTTGAGTGTGATCGATGGGTGCAATCATGCAAGGGTTTTGAAATGCTTCTTAGTAAGCAATCAGCTTCCAATGTGAAGTTTGACATTGGTTATAATCACACTGCTCCTCCCACAGACTTCACTTCAAGAGCAGAAGTTGAATCTGATGGGGAGAGCAATAACCAATACTGTTCATCATGTGACCTACTATCCTCTAAATCAGCATCATCAGAGATAGATGTCAGCATTTTATCCTGCCAAAACCAATCAGCTGATGCTACAACAGCTGATGGTTCAAATGCTGACTGTCACATGACCAAAAGGCTGATCAACTCAGGAGTTGTCACTAGAAGTACTGAAAGTACTAGAGAGCAAGTGACAACATCTGAAGTTCAAACCTCAAATACTGTTAGAACTGAAGAGAAGAAAACTAACAGTAGGAAAGGTTTGAAGACAGCTAGAGAGGATACCAGGAAAGCAGGCACTAGGAAGAAAACTGCTAGTACTGATGTCAAACAGCTGAAGAACAAGTCTTCAGCAGTTAAATCCTCTTCAGCTGATGATCAGCATAAGATGAAGAAGAAGCCATGTGAGATATGTGGCTTATTCAATCATCTTACTAATGATTGCTGGTACAAAAGGGGTTCCAAACTCAAACAGAAGGAGAAAATTACTGAGAGCATCAATAAAATGAAGAATGAGTTTGAAACCAAGTTTGTACTGGCAACATCCAAGTCTGAAATCCCTAAGCCCAAAGCTAAATCTAAGGTAGGGATTACTCAGACAACAGCTGAGGTTGCTCAGAAAAAGATGGTACAACATAGGAACTCATCATCAGTAAACTCCAATGTGTCTGAAGAGCTGAAGGCTTTATCACAAAACCAGACACAGTTGGTGATGATGGTTCAGCAACTAGTGGGAAGAGTCAACCACTTAGATGCTCCTATGTTGAAACCACAGAAAAGGAAGTCCAAGCCAAAAGCTTCCTCTTCTGTACCATCTTCTTCACCTCAAGCTGTCACACACAACACACTTGTTAGTGCTACATCTGTAGCTGAGATCAGACCCAAAGCCAAGCAGGTTTGGGTCTCCAAGACTAACTAACACATGGTTGTGTTTGCAGGGTTCTTCAACATGCCATAGAAGCATCTGGTATGTAGACAGTGGAGGATCCATGCATATGACGGGAAGCAGCTCCCTTCTTAATGACTACTCTCAAGGAAAGAAAGGATTTGTTTCTTTTGGCAATGATGCAAAGGGTTACATCATCGGAAAAGGCTTTGTTTCCAATGGGGAAATAAGGTTTGATGATGTTAACCATGTGGAGAATCTCAAGTATAACCTCTTGAGTGTCAGTCAAATGTGTGACAAAGGCCATGTTGCCCTTTTCACAAGCCAGAACTGTCGGATTCTGTCATCCAAAGTTCTATGTTTGATTGACAAGGCATTGGATGAATACACTCTCCTGAAGGCCAACAGGACAGGAAGAGTGTATGCCTTAGATCTTTCCAAAAAGATGGATCGAAAAGGCCATCCTTGCCTATTCTCCAAGGCATCTCCTCAAGAGTCTACACTATGGCATAGAAGGCTGGGTCATGTTAATTTCAAGAACATGAATCAGCTTATAAGCCATGGTCTAGTAAGAGGACTGCCTCAGAAGGAGTTCAAATGTGAAGATGACTGCACTGCTTGCTTGAAAGGAAAACAACACAAAGTATCATTCCCTTCAATAGAGGAAACAAAGTCCACTGCCTGCTTACAGCTTTTGCACATGGATCTCTTTGGTCCTGTGAGAGTGATGAGCATGGCAAAGAAGAAATACTGCCTGGTAATTGTGGATGATTACTCCAGGTTTGTATGGACTTTCTTCTTGCACTCCAAGGATGAAGCAGCAAAGACAATAATGAACTTTGTGTTACATGTAGAAAAGCAGTATTCCCTACAGGTCAAGTGTGTGAGAAGTGACAATGGAACAGAATTTAGAAACCACACACTTGATGACTTCTACCTGTCCAAGGGAATTAAAAGGCAGTTTAGCATTCCTAGAACTCCTGAGCAGAATGGAGTGGTGGAGAGAAAGAACAGGACCCTCATTGAAGCAGCAAGGTCAATGTTGGCTGACTCAGGGTTGCCACTGACCTTTTGGGCTGAAGCTGTTAATACAGCCTGCTATGTACAGAATAGAGCCTTAGTAAATAAGAGGTTGATGAAGACTCCCTATGAAGTTCTTCATCATTTGGCCCCTCTTATTTCATTCTTTAGAGCCTTTGGGTGTCCTTGTTTCATTCTCAACACTAGCAACCCACTCCATAAGTTTGCTAGTAAGGTGGATGCAGGGTATTTTGTTGGTTATTCATCAACTTGCAAAGCATACAGAGTCTTCAACTGTAGAACCAAGGGGGTTGAAGAAACTCTGCATGTTAAGTTCAATGAATCTCCAAAGGACTAGATTCCACAAAACCCTGTGGAGTTGTTTGATCTGGACATACTGCAATATGTTCCTTATCAACCTCCATCTGTTGAGCCTGTCAACAGATCTCCAACTGGTGGTGCTGATGATGATGTAGTCAGTACACACCTCTTCAGGATCAGTGACAACCTGCCTAAGTTCACTGAACCTGATGCACCTGTAGCCTCAGCAGCTCCATCCACTACAAATGCTGATGAGATTTCTGCTTGCTCTACTTCGTTTGAGCTGCCATCCTCTACATGGTTTCAGGAATCTCCATCACCATCTGTTGCTGCTGATGGGTTTACAAACACTTGCACAGATATCATAGTCTATCAAGAGCTCAAGAATCACACCACTTCACAATTCATTGGTGATATCCATGCTGGAGTTTCCACCAGGAATCAATTGTCCAACTTCTGCTTCTATGCTCTCTTCATCAGTCAGCAAGAGCCAAAGAACTATCATATTGCTTTAAGAGACAATGGATGGGTGGAAGCTATGCAGCTTGAGCTACTTCAATTCAAGAAACAGCAAGTGTGGGAGCTTGTTCCATTACCCAAAGACAAGTGTGCTATAGGCACCAAGTGGGTATTCAGGAACAAAACAGATGAGAAGGGCCAAATTGTCAAGAACAAGGCCAGACTGGTTGTTCAAGGGTTTGCACAGGAGGAAGGCATCAATTATGATGAGACCTTTGCACCTGTGGCCAGACTAGAAGCAATTAGACTGTTCTTAGCTTATGCTGCTTTTCACAGTCTTAAGGTTTATCAAATGGATGTCAAAAGTGCCTTCCTATATGGGAAAATAAAAGAAGAGGTTTATGTGTGTCAACCATCAGGCTTTGAGGACAATAAACATCCTGATTGGGTGTACAAGCTTGATAAGGCTCTTTATGGGCTGAAGCAAGCACCTAGAGCCTGGTATGAGACACTCTCAACCTTTCTTCTGGAGAATAAGTTCACTAGAGGCACCATTGATAAAACCTTATTCATCAAGACTGTGGGACAACATAAGCTCCTTGTTCAGATTTATGTTGATGATATCATCTTTGCATCCTCTGATCCAAAGTTGTGTGATGAATTTACAAAGCTTATGAAGCTTAGGTTTGAAATGAGTGCTATGGGAGAATTACAGTTCTTTCTAGGTTTGCAAATAAAACAACAGGATGATGGAATTTTCATTCATCAGTCCAAGTATACCAAGGAGTTGTTGAATAAGTTTGATTTGCAATCCTGTAAGCCCTGTTCTACTCCCATGAGCAGCATCACACAATTAGATGTTGATCACAAAGGTAAAGCGGTTGATGAAACCCTTTACAGATGTATGATTGGGTCCTTGATGTACCTTACAGCTTCTAGACCAGACATCATGTTTTCAACGTGTGTTTGTGCTAGATTTCAGGCTGCACCTAAAGAATCCCATTTGATTGCAGTCAAGAGGATCTTTAGATATCTGCAAGGTACCCAATCACTAGGACTTTGGTATTCAGCTGGGCATTCTTGCAAATTAGTTGCTTTCTCTGATAGTGACTATGCAGGATGCAAAGTCACCAGAAAATCCACTTCTGGTGGTTGCCAATTCCTAGGCAATTGTTTAGTTTCTTGGCAGAGTAAGAAACAAACATCAATTGCTACATCCACTGCTGAAGCTGAGTATATTGCTGCTGCAAGCTGTACCTCTCAGATACTCTGGCTTCAGAACCAACTTCTGGATTATGGCATTACTGAGACTAAGACTCCATTATTAATGGACAGTGCTTCAGCTCTTTGTATTGTTAAGAATCCAGTCCAGCACTCTAGGACCAAACATATTGAGATCAGACATCATTTTATTAGGGATTGCTATGAGAAAGGTCTGATTGATCCTAAGTTTGTACCTATTGCTGATGAGCTAGCAGACATTTTTACTAAGCCTCTTGATAGTGCCACATTCAAAAATTTGGTACTAAGGCTTGGTATGCTGCAGCTTGATTGATTTGACCTATGCTGATGCTCTTACTTCACATCTACTGAAGAGCAAAGGTCAAATATAAGTACTGATGAGTAATTTAGTCTTCAGCTCTTTCACAACTACTGAAGACTAAAATAACTCAAAGTACTGATGTACATTATTTATTGAAAACAACTGATGTAGTGAGGTGGATTACAACTACTGATGTATGATTTTCAATAAATAAGTACTGAAGAACAAATTTTGCTCACAAGTACTGATGTGTAATCTTACACAAGTACTGAAGACAAAATTTGTTCACCAGCTCGGAGACTATTTCATCAGCACTTGTGAACATCTGATCACAAGAGCTGAAGGCAAATATTCTCAAGAGCTGAAGGGTCAATGAAACATCTGAAAGTCAGCCAAAGAGCTGATGAGTAAATGTGGAGGCAAGTATGAAACAACTGATTTGACGGAAACAGCTGATGAGTAATTTCACATCAGCTGATACCAACAGCTGCTGTTTCATACCCAAACAACTGAAGGACAAAACCATGTCTTCAGTAGTTTCACAACTACTGATGACTAACACCAAGTCCTCAGTTGTTTACAACAACTGAAGCAAAACCATGTCTTCAGTAGTTCACAACTACTGATCTCAGTAGTTGACAACTACTGAAGGCTAACACCAAGTCTTCAGTTGTTACAACGTCTGAAGAAGAATACTACGTCATCAGTAGTTCATAACTACTGAAGACTGAGTAATTCTTCAGACGTTTACAACATCTGAAGGACAAAACCAAGGTCTCAGTAGTTTCAACTACTGCAGACTAATACCAAGTCCTCAGATGTTACCACCACTGAAGGTTAAAACCACGTCATCAGTCGTTACAACAACTGATAACTAACACCAAAACCTTCAGTAGTTTTCTTTCAACCTTTGCCCTACCCTATAAATACCCTACTTTCAGAGCATTTACTCCACTTGCCCTAATCTTTCAAAAACCTCTGAAATTCCCATACACCATTAATGGCGACCATGCAACTAAAACCTCGACACAACTGTGTCGCCCATCTCACCAAATCGCCATTATGGCCCAAGTTTCACAATGCCGTAGATCTCATGCACGACTCACCATACAAAACGGCATTCCTCATCAACCCCACTATATACACACACTCCTTGACGGATTTTTGGACAAATGTGACCGTCCAAACCGGAGAACATGATGGCGAGGTCTCTCTCCGGTCCTCTGTCAACGGCCATCCCGTGGTTATCACTCCAGCTACTATACGCCAAACCCTAAAGCTGGAAGATACCACCTACCCAACCTCCTACCCCAAGGGTACCCTGGATCTCTCATTCACATCCAACGACTACCAGGGTAACCTATCAGCCTCCACCTTGTTGAAGAAACACTTCCCTGACCCTCAACGATTGATCTTCCACATGGTGAATGTTTGTCTGGCTCAAAAAACCTCTTCGTGTGCCTGAAGCCATGGCAGGCACCTTCACCCGAAGGTCTCACAAACACTGAGCCAACCCCACAAACTCGGCCACCAGCCCCTGCTTCTGGCACTAGCTCTCAGGGTCAGAACCCCCCTGAGCAGCTGGATGCTATCTTCCAGAAATCCCTACCTCTCATCACACCCATACTTCAAAACATAGTTATTCAGACCCTTGATGAGAGGCTTCCCACATACATACAACCCTTGGTGGAGGTTGCCGTTTCTAAGGCGCTTGCTGATAGTCAAACCCCAACCAATGCACCCAAAAAGGGGGAGACATCAGTGCAAGACAAGAGGAAGAGGGGTGAGGAAGAGGGAGAGGCAGAGAAAGAGGTGGTGGTTGAGAGGGAGTTGGTTGAGGAGACTGGGAAGGTGAGGGAGAAGGGGAAGAGGAAAGAGAGGGAGGTAGAGCCAATAAAAGTGACTGAAATCCAAAAGAGTTTCAGTGTCACTGATAAGAATAGGGGAGAGGGAGAGAAACTGGACTCCGATCTAGCAGCCCTTGTCAAGGAGGCTGAAGCTGAACACAGCAAATCAATGGATTCTGCCATTGATCAGCTGTTCAGGCAAGGCTTTGACAAGGACACTGCCTTGCTAGATCAGGAGCTCAGGAGGATGGAAACCAAGGAGATAGAATACCGATGGTCTACTTATAGCCAAGAGGATCAAAAGAGACTTGAGGCTATGAGTAGATTCATTTCGAAGTATTTGGGCAGACCAGTCCTTGACATCAAAGCATGGACCAGGGACAGGATCTTGGCTATAACCACCAAGATCTGTTCGGCTGGTAACTTCACTAAGGGACTGGTCGCTGAGGCCCTCTCCGAAGCCGGTGCTGGGAACAGGACACTTCTAGTAAAACAGACCAAACCTGCTCTCATATCTAGATTACTAGAAGTGCCTGCCAAACTTCCCACACCAACAACCAAACCACAACCCACAAAACCAACCCCTTCACCACCAAAACCCACAGCCAATGATCCACCCTTGATGAAGAAGAGAAGGGTGTTGAGGCTGCAAGAAGAAGAAGAGGAGGATGAGGAGGATAGCTTGCCTATTTCAGCAGTTATACCTTTACCCAAAGCCAAATCACAAACCATCACTCCCACCTCACAGCAGGACACTATGAGGGTAAAGTTAGAAGAGGAGGAGCAGCAAAAACGACATGATGAGGAAATGCTGAAAAGCATTGACAATTGTTATGCTGCTTCGACCTCTATAATGAACATGCAGAAGGAAGCTCTGAGATTATTCACCTTGAAACAAACCTATCAATATGAAAGGGAAAAGGTGAGAACTTGGCCTGACCCAAGGGTGTCTCACAGGATAGTCAAAAAGGACATGCCTGTGAGATACAAAAGCCAACTAAAGAGAATCGTAGATGAAGTGATCTCTGTGGCTTTTGTAATAACACCCTGGGAAATAGTAGAGGAATTCGAGAAAGCCTATAGAGCCGTCCAATCACCCTTTTCAATGCTAGATAATAGGGTGGTTAGGAAGGGTCTGGTCTATAAGAGGCTTGAGAATTTCCATAGGAATGAGCTCAACCTGTTGTTGGAGGGTAGACATCCTGATGAGTTTGCATACAGGCAAACCACAACACTTGAGCTCAAAAATGGAAGACAGGTCAAGTTCATCTTAGAGCTGTACGGTCGGGAGGGATTATTTGATGGTGTGCCTGAAGACCTGTCAAAAGAAGAACAATTGATCTTTCTTCAGGCCTACACCCGAGAATCCTACCGGCTTGTACATGGGAGGTAGATCTCATGGATGGGGCAACAGCTCTGTGTCCAATTCCCCAAGACAGAGCTCCCATCCATACTTAGCCAAACAAACACTTGAGACTACCTCTCCGGCCAGTGCTTATCTGGGTCAACTCCTAATTTGATCTAGGAGGAAATAGACCAATCTTTATGCCACCAATAAGTGGGACATCCAATAATTAGAGGTTTTGGCTGCATTGGTTCAGGGGGAGTTTGTTGGACCAAAAGAACCAATGAGCCAAGATCAGGAAAACCTCTAAGTCCCACATGCCACTACAACAACAATTGAAGACTCTCATCAGCTATTGTGTTCTCTTGCCTGAAGGTCAGAGAGCAACTGAAGACTCTCATCAGCTATTGTGTTCTCTTGCTTGAATGTCAAGCTCGAGAGCATCTTAGCTCCAGCTTTCTGCTGAGATGATAAAGTCTGAAGAACAAATTCTGAAGATCTAAGAACTGAAGATCAACAGCTGAAGACTTCAAAGTACTGAAGGCCAAAGTACTGAAGGCCAAAGTACTGAAGTATCAAAAGCTGAAGAACTAAAGAACTGAAGATCTTCCGAAGCACAAAGTCTGAAGACAAAGACTGAAGACAACAACTGATGATATCTACTGAAGTCATCAGTTGTTACATCTTCCGAAGTTACATCTTCCAAAGTTTCATCTTCCGAAGCCAAGTCTGAAGACCAAGTACTGAAGACAGAGTTTGTCTCAACAACTGAAGAAGTCCTCTTCAGTTGTTGTAGTGGTTTTTTTCCTTTTCCGAAGTTTATTTTGTTTCAGTAGTTGTACAACAGCTGAAGAGCATGTTCTTCAGCTGTTATAGTATCAGTAGTTTATTTTTGTCAGTACTTAGGAACTTTTGTAAGAAGATGTCAGTTGTTGTTGACATCTTCAGTAGTTTTATGTTTTTGTCAATTGTAATTTGAATATTCCGTGATGTCAGAAAAAGGACATCACTACCATGCTTTTGCCACCTATATAAGGATGGCAAACCATGCTGTTTTAATTGCCGAAACGTGGTTAGTAATGAACAATTAATGTTTCGCAGAACTCTTCTCTCTCTATGCTTTTAATTGCAATATCTTTTATGTTCTTGCTTTAAATTGCTAATTAATGTGCTAAATCCGCTGCAAACATAATCTAATTGATCAACACGAGAGGCTGAGATCCTGTCAAGCTTACCAAGGCAGTTATCTGACTCAAGTTGAGTTAGTTCTACAAGATCTGTTTGAGATGGATCTAGATGATGTAGAAGAAATGGATCTTAATTGGCAAATGGTCGTGATAGCTTACAGGACACAAAAGCACTCATATGCTAACAGAAACTATAAACCCAGTGCAAACAAAACTGTTGGGTTTGATAAATCAAAATCAATGTGCTTTAACTGTAACAGCTATGGTCATTTTTCTAGAGAGTGTAAAGCTCCAAGGAATCAAGGAGGAAATGGTCAAGGTAGCTCAAACAGTAAGAAATATTAGGAACATGCTAACAAGACATTTCAAAAGCCATACCAAAGCCTACCTATGCCAGAACCTAAAGAAGAGAAGACTAGTGAGGAACCAAAGAAGGCACTGGTTGTAAACATCAAAGATGGTTATGACTGGAGTGCATATACAGAACAGTTTACGGCTGATCTCACTTCTAATCTGGCTCTAGTTGCTGAAATTAATGATGAAGACTGGTCTGAAGATAAGGATCCTAAGAAAGATGATGAATCAGATCAAAAGGAAGATTATGACTGGAGCGACAAATCATATCCAAAAGAAACCACTGAAGAAGTTGCTCTTATGGCTCAATCTGAACAACCAAAGGTTGTTAACTCATCTTCTGATACTGAATCTTCTAATTCTTATCCAGAAATACAAGTGGAAGTAAGAGAGAAAATGTGCACTAAAGCATGTTTTGAACAGGTTTAACACTATAGAACATACTCATTCAAAATATGTGATAAGCTCAAACAAGAAGAATTAAAGCACAACAAGCTAAAATCAGATCATAAGATTGCTGATGATAAGATCATATCTCTTCAAGCTTCTTGGAACAAAACACTTAAAGAACTTGAACTTCTTAAGAAACAACTTGAAGAGATTACCAAAACTCTTCAACAAGAAAAATTGGCACATGCAGCAACTCAAATTGATTTGGCCAAAGTTAAAAGCTCAAAGAAAATAGTTGAGCAACTGGTGAATGGAAGAAAGGATAAAGATAAAACAGGATTAGGTTATACACATGAACCTATGCCTAAATCAATCTCAAACACCTTACCTGAAAATTTTAACACTCATGATCATTCATAAGAAAATAAAGCAAAGCTTAAAGAATATCAAGACAAAAAGAACTTAACAAAGATAAATGTTGAAAACTATGAAGAAATAGACTTAGAAAAGATAAAGCATGGTCATCCAATTAAAGTCAAATCTTATGAACCTCAACAAATGCAAAAGAAGTTATTTGTACCAAAAAGTGAAAGTGTTATTGAACAAAATGAACAAAAGAGTGAAAAATCTACTGATGTTAATAACAAACTGAAAGGAAAATGTGAAGAGGTTAAAACAGATAAGACTATTTCTAATGATTCAACTTCAAATGAACTAAATGAAGATAAAGAGTGTCAAAAAGAATCTTCTCAAGATTCAATTAAAATTCAAAGGAAGAAAACATCATCAAGATTAAAAAATCAAAGAAAAAGAAAAGCTGCAAAAGCTAAGAAAGCTGAATCAATCAATCAGTCATAGAAAAATACTCAAATTAAACCTGTGAAGTTTGTGTCAGCAGGAACTTTTGACATGAACACAATCACAAAAATGACATCTAAACCCAAGATCAAATCAAACTCTGATTTGACAACAAGTTCAGGTCCTAAGACTTCCGCTGTGCATAAAAGATTTGTATCTAAGGAGTCAAAGAATTGTGATCAAGTCCAAAAGAAAAATCCTAAGAATCAAATGACCAAACTCACACCAAAGAAACAACAAATTAATCTGCCTAACCCTAAATTTAAACAAGAATCAAATGTTGCTTCCACATCAAGGGTTAAAAAATGTTGTTTAAACATTCTCAGAAGTATTGTGATATCTGTGATATGTATAATCATGACATTTCAGAATGTTACTTTAACAAGTATTGCCATATATGTGATATGACAAATCACACAACTGTTGATTGCTATTTTAACAAATACTATGCATTGTGTGATGAAAGAAATCATAATACAAATGATTGCTACTTTAGAAAGAACTCTTCAAGGAAGGATTTTGGTAATCAAGGATTTGTAAACCCACAATTTAAAAGAAATTATAATATTGGGTTTAAATTTTCACAATAACAACAACAAACTTCCTTGGGTTTGAGATCTTTCAAAAGAAACAATTCTGATTATGATAATCAATATTTTGTCAAATCACAGCAATACAATCAAGAAAAGTTTATTCCACGATCTGTGAGAATAAAAAATGGAACATTCTCCAATGTTTCATATAATGGTTCAAGATTTCTTGATGATGATCTTGAAAACAGATATAATGCTTTGAAATCAAAACAACAAAAGGATTGTCAACTTGTTTCTCAAAGAGGATTTGAAAATGCAAAATTTCAAAAGAAACCTGATGTAAACAAACTTCATTTTAAACAATTTACAATTGTTGATAAGTTTGTAAAGCCCAAGACCATCTCGTCTTGGGTTACTAACTCATCTTAAATATTTTTGAATGCAGGTATGCCCACGGAGACCAATAAACTCATGGTATGTTGACAGTGGGTGTAGCCGGCATATGACAAGCAATCAAGCCTTGTTACAAGATTTTAAGTTAAAAGATGGAACACACGTTGCTTTTGGAGGTGATGCAGGTGGAAAGATAACAGGAGAGGGAACAGTGTCAACTGGGATTATTAGTTTTGATAAAGTCAACTTCTGTTCACAGTTGAACTTTAATCTACAAAGTGTATCCCAAATTTGTGACAAATCTTATTCTGTTCTTTTTGATGATTCTCTCTGTTATGTCTTGAAACCAGGTTTTCAGATTAGCAATGATTGGGTTATAGTTAAAGCTGCTCGGGACAGAGACGTATTCAAACTGGATATGTCTCAAGTGGATCCTACAACAGAAACAACTTGCCTGATTGCTAAAGCTTCGAATGATGAAAGCTAGCTGTGGCATAGACGACTTGGTCATTCAAACTTCAAAAACATGAACAAGCTTGTAGCAGGAAATCATGTAATTGGACTTCCTTCCAAGAAGTTTTTAACTACTGAACACTTCTCAGCATGTCTGAAGGGAAAACAACATCGAGCGTCTTATAAGTCCAAGCTGATAAACTCAAACACCAAGCCACTCCAGATGTTACATATGGACCTTTTTGGACCAACTAATGTTAGGAGTATTGGTCGAAAATCATACTGTTTAGTCATCATAGATGATTATACAAGATTTTCTTGGGTTTTCTTTCTTTAGGCTAAATCTGAAACTGCAGATCTTCTAAAAGAATTTATTAATAAAGTTGAAAATCAACTTGAGCATAAAGTAAAGATAATAAGAAGTGATAAAGGAACTGAATTTAAAAATGCTAACATTGATTTGTTTCGTGAAGAAAAAGGGATAGTTCATCAGTTCAGTGCTCCCAGAACTCCACAACAAAATGGAGTTGCTGAAAGGATGAACCGAACTCTGATTGAAGCTGCCCGGTCCATGTTAGCTGATGCCAAAATTACAATCACTTTCTGGGACGAAGCGATATCAACAGCCTGTTTAGTTTAGAATAGAATCTTACTTATGAATAATAAAATGAAAACTCCATATGAGTTAATGTTTGACAGGAAACTAAACATAAATTTTTTAAAATCATTTGGTTGTCCAGTTATGATTCTTAACTCAAGTGATCATTTAGGAAAATTTGAAGAAAAAGCTGATAATGGGTTTTTCGTTGGATATTCATCAGTTTCCAAAGCCTATCGAGTTTATAACTCTAGGACAAATACAATTAATGACATTCAACGTTAAATTTCTAGAAAATTCTTTTCCATCAGTTTCAAATGGTCCTGCATGGTTATTTGATTTGGATTCTTTGTCAAACTCATTTCAATCTAATTTGTTTAATCAATCTGATGATTCTACAGGTAAGAACTCAAGAGGAGATCTTGGATCTTTCAGTAATGATTCATATTCTGATGATTCAGATGATTCTCGCCCAGATTATCCATTCTTTTCTTTTGTCAAGGATTCAACGACGCGTATCCACAGGAACCATCCAACATCACAGATTATTGGTCCTCTGAATGAAAGAACTAGTAGGAGTAAATCTGAACATGTAAATGTTTGTTTATACTCTTGTTTTCTTTCACAGATTGTTCCTAAAAACGTCACCGAGGCGTTACAGGACAATGGTTGGATTGAAGCAATGCAAGAAGAACTTCTTCAATTTCGCAAACAGGAAGTGTGGAAGTTAATGGAATTACCTGAAGGAGAAAATGACATAGGCACTAAATGGTTGTTTTGAAATAAAACTGATGATCGTGGGATTGTTATAAGAAACAAGGCGAGACTTGTTGCACAAGGATACACACAGGAAGAAGGAATTGACTATGATGAAGTATTTGCTCCAGTTGCAAGACTCGAATCCATTCGTGTTTTCCTGGCTTATGCATCATTCATGAAATTCAAGGTGTATCAAATGGACGTTAAAAGTGCATTCCTGTATGGTCCAATCACTGATGATGTGTATGTGAAGCAACCTCCAGGCTTTAAGGATACAGAATTTCCACATCGAGTGTATAAGCTTAGCAAAGCTTTGTATGGTCTACATCAAGGTCCTAGAATTTGGTATGAAACATTGTCACAACACTTGATCCAACATGGATACACAAGAGGGAAAATCGATCCAACTTTATTCATAAAGAAGGATAATGATGATCTCTTATGTGTGCAAGTGTGTGTAGATGATATCATATTCGGTTCTACTAGTCCAAAATTGGGCAGTGGATTTGAAGAAATCATGAAATCTCATTTCCAAATGAGTTCAATGGGAGAAATGAATTTGTTCCTTGGATTGCAAGTTCAATAATCTGCAGATGGTATTTTCATCAATCAAGAGAAGTTTGTTGACAAAGTCTTGAAGAAATTCAAACTGCATGATTGTCAGTCCATAAGAACTCCAGCTGATGTAAACACCAAGATTGAGCCTGATCCTAAAGGAAAATCAGTAGACCAAACTCTATACAGATCTATGATTGGTTCTTTGATGTATCTTACTACATCACGACCTGACATAATGTATGCTGTTTGTGTCTGTGCAAGGTATCAATCAGACCCAAAAGAATCTCACCTAATTGTTGTCAAGAGAATATTCAGATATCTTAAAGGCAAACCAGCTTTAGGGCTTTGGTATCCTTACGAGGGTAACATTGAGTTACATGGATATACAGACAGTGATTATGGTGGATGCTGTCAAGATAGAAAATCTACAACGGGTGGTTGTTAGTTTCTTGGACCCAGATTAGTCTCATAGCAATGTAACAAACAAACAAATGTTTCTATTTCAACTACAGAAGCTGAGTACATTGCTGCATCAGCATGATATTCTCAAATCCTTTGGTTGCAAAACCAACTACTGGATTATGGGTTTAACTTTCTTAAGACACCCATTTACATTGATAACATTGCTGCTATGTTCATTACAGCTAATCCAGTTCAATATTCGAAAACTAAACATATCAAAATTCGATATCATTTTCTAAGAGATAATTCTGGAAAAGGTTTAATCATCTTGATTCAAATAGCAACTGAAAAACAGTTGGCAGACCTATTTACTAAGGCTTTTCTACCAGGAAGGTTTGAGTATTTAGTGGAGTCAATTGGTCTTATTAACCATTTGTAAACCTGGTTTCTAAGTTCGTATTTTATTTCTTTGAATCCTTACATGATCATAACCCTCCCTAATCCTAAAGGTTTTCATAAGTGTAACCTTTCATAGTTATTTGCCTGATTGTTTTTGTGTGTGTGTGTTTTCTTTTATAGAAAAACAAAATACAAAATTAGAAATCTTAAAAATCAAATAGAAAAATATAAATCAAAAACTCCAAAAATAGAGTTCTTTTCATTTCTAATTTATTTTTTAAGGAATGAATCTGTGTTTGCCTCATGTGAGAAATGATAGTACATTAGTGAGATCAGTTGCATACTTCACTCGCTAAAAAAGTCTCACATGATCAGGATATGATATGTAGACAATATCATGCTAGTATACTGAACAAGTAAATTCTTGTGATTAAACTAAATCTTTATGCTTGTATGTGTATTTGTCTAAGTACTTTTGAGTTGTATTAGCTTATCAGATTGTGTGCTTGCTAAGTTACACCACTCACACCTGATGATAATGTGACTAATCATGAGATCTGTTACAAGCATCATTCACTTCTCTGTTATGAGTCATCATAGACCTGAAGTGCTAAGATATTCTCTGTTGTAAGTCATTACAGACCTGGATATTCTCCTTTGATGCAAAAGATGCCAATGTGCACACCCATTCAAATCGATGGTTAGAGTTGATCAAATGGTTATCCATGATCATTCTCTATTTAATTAAGTAACATGAGCTCTAGTTATGCATATTTGTTAGGTAATAAGTTGAGAATGTGTGCTTCCTTGCATATCTTGATGATAGTTGATCCTCTAAGTCTTAGTATGAGTCACATCTTGTCATATCTAATTCTACCATAATGAATCCAAGAATTGAACAAGTAAGTGAGCTGATGTTTTTGTCAAGAACACTCATTTTCTGTCCTTAGATCTTATGTCTCCTTTGTTGTGATATCACTGACCTGGAACACACTTGATCAGGATTTAATCATTGTCTATGACTATTCACATATTTTTTCTTTTAATGTCCTGATCTTCACTAATATGATCTCAATGCAATCCAAGATTCTATTGTAAATATTAGATTTTGATTCTGCTTTAATTTTGATTTTATACATGTTTTCTTGTGTGCATGCAACTTAACAATGATAAGTGTGATATTCTTATGTTACCTTATGAAACTTCTAAGTTCTGCAAAACCTTAAAAGATTAGGGGGAGTAATAATAATAAGAATATTCTCAGAAAATCCAAATGATAATGTTAAATTGAAAGGATGATGCTTTAAGATCAAAGTATGTGTGTGTTTGATAATGTAAAGCTTTTGTCTATGATAAAATGATCTCATAATTTTAGCAAGTGGAAAAGGTTCTTTGAAATGTTGAAAACAAGAAATATTGGTTTGTGTAATTTGAGTCTAAAATGAAGGGTCAAAGTGTAAAAAGTTAAATTTTGAGGGTCTAAAATGTAAATTTTGGAGAGAAAGTCAAAAATATGCAAAATTGTTTAAATATTAGTATTAAATATTACTAATGTGTTTAAACAGTGTGCAGGTGAAAGATTTGAAAAATCAAAGTGCAAGTAATCTCATGCGCCTAAACAGTAGTCATACGGCTAAATAGGAGCATGAAGAAATTTTAGAAGTTTTACAAGTGTTGGGCGTTTTTCCATAAACCCATACGCCTAAACAGTGTCAAGTTTCTGAAATTTAGATCAAGTGTTGGGCGTTTCATGTTGCTCATGCGCCTACACAGTGTTCAGACTTGTCAATATCAAGTGAAAATTACAAGTATTGGGCTTTTTAGAAATCTCATGCGGCTGAACAGTGCCAAAGCACCTAAACAGTGCTGATGCGCCTGAACAGTTGTCATGTTTCTGAACAATTTATCTAAGTGTGGGCGTTTCAGAAAACCTCATGCGGCTGAACAGTGCAAAACCGCCTAAACAGTGCTTATGCGCCTGAACAGTTCTCAAGCGTTTGACCTTATACGCACAAACAGTGTTAATACGCCTAATACTTAGTGAAATTTAGGTCCTCATGCGCACAAACAGTGCTCATGCGCCTAAAAACTTACTAAATTTTAGGTCATCATGCGCATAAACAGTGCTCATGCGCCTAAAACTATTCACTTATATATATAGAACACTTGTGACAATTTCATTTCATTCACATTTCAAAACCCATTCGACTTCTCCCCTGAACCTTCGAACCCTCTGATTAACACCCATTTCATCAATAAAATCATTTCAGATTCAAATCACAGATTTTTCATAGTGTTTGATAGATTGTTAACGTAAGTTGATAATCTATTTCAATATTGTGTTTGATTATCTGATGATACTGATTTAGGCGTTCGAGACCTATTCAGGCGTTCGAACCCTAACTTTGTCAAAATCTCAACTTTTGAGCATTCAAATCAAAACATTAACATAAATTGATCATTAAATGTTGATGAGCATGTGATTTCGAGTATATTGATTCATTAAACAAGCTTTGAAATGAAATTTGATTGAAGGCACTGTTCACTGTTCATCGATGAACAGTAAATTTTGAAGATGAACTTGAAAAGGAGATGAACAGATGAATATTGTTTTTAATTAAAAATAAATATTAAAAATTTCATATATAAAAATCAATAAAATTGATAAGATAAAATAATCAAATGTGTTTAATATTTTTATTAAATTCAACTTGACAAATAAAATTTTATTGTTTTTCAATTAAAAATTATGACAATGTTTATAATTCAAATTCATTCAAATATCTTAATCACATGTTCTAATAATTGTACACATAAATATAAATTTTTTCAAATGCACTGTTTTAAGCACAATGCATTTTTATGAAGAGATGATCAGATTCCTTCTAAGAACTAGATATGTTTATGCTATGTGTTTCCAGCCTGTGATTTATGATAGACTCATCAGAAAATTCGGGAGCACAGCTACAGTTGAAGTTAATGATTTAGGAAGAAAAGTGGTCAGAGGTTTTGTGACCAGAGATCGTATGATTGAAGTGTCTGAAGATTCAATAAGAGGTGCATTAAGACTGGGTCACAATGATCCTAAAGATCTTTCTGAGCTGACATTCAATGAATGTAGAGAGACTTTTATTGAAATGGGTCATCCAGACCGTTTTCCAAAGAAACAATTCTTTAGAGCTCGAGCATATAATCACTGGAAACTACTTTGCTATATTTTCCAACATTGCATGTCCAAAAGGAGTGCTGGGTGGAACTCTTTCCCAGTGGACATTGCATCCCCCATTGTAGCCATAGCAACCAACAGAAGATTTCATATGGCAAAATGGATCTTAAATGGATTCATATTCAATTTGGAGAAAGGCATAAGAAATAAATATCTGATGTACCCCAGATTTCTCCAAATGATCATAAATGAAGAGTATCCAGACATTCATGTATATGGAGTAGGTGGAGATAGACTGGTCTTGGAACACATGTCTGAAGTTTCATACAAATTACTAGCCATTCTGACTGGTGCTCCTAATGTTCCTATGTTTGATTATATGAGGAATGTAGCAAATGATGAAGTGGATATCACTGTGGATCATTTTCATTTATTGGAAGGTTAGCCAATTGATCCATCTGAGTTGATTGATGAATTTCCACAAGAAGATGATGATCAAAATAAGGATGATGAGAATGATGAAGATCATGATGATGACAGCTCATCCAGTTCTGATAGTGATAATGATGATAATGATGATAATGATGGTGGAGCTGATACTCACCAATCAATGAGCAGTGATAGACCCATGTCTGAGCATGCAAATGTAGCTCAACATGAAGATTAAGGAACAATTGGTGGTGATGGTCAAGATGATAGTGTGCATGAAGTAGCTGAGGATATAGATGATGTGATTATTGATGAAGCTATTCATGAAGCTGTAGATGATGATGTAGAGATTAATATAGAGATAGAGCATGAGACTGATATGCATACTCAAACCTTTGAGTATGATTTTATTGATGCTTTTCAGATTGGTCAAGAAGTGCCAGTTTCTACAACACACAATGTGTCTGTACAAACTGAGGAAATCTTGGATATAGATGAGATTGAAAGGATAAAAGATGATAACATTACTAAAGAGAAAGAAATTGCAGATCTTAAAGCTGAGCTTGAAAAGTTAAAAGAAGAGAATGAAAAGTTAAAAGAAGAAAATCAAAGCAAAGATGAAAAGATTGTATCTTATGCAAAAGACAAAGAAGATGTGATCAAAAACTTTGAAGTGATGATAAGAGATTATGATGTTCTTGAAGAGAAATACAAGAAATTATCTAAAGAGAATGAGAGTCTAAAAGAATAGTTGATTAAGTTAAAGGAATGTAAAAAACCAAACTCACCAGAAATTATGATTGTATCAGAAAATATTCCAATAGATGTTGAAAAGGCTTCTGAGATGGAGAAAGGGAAAATGAAGTTAGATGACATTGATTCTGAATGTTTACCTGAATCTTCATCGAAAGTTCAAAGAACTGAAGAGATAGTTGAAGAAGAAATTCAAGAATTCCAAGAACCAGTTATTCAAGATAAAATTGGTGCTTTAGAAGATTTGGAAGAAGAATATGACGATGAATGGTATCATAAAGTGCTTGATGATGAAGATGTGGATGAAGAATTTGAAAATCCTTCTTTATTTGAGCATGATCAAGGGCATGATGATCTTCCAATAGAATTTGATGAAAGGTACAATTACCTTGTAAAGATGAAATACAACAGAGTCTTTTTAGACGGGCTTACAGTTTCTCAAATAAATGATGAATATGAGAAATGTATAGCTACAGAATCTGTTGCACCGGTTGATCCTAATGAGATAGTTATGGAACATGGTGAATAGGATAGAGCACAAGAGAGGATTAATATTGAAGAAATTTCTAGTTCAGAGTTGCACTATCCTGACCCAGAAGAAATGAGCATTCCAGCATTAAGGTCATGGTTGCAAGCAAGAAACTACCCTTGGAAAAGATTGAAAAGACTCCAATCAGTTTCGTTGAGAAATTTGGTTAAGAGTTTTCAACAAACTGAAAAACAAACGAACAAAATGATTATTCTAGATACTGATAATCCTCAGTATTTAGATATTACTAAACGAACAAGAATTTTGAATCCTCAGGAGATAAAGAAAATGGCTCAAAGGTCATGTGCTCATGAATGAAGAAAGGAGTTAATCAAGATGTTTCCTCAATCTGAACAACAAGTATATAAAGCCTCTTCTGAACAAAAGCATATCTTTGATAGTGCTAGATCTACTGGAGATTTAGTCAGAAATGTATTGCAAAAAGGTCAATCAGTAGCAGAATTGTTGAATGCCATGATTGCACCTGACTTCACCAATCAAGTCAAAATAATTACATGGAAATATGATGAAGTTTTTGATGCTTTCCTTATTAAACGAGTAAATGCTGTTTGGGACGTGTATCATTTTTACTCGAGCATTATCAAACTTCCAGTTCAAGATCTGAAAGAATTAAACAAACTTGATTTGATTAACCCTACTGGAGCTAAACGAGGAGAAATTTTTGTGGAGCTTCTAAGCCGAGGGTTGGCTAGAACAAGTAACTTCCTTCAAACTCGATGTGGTCAAGAAGATAAGGAGTACTTTTCTATGCTGAAGAAAAATAAGAAAATTAGAGGATTACAGTCGGAAGAAGAGTATTTTATTGTTGAATTTTGTGACAAATACTTTGAAAAGGTGACAACTCCTGGATTGAAAGTGATTGAAGGCAATCAAAAGTCCAAACCTATACTTAGATGGTTTTACAATACTGATACATTTGAGCTCAAACTGGTCCGAAATCTTGAAAATTGGGATAAGGACATGATCTCTCTGTTTGGTACTTTTGAATTGAAATTACTTCATCCAAGTTACATCTTATTTTTATCTGTTCAGAAATTTGAGAGAGTATCTCCGGAGACAGCTGAGCAAGATAAGAAATATTTTCTATCAATAATCAATGTAATGAATGCAGCCATGGAAAGAATATCTTTAAGGAAAGCTCTTGCATATGCTAACATAGTGAAAAGAGACATCAAGGATATTGAATTTATAAGAATTTCAAGAAATGGAGTGTTAGAGTTATATTGCAAAGAGAGCAAAAATCCTATTGAGCTGTATGCAAATGTTGATATTGCATGTCTATCAAAGGATACATTAGAAAGAATGAAGTTTATGCAAATCAAAACGAATGAGTCAAAGCCAGAACAAGCTTTGCCTGCTGGAAAATTCAAGTTGTCAATTGAAAATGCTTTGAAGGAGATAGAAATGTATAAAAAGAAGCCAATGTTTAAAGTGAAAGAAGAACTAGAAGATTTCTTTGAAGGCTAATGATGAAATAGATGAGAAGATAAAAGATTAAAGAGAAGTGAAGACAAAGGATGAAGAGAAGCATGCTGATTGAAGAAGAGAAGACAAAGATATGAAGACAGAAGATTTTTGAAGACTGAAGACAAATGTAAATCTTAGGGGAGTATTGTTAGTCCTCTAGGAAGATTAACATTAGTCTTAGTTTACAATTTTGCCTTAGTATAGGGACTAGAATTGTAAATAGATAGTCTTTAGTTTGTTGATAGTATAAATAGCTTAGTCTAGAGTAGAATTTGTAGTCGTAACAGTTGTACTGCTTTCTTACTCTTGTAATTGTCTTTGCTATATCAATGAACTGTGAATTTTATTGATATTTGGTTGATTTGATTACAATTGTTTGTGTTTCTTTGAATTGTTCACATAATTTGTTACAGATTGATGCATTTGATACTATCATATGATGATTAACAGAGCTTCCCCAACCAATAACCATCAAAACTCAATCAATTTCCATGTCAAATACACACTATTTTGAGCTGAAAATTGATGGAATCTTGATATTGAACTAAAACAACCAAAAACTCAAACAAATCATGAGCACTAAGGCTCTGATAGCATATTGTTAGTCCATTTGATCGTATTACAGTGCAAATGAAATGATGAATCATTCAATATCAAACACACAAACTCAACAAGATGAACAAAGAAGATTGAAAACAATGACAACTCATTCAATATAAGACAATGAAGATCATAACATTCAATAACATCAAAGCACAATGATATTTCTATGAATTTACTGCTTAGAAAAGGTAACTTGCAACAAGGATCAACAATTAGGGTTTTGCTAGCTTCACCACAATGATAAAGATCAAAAACTATATATAGCAGTCTCAGTTTCGCTGGCAGCGCCGAAACTGTAGTTTCGCCCGGCAGAAACAGTAGTTGAGCGAACCAATCAGCTGATAGTTTCGCTAACAGTTTCGCTGGACTGCAAATTTACATAATGCTAATTACATACAAAAGGAAATTAACAAAAGACCTATTACAAGCAAAAATAAACATTCTAATCTAAGGTGGGTCCAACCTAAACATGATCTTCGATTATTTTAAGCATGTTATTTATATTCTTAAAATTAACATGTCCTAATCGTCTATGCCACAAAAAGGATTCAGAAGATGAAGCTTTTGATAGGAGACATGTCACAGTTGAGGTGGATTATTTTAATCCCATATCCAGTAGATAGGTATCATTCTTCCTTGGAGCACATATTACCACTAAATCCTCTGGGATAATAATCTCTGGTTTGAGAAACAAGCATTCATTGACATAAATAGCAATGGAATGTCTATGTCACAGATTTATGATACACTCAACAGATTGAATGCCAGCTCTTGGACATAGTTCACTTTCTCTAGAGTCAAGTAACCATTTGAAACTTCTCCCTGACCAATCATCTTTCCACCTTTCTTATCTCTAGCAAATGAAACATATCCTTCACTTATTATGCAATAATTTCTAAGTAGCTCTTTTAACCTGGTCATATTCCTTGAACATCTGCTATCAACATGCCATAAGCTATTAACAGCTTTTCTGGAATGATCCTGGAATTTTAACAAAAAATTGCTAAGATTTGCAAATTGGGACCCAAGTCGTGACTAACTTAAGTCTCTGAACAGAAACTTTATATAGAAAAAATTATTTACAAAATGATTTAATCTTCTTCCTAATGAACTATAATTTACATTTCTACTAACAAACTCTGGGGAATTTTTAGTTACATTATCATCCATCCCACATCTAAAACACCGGGACTTTAAACCTTTCTTCTTACATTTTAAAACAGGAGCTTGATTTATTAATATATCTTCCTCACATTCAGACATATGTGAATCAGAATCGCTACAAGAGTCATATGATTCTTTTGATTTATTCTTTAGTAACCTTAATTTTAGTAGGTTTTGATTCATTTATATTAATATTACTGACATTTAAGGAAGTTGTCTCCTTCTCTTCAGGTTTAGAAATCCGAATTGGTGTAAAAGATGGGATTGAATGAGAGAAGAACTTTTTAAAACAATTTGATTTTGTTTGTCTATCTAAAGCTTTACTTAAACAAACATCATTTCTATTAACACACGTATTTGAAACATCATGATTTGATTAATAAGCATCTAAAGATGAACATGCTGGACTAGAGCTAGAACTACATATGCCATTCGATGATCTATAAGTTGACGAAAGCGAAGATGAAGATATTCTTATCGAAGAAACACCACGATCAAAATCTAAGTGGAAAAGAAAATCGACACCCCGGGCCACTAATAATGCTTGGGATGAAAATGAAGAAGAGGCATTAGAAGATGGTTGGATATATGTATGATAAGACCATACACTTAGAGATCACAAAAAAGTGGCTCATCTTGAAAGAAGGTGTTTTGACATGTCACCACCACCATTGGGTTGACCAATGGAACCATTGATCAACTAAACTCAAAGTGGGGGAGAATAAACAACATATAAGGATCAACAGATTATAGTGATTGATCTCGTAACAAATACGTGGAATATGGACATTACGGATTGGATTGGACGATTGAAGAATGACAAACACAAAGTAAATAACTTCGATATAGTATTACTCTCTGATTTAATAAGTGTTACACGAAATATGAAATCAGGAAATATGACAAAAGCACTAACTATTACAAAACACAAATTCTAAATATATACTAATCTAGAGTTCTCGCGCGAAGACTTTGTTCTCACACGACAAGTAGTTGTCACACAAGAACCTAGCTATCATGAGGTAACTTCTTCTTTTGTGGCTTTGGATCTTTGTCTTCATCTTGATTTGATTTCCCGAGCTCTAGGTTCAACCCTACAATCTCCCCCTAGGCTCGGTAAATCAATACCGTTTAGAAGTCCATGTCAGGAACTTTGTCACTACCCCCATAAGCATACATCTTATTGTCCAGGGACTTCGTGATCAACCAACCGAACTACGCAGCTAATGGGTGAACAGATTCATCAGCTGAAATAGGACAAGCCTGCAGCCTCATCAAATCTTCTCTTCCAAATTTGAGCAATTCGACAGGGTCAATGACACGGTATTCCTTATCCATTTAATGTATATTAACATGCCCTGTATCCTTCTCATAACTCCATCACATTAGCTTGGACAAGCTATTAACTGGCATAGAGCATCGATTGGTATCTTCCTCACATACGCGGAAGCTTGTAAACCCTTATCCTCATTGGCTTGTTTGCGTTTGGATCTATACGGTTCTCATCATCAATGAATTTGGATTTAGTAGTTCTAAAGTATTTGAAGTTGGATTTGCTATGTCAGTATATCAGATTCCTAATCCAATGTAAGGCCCCGTTCAAGGAGACCTCACTGTTGTCATTCATAGGACTAAACATACATAGTAATATACATTTCGTAAAAACATTGCAGCGGAATTGCATTAACAAAAGCCCATTCATGTCATTAATGAATTACTGTTGTTGTGCAATACAACATTGTTTAGTTACAAAAGAAAACATCCGTAAATTTCATTACAAAACAACAATAATAACATGCATGAACGAATGCTAGTCTTGCCCTGCTACTTGCCTCCCCATGTGCCATCGTCAGCAACATTACCTGCCAACTAAAAATTCATAAAAGTCAGCGTTGCTGAGTGAGCTCTAGTTTTATAAGTATTAAAATACCTTGTGTATTTTAAATACGAAATATACCTTTCCATAAAATACTTTACTTTCGTATACAAGCACACATCTACGTACATTCAAACAATATTCATTGTTTATTTCTTTCTTTCATACTTTAATTACTAGCTTTTATCATCATATACATACTTTCCTTCCATTCTTTTCATTAACATTTGCTTTCATATAAATACTTCCATTTCATGCTTTTCACTATCTTTACTTTTATTCACATTCTTTCGTATCGTACTTTTCGTCATTCTTTACTTTCATTCACATACTTTCTTTTCATACTTTTCATCTTCTTTTACTTTCTTATGGATCGATGTACAATACCCCGAACATTATGCACAAAGCTGATGCTAGCCCTGAGGTCTACAAATAAATCCCAAACATTATGCACGAAGCTGACCCAGTCACCTAGGGCAAGTCATCTCTCCCTTTCATCTGGACCAATGTGCAATACCCCAAACATTGTGCACGTTGTTGATGCTGGGCCTGTGGTCTATAATTAGGCCATGAACATTGTACACAAAGCTGACCCAGTCACCTAGGGCATGCCACAAGGGTCCCATCAATCTCAATGATTGACCCTGTATGCATCCTTCAGGTGTTGGACCAAAAGAACCAATGAGCCAAGATCAGGAAAACCTCTAAGTCCCACATGCCACTACAACAACAAGTGAAGACTCTCATCAGCTATTGTGTTCTCTTGCCGGAAGGTCAGAGAGCAACTGAAGACTCTCATCAGCTATTGTGTTCTCTTGCCTGAATGTCAGGCTCGAGAGCATCTTAGCTCCAGCTTTCTGCTGAGATGATGAAGTCTGAAGAACAAATTCTGAAGATCAAAGAACTGAAGATCATCAGCTGAAGATGTCAAAAGGCTGAAGATCCAAAGAACTGAAGATCTTCCGAAGCACAAAGTCTGAAGACAAAGACTGAAGACAACAACTGATGATATCTACTGAGATCATCAGTTGTTACATCTTCCGAAGCTGTTCCATCTTCCGAAGCAAAGTCTGAGGAAAAAGACTGAAGACAACAACTGATGATATCTACTGAAGTCATCAGTTGTTACATCTTCCGAAGTAACATCTTCCGAAGTTTCATCTTCCGAAGCCAAGTCTAAAGACCAAGTACTGAAGACAGAGTTTGTCTCAACAACTGAAGAAGTCCTCTTCAGTTGTTGTAGTGGTTTTTCCTTTTCCGAAGTTTATTTTGTGTCAGTAGTTGTACAACAGCTGAAGAGAATGTTCTTCAGCTGTTATAGTATCAGTAGTTTATTTTTGTCAGTACTTAGGAACTTTTGTAAGAAGATGTCAGTTGTTGTTGACATCTTCAGTAGTTTTATGTTTTGTCAATTGTAATTTGAATATTCCGTGATGTCAGAAAAAGGACATCACCACCATGCTTTTGCCACCTATATAAGGATGGCAAACCATGCTGTTTTAATTGCCGAAACTTGGTTAGTAATGAACAATTAATGTTTCGCAGAACTCTTCTCTCTCTATGCTTTTAATTGCAATATCTTTTATGTTCTTGCTTTAATTGCTAATTAATGTGCTAAATCCGCTGCAAACATAATCTAATTGATCAACACGAGAGGCTGAGATCCTGTCAAATGGTATCAGAGTAGGTTAATCATTGATCGATCTTACCATTGATCATTTGAAACTGCTCTTTTGATCTCTCAGTTTGATCGAATTAGCAATTTGCAAGAATTAGCTATAGAGAGTGAGTTTTTGCTGTTTCCGGCCAAAATCTTGAGGTCTTTCGGTGGTTTTGAGTCACACTTTTCCGGTTTAAACTTGTTTTTGACTAAAACCTGAGATGACAACACCAACTAATGATCCTCACAATACTGGTTCCGCTACCAAGCCTCCGATGCTGGTTAGGAACGAGTATAACATATGGCAAAGACGTATGCTACACCACTTGGCTGTCAACAGTGCTGGTTGTTGGAAGTCCGTGGTGCACGGGCCATACAAGCCTATGGTGAGCGTCCCAGAATCTAATGAACAGGTTCCGAAGAAACCTGAACAATATTCGGACGAAGATCTAAAGCTGTTCGAAATTGATGCTAGAGCCCATGGAATTTTAGCCATGGCCATTCCAAATGAGATATACTCAGGGCTCTTGCATCATGAGTCTGCTCATGACCTATGGGTTGCTCTAAAGGAACAATTTGGAGGAACTGATTCGGTCTTAGCAAACAATAGGGAAATCCTTGCCCAACAATATGAGACTTTCTCATATAGAAAGGGTGAGACTCTGACCCAGCAGTTTGAGCGGTTCTCTTGTTTGATATCTGAGCTGAAGATGGTCAAACAAGAATACACCAACACCCAGATGAACAACAGGTTCCTCAGGTCACTTCCTGAGAGATGGGACACATATACCATTGTCCTACGCTCCAGTGCAGACCTGGAAACTCTATCTCTCACCCAACTTCATGGGAAGCTACTCACTTTTGAGAGAGAGGTAGAGCAAAAGAGGAAGCTGTCCTCATCTGGTAAGCTCGCTGATGACTTTGTCCAAGGTAATGCTGCCTTGATAAGTCATGAGTCAGAATATGCTTCATCAGAAAGTTCTTATGATGAGCATATTGATTTCTCTACTAACTCAGAACAAGCTTTTGTTGGTGTTAGTAGTTCAGGAGGTGGTGGTGACAACTTGTGTTTTCTGATGGAGGACTTGAAGGGCATTCCAGATGATGATCTGGAAGAGATGGATATTTTGAACCAGATGGCAATGATAAATATCCGCTCTCAAAAGTTCTACAAGAGAACTGGAAGGAAATTCCCTGGACTCTCTGGCAAAACCAAAGTTGGTTTTGACAAGAGCAAGTTGAGGTGTCACAAGTGCCAAAGGCTTGGACACTTTGCAAGAGAGTGTAGATCATCTGGATCTAACTCATCTGCACCCTTTGTGACTTTTCCCAGCAATAGCTCACAGCACAGAGGGCAACCTTCTTCTAGTTCTACCCATCCATCTCAGGCACAGGCACCACCAGCTTATTTTGTGCCACAGGGTCATATGCCATATCCTTACCCCTGTTACTACATGCCTCAGTCTAGTCAACCTCAAGTACCCCCGGCTCAACCACCTCATGCTCTTCCTGAGCCTCAATCTTCCCCATCTCATCATCACACACAACCTCAACAACACAGCTTTTTCACCCCAAGTGTTGTTGACTGGAGTAGTCTACCAGAAGAGCTATCTGGTCAGGAACAACTACTCCAAGATGCTGGTCAACATGGTGGTGACCAACCTTTTGGAAATCTTGCTCTGATGGCCCTTGATTCTGCTGAAGGGTCATCATCCAATGCCTCATCTCAGGTATCCACTGAGGCAAAAGCCAAGCTTTGTTCTGAATCATGCATAGCAGCATTTGCTTCTATTAGAGAAGCAAATGTAGCTTTAATAGATAAAAATCTTGAGCTTGAGCACACTATTTCCAAAAGAAAAGCTGATTTTGAGGTTGCTCTAAAAGATAAAAATGATGAGATTTACAAGCTTAACTGCCAAATCAAAGATAGTAAAGCTAGGGAAGATGTACTTCTAGAGAAGTACAAGGACCTCAAGGAAACTCTTGCAACCACCCAAGTTGAGTGTGATCGATGGGTGCAATCATGCAAGGGTTTTGAAATGCTTCTTAGTAAGCAATCAGCTTCCAATGTGAAGTTTGGCATTGGTTATAATCACACTGCTCCTCCCACAGACTTCACTTCAAGAGCAGAAGTTGAATCTAATGGGGAGAGCAATAACCAATACTGTTCATCATGTGACCTACTATCCTCTAAATCAGCATCTTCAGAGATAGATGTCAGTATTTTCTCTTGCTAAAACCAATCAGATGACCAAAAGGCTGATCAACTCAGGAGTTGTCACTAGAAGTACTGAAAGTACTAGAGAGCAAGTGACAACATCTGAAGTTCAAACCTCAAATACTGTTAGAACTGAAGAGAAGAAAACTAACAGTAGGAAAGGTTTGAAGACAGCTAGAGAGGATACCAGGAAAGCAGGCACTAGGAAGAAAACTGCTAGTACTGATGTCAAACAGCTGAAGAACAAGTCTTCAGCAGTTAAATCCTCTTTAGCTGATGATCAGCATAAGATGAAGAAGAAGCCATGTGAGATATGTGGCTTATTCAATCATCTTACTGATGATTGCTGGTACAAAAGGGGTTCCAAACTCAAGCAGAAGGAGAAAATTTCTGAGAGCATCAATAAAATGAAGAGTGAGTTTGAAACCAAGTTTGTACTGGCAACATCCAAGTCTGAAATCCCTAAGCCCAAAGCTAAATCTAAGATAGGGATTACTCAGACAACAGCTGAGGTTGCTCAGAAAAAGATGGTACAACATAGGAACTCATCATCAGTAAACTCCAATGTGTCTGAAGAGCTGAAGGCTTTATCACAAAACCAGACACAGTTGGTGATAATGGTTCAGCAACTAGTGGGAAGAGTCAACCACTTAGATGCTCCTATGTTGAAACCACAGAAAAGGAAGTCCAAGCCAAAAGCTTCCTCTTCTGTACCATCTTCTTCACCTCAAGCTGTCACACATGACACACCTGTTAGTGCTACATCTGTAGCTGAGATCAGACCCAAGGCCAAGCAGGTTTGGGTCTCCAAGACTAACTAACACATGGTTGTGTTTGCAGGGTTCTTCAACATGCCAAAGAAGCATCTGGTATGTAGACAGTGGAGGATCCATGCACATGACGGGAAGCAGCTCCCTTCTTAATGACTACTCTCAAGGAAAGAAGGGATTTGTTTCTTTTGGCAATGATGCAAAGAGTTACACCATCGGAAAAGGCTTTGTTTCCAATGGGGAAATAAGGTTTGATGATGTTAACCATGTGGAGAATCTCAAGTATAACCTCTTGAGTGTCAGTCAAATGTGTGACAAAGGCCATGTTGCCCTTTTCACAAGCCAGAACTGTAGGATTCTGTCATCCAAAGTTCTGAGTTTGATTGACAAAGCATTGGATGAACACACTCTCCTGAAAGCCAACAGGACAGGAAGAGTGTATGCCTTAGATCTTACCAAAAAGATGGATCTAAAAGGCCATCCTTGCCTATTCTCCAAGGCATCTCCTCAAGAGTCTACACTATGGCATAGAAGGCTGGGTCATGTTAATTTCAAGAACATGAATCAGCTTATAAGTCATGGTCTAGTAAGAGGATTGCCTCAGAAGGAGTTCAAGTGCGAAGATGACTGCACTGCTTGCTTAAAAGGAAAACAGCACAAGGTTTCATTCCCTTCAATAGAGGAACCAAAGTCCACTGCCTGCTTACAGCTTCTGCACATGGATCTCTTTGGTCCTGTGAGAGTGATGAGCATGGCAAAGAAGAAATACTGCCTGGTAATTGTGGATGATTACTCCAGGTTTGTATGGACTTTCTTCTTGCACTCCAAGGATGAAGCAGCTAAGACAATAATGAACTTTGTGCTACATGTAGAAAAGCAGTATTCCCTACAGGTCAAGTGTGTGAGGAGTGACAATGGAACAGAATTTAGAAACCACACACTTGATGACTTCTACCTGTCCAAGGGAATTAAAAGGTAGTTTAGCATTCCTAGAACTCCTGAGCAGAATGGAGTGGTGGAGAGAAAGAACAGAACCCTCATTGAAGCAGCAAGGTCAATGTTGGCTGATTCAGGGTTGCCACTGACCTTTTGGGCTGAAGCTGACAATACAGCTTGCTATGTACAGAATAGAGCCTTAGTAAATAAGAGGTTGATGAAGACTCCCTATGAAGTTCTCCATCATTTGGCCCCTCTTATTTCATTCTTTAGAGCCTTTGGGTGTCCTTGTTTCATTCTCAACACTAGCAACCCACTCCATAAGTTTGCTAGTAAGGTGGATGCAGGGTATTTTGTTGGTTATTCATCAACTTGCAAGGCATACAGAGTCTTCAACTGTAGACCCAAGGGGGTTGAAGAAACTCTGCATGTTAAGTTCAATGAATCTCCAAAGGACAAGATTCCACAAAACCCTGTGGAGTCGTTTGATCTGGACATACTGCAATATGTTCCTTATCAACCTCCATCTGTTGAGCCTGTCAACAGATCTCCACCTGGTGATACTGATGATGATGTAGTCAGTACTCACCTCTTCAGGATCAGTGACAACCTGCCTAAGTTCACTGAACCTGATGCTCCTGTAGCCTCAGCAGCTCCATCCACTACAAATGCTGATGAGATTTCTGCCTGCTCTACTTCGTTTGAGCTGCCATCCTCTACATGGTTTCAGGAATCTCTATCATCATCTGTTGCTGCTGATGGGTCTACAAACACTTGCACAGATATCATAGTCTATCAAGAGCTCAAGAATCACCCCACTTCGCAAATCATTGGTGATATCCATGCTGGAGTTTCAACCAGGAATCAATTGTCCAACTTCTGCTTCTATGCTCTCTTCATCAGTCAGCAAGAGCCAAAGAACTATCATATTGCTTTAAGAGACAATGGATGGGTGGAAGCTATGCAGCTTGAGCTACTTCAATTCAAGAAACAGCAAGTGTGGGAGCTTGTTCCATTGCCCAAAGATAAGTGTGCTATAGGCACCAAGTGGGTATTCAGGAACAAAACAGATGAGAAGGGCCAAATTGTCAAGAACAAGGCCAGACTGGTTGTTCAAGGGTTTGCACAGGAGGAAGGCATCGATTATGATGAGACCTTTGCACCTGTGGCCAGACTAGAAGCAATTAGACTGTTCTTAGCTTATGCTGCCTTTCACAGTCTTAAGGTTTATCAAATGGATGTCAAAAGTGCCTTCCTGTATGGGAAAATAAAAGAAGAGGTTTATGTGTGTCAACCACCAGGCTTTGAGGACAATAAACATCCTGATTGGGTGTACAAGCGTGATAAGGCTCTTTATGGGCTGAAGCAAGCACCCAGAGCCTGGTATGAGACACTCTCAACCTTTCTTTGGAGAATAAGTTCACTAGAGGCACCATTGATAAAACCTTATTCATCAAGACTGTGGGACAACATAAGCTCCTTGTTCAGATTTATGTTGATGACATCATCTTTGCATCCTCTGATCCAAAGTTGTGTGATGAATTTACAAAGCTTATGAAGCTTAGGTTTGAAATGAGTGCTATGGGAGAATTACAGTTCTTTCTAGGTTTGCAAATCAAACAACAGGATGATGGAATCTTCATCCATCAGTCCAAATATACCAAGGAGTTGTTGAATAAGTTTGATTTACAATCCTGTAAGCCCTGTTCTACTCCCATGAGCAGCATCACACAACTAGATGTTGATCAGAAAGGTAAAGCGGTTGATGAAACCCTTTACAGATGTATGATTGGGTCCTTGATGTACCTTACAGCTTCTAGACCAGACATCATGTTTTCAACATGTGTTTGTGCTAGATTTCAAGCTGCACCTAAAGAATCCCATCTGATTGCAGTCAAGAGGATCTTTAGATATCTGCAAGGTACCCAATCACTAGGACTTTGGTATTCAGCTGGGCATTCATGCAAATTAGTTGCTTTCTCTGATAGTGACTATGCAGGATGCAAAGTCATCAGAAAATCCACTTCTGGTGGTTGCCAATTCCTAGGCAATTGTTTAGTTTCTTGGCAGAGTAAGAAACAAACATCAATTGCTACATCCACTGCTGAAGCCGAGTATATTGCTGCTGCAAGCTGTACCTCTCAGATACTCTGGCTTCAGAACCAACTTCTGGATTATGGCATTACTGAGACTAAGACTCCATTATTAATGGATAGTGCTTCAGCTCTTTGTATTGTTAAGAATCCAGTCCAGCACTCTAGGACCAAACATATTGAGATCAGACATCATTTTATTAGGGATTGTTATGAGAAAGGTCTGATTGATCCTAAGTTTGTACCTAGTGCTGATGAGCTTGCAGACATTTTTACTAAGCCATTAGATAGTGCCACATTCCAAAATTTGGTACTAAGGCTTGGTATGCTGCAGCTTGATTGATTTGACCTATGCTGATGCTCAACTCACAAATACTGAAGAGCAAAGGTCAAATACAAGTACTGATGAGTGATTTAGTCTTCAGCTCTTTCACAAGTACTGAAGACTAAAATAACTCAAAAGTGCTGATGTACATTATTTATTGAAAACAACTGATATAGTGAGGTGGATTACAACTACTAAAGTATGATTTTCAATAAATAAGTACTGAAGAACAAATTTTGCTCACAAGTACTGATGTGTAATCTTACACAAGTACTGACAAAATTTGTTCACCAGCTCGGAGACTATTTCATCAGCACTTGTGAACATCTGATCACAAGAGCTGAAGGCAAATATTCTCAAGAGCTGAAGGGTCAATGAAACATCTGAAAGTCAGCCAAAAGAGCTGATGAGTAAATGTGGAGGCCAGTATGAAACAACTGATTTGACGGAAACAGCTGATGAGTAATTTCACATCAGCTGATACCAACAGCTGCTGTTTCATACCTAAACAACTGAAGGACAAAACCATGTCTTCAGTAGTTTCACAACTACTGATGACTAACACCAAGTCCTCAGTTGTTTACAACAACTGAAGCAATACCATGTCTTCAGTAGTTCACAACTACTGATCTCAGTAGTTCACAACTACTGAAGGCTAACACCAAGTCTTCAGTTGTTACAACGTCTGAAGAAGAATACTAGGTCATCAATAGTTTATAACTACTGAATACTGACAGTAATTCTTCAGACGTTTACAACATCTGAAGGACAAAACCAAGGTCTCAGTAGTTTCAACTACTGAAGACTAATACCAAGTCCTCAGATGTTACAACCACTGAAGGTTAAAACCACGTCATCAGGTGTTATAACAACTGATGACTAACACCAAAACCTTCAGTAGTTTTCTTTCAACCTTTGGCCTACCCTATAAATATCTTACTTTCAGAGCATTTACTTCACTTGCCCTAATCTTACCAAACCCTCTGAAATTCCCATACACCATTAATGGCGTCCTTGCACCTAAAGCCTAGACACAACTGTGTCGCACATCTCACCAAATCGCCATTATGGCCCAAGTTTCACAATGCCGTAGATCTCATGCACGACTCACCATACAAAACGGCATTTCTCATCAACCCCACCATATACACCGACTCCTTGACGGAGTTTTGGACAAATGTGACCGTCCAAACTGGAGAGCATGATGGCGAGGTCTCTCTCCGGTCCTCCGTCAACGGCCATACCGTGGTTATCACTCCAGCTACTATACGCCAAACCCTAAAGCTGGAAGATACCACCTACCCAACCTCCTACCCCAAAGGTACCCTGGATCTCTCATTTACATCCAACGACTACCAGGGTAACCTATCAGCCTCTACCTTGTTGAAGAAACATTTCCCTGACCCTCAACGATTGATCTTCCACATGGTGAATGTTTGTCTGGCTCCCAAAACCTCTTCGTGGGACCAGATGTCAACAAGGTGGCAACAGGTATTGTATTCTATCCTTGAGAAACAACCACTAAATTTTACTGATATTTTATTTTTGGAACTCAAGGACATGGCCACAAAACCACTTTCTAACCGTTGGAACTTATATCCACGGTTCATAATGGCCATGATCGAATACCAGCTTCAGGCTGAGGGACTAGTTGGCACTGGGGTCCCTGCCATGGCTGTTCTAGCCGAGGTATACTCCAGGCACAACACTGACCACACACTCAAACAGGCTGGCCGGCTGCGAAAACCCACGCAGCAGGAACCCACAGCCTCCACCTCCAAATCCAAAGTCCCCACCAAGCCAAAAGCCAAAAAGAAGGTCACAAAGGCTACTCAGGGAGATGAGTCCCCTGAGGATGCCCCTGCAACACAAAGGCAGGATGTGCCTGTTGGTTCGATTCTCCCAGCAGGTACCACGACTCCACCCACCACAACCGCACAGGCTTCCTCTCAACAGGAGCCTGATGTAGCCAACATCGGGGCAACCACATTACTGGGGTCTATCTCACTTGGGAAGACTACCATTGAAGAGCACAGTCCTCCCCATGTGCACACTGCTTCTAGCCCATTTCCTGATGAGACCGCCCCACTAAGCCCAACATTGGCAATAGCCAAAGTGCTGACCGATCTGAGCACTCCACTACCCTCTCCCCAGAAACCTATTACACCTGGGGAGACTCCAACCGAAGAGGGGGTGGGTACAAGTGCCGATGGGAGCCCACAGCACAGAGAATCAGTTCAATCTCCCAGTGTGGTTAGGGAGATAGAACAATCTGGTGAGGCTGCCACTTCCACTGCATCAACATCTGAGCAGGGTGAAGCTGGTAACATCACTAAGACCTCACCAGAGGCAATGGCCGATGATGGATCCAATCCGGAGGCTAGAAGTCCCCAGTACCATGAACAAGGGGCACATGTCATTACTGAGCCACACTCAGGACATGTACATCCTGACACTGTCAGGAGGTCAGGTGATTCAGCTCATGCTGATGATGACCTGAGATTCTTCTACGATGTAGTAGCTCAAAACACTATCCTAGAGGATGAGATAAGCAGACTCAAAGAGCTGCTTGCTCAGATGACTCAGGATAGAAGTCCATCTGCCACCACTACCCAACAGATGGCACCTTCACCCGAAGGTCTCACAAACACTGAGCCAACCCCACAAACTCGGCCACCAGCCCCTGCTTCTGGCACTAGCTCTCAGGGTCAGAACCCCCCTGAGCAGCTGGATGCTATCTTCCAGAAATCCCTACCTCTCATCACACCCATACTTCAAAATATAGTAATTCAGACCCTTGATGAGAGGCTTCCCACATACATACAACCCATGGTGGAGGTTGCCGTTTCTAAGGCGCTTGCTGATAGTCAAACCCCAACCAATGCACCCAAAAAGGGGGAGACATCAGTGAAAGACAAGAGGAAGAGGGGTGAGGAAGAGGGAGAGGCAGAGAAAGAGGTGGTGGTTGAGAGGGAGTTGGTTGAGGAGACTGGGAAGGTGAGGGAGAAGGGGAAGAGGAAAGAGAGGGAGGTAGAGCCAATAAAAGTGACTGAAATCCAAAAGGATTTCAGTGTCACTGATAAGAATAAGGGAGAGGGAAAGAAGGTGGCTGATCCTGATCTAGCAGCCCTTGTCAAGGAGGCTGATGCTGAACATAACCGTTCAATGAACAAAGTCATTGAACAGCTGTTCAGGCAAGGCTTTGACAAGGACACTGCCTTGCTAGATCAAGAGATCAGGAATATGGAGAGGAGAGAGATTGAGTACCGATGGACTACTCACAGCCAAGAGGAAAGACAAAAACTTGAGGCTATGAGTAGGTTCACTTCGAAGTACCTGGGCAAACCAGTCCTTGATGTTAAGGCATGGACCAGGGACAGACTCTTGGCAATAGCCACCAAGATCTGTTCAGCTGGTGATTTTACCAAGGGACTGGTCGCTGAGGCCCTATCTGAAGCCGGTGTTGGGAACAGGACACTGCTAGTAAAGCTAACCAAACCAGCTCTTATCTCCAGGCTGCTAGCAGTGCCTGCCAACATTCCCACACCAACCACCAAACCACAACCCACAAAACCAACCCCTTCACCACCAAAACCCACAGCCAATGATCCACCCTTGATGAAGAAGAGAAGGGTGTTGAGGCTGCAAGAAGAAGAAGAGGAGGATGAGGAGGATAGCTTGCCTATTTCAGCAGTTATACCTTTACCCAAAGCCAAATCACAAACCATCACTCCCACCTCACAGCAGGACACTGTGAGGGTTAAGTTAGAAGAGGAGGAGCAGCAAAAACGACATGATGAGGAAATGCTGAAAAGCATTGACAAATGTTATGCTGCTTCGACCTCTATAATAAATATGCAGAAAGAAGCTCTGAGATTATTCACCTTGAAACAAACCTATCAATATGAAAGGGATAAGGTGAGAACTTGGCCTGACCCAAGGGTGTCTCACAGATAGTCAAAAAGGACATGCCTGTGAGATACAAAAGCCAACTAAAGAGAATCGTAGATGAAGTGATCTCTGTGGCTTTTGTAATAACACCATGGGAAATAGTAGAGGAATTCGAGAAAGCCTATAGAGCCGGCCAATCACCCTTTTCAATGCTAGATAATAGGGTGGTTAGGAAGGGTCTGGTCTATAAGAGGCTTGAGAATTTCCATAGGGACGAGCTCAACCTGTTGTTGGAGGGTAAACATCCTGATGAGTTTGCATACAGGCAAACCACAACACTTGAGCTCAAAAATGGAAGACAGGTCAAGTTCATCTCAGAGCTGTACGGTCGGGAGGGATTATTTGATGGTGTGCCTGAAGACCTGTCCAAAGAAGAACAATTGATCTTTCTTCAGGCCTACACCCGAGAATCCTACCGGCTTGTACATGGGAGGTAGATCTCATGGATGGGGGAACAGCTCTGTGTCCAATTCCCCAAGACAGAGCTCCCATCCATACCTAGCCAAACAAACACTTGAGACTACCTCTCCGGCCAGTGCTTATCTGGGTCAACTCCTAATCTGATCTAGGAGGAAATAGACCAATCTTTATGCCACCAATAAGTGGGACATCCAATAATTAGAGGTTTTGGCTGCATTGGTTCAGGGGGAGTTTGTTGGACCAAAAGAACCAATGAGCCAAGATCAGGAAAACCTCTAAGTCCCACATGCCACTACAACAACAAGTGAAGACTCTCATCAGCTATTGTGTTCTCTTGCCGGAAGGTCAGAGAGCAACTGAAGACTCTCATCAGCTATTGTGTTCTCTTGCCTGAATGTCAGGCTCGAGAGCATCTTAGCTCCAGCTTTCTGCTGAGATGATGAAGTCTGAAGAACAAATTCTGAAGATCAAAGAACTGAAGATCATCAGCTGAAGATATCAAAAGGCTGAAGATCCAAAGAACTGAAGATCTTCCGAAGCACAAAGTCTGAAGACAAAGACTGAAGACAACAACTGATGATATCTACTGAGATCATCAGTTGTTACATCTTCCGAAGCTGTTCCATCTTCCGAAGCAAAGTCTGAGGAAAAAGACTGAAGACAACAACTGATGATATCTACTGAAGTCATCAGTTGTTACATCTTCCGAAGTAACATCTTCCGAAGTAACATCTTCCGAAGTTTCATCTTCCGAAGCCAAGTCTGAAGACCAAGTACTGAAGACAGAGTTTGTCTCAACAACTGAAGAAGTCCTCTTCAGTTGTTGTAGTGGTTTTTCCTTTTCCGAAGTTTATTTTGTGTCAGTAGTTGTACAACAGCTGAAGAGAATGTTCTTCAGCTGTTATAGTATCAGTAGTTTATTTTTGTCAGTACTTAGGAACTTTTGTAAGAAGATGTCAGTTGTTGTTGACATCTTCAGTAGTTTTATGTTTTGTCAATTGTAATTTGAATATTCCGTGATGTCAGAAAAAGGACATCACCACCATGCTTTTGCCACCTATATAAGGATGGCAAACCATGCTGTTTTAATTGCCGAAACGTGGTTAGTAATGAACAATTAATGTTTCGCAGAACTCTTCTCTCTCTATGCTTTTAATTGCAATATCTTTTATGTTCTTGCTTTAATTGCTAATTAATGTGCTAAATCCGCTGCAAACATAATCTAATTGATCAACACGAGAGGCTGAGATCCTGTCATCAGGTTATTTAAACCGCACACAGTTGAGCTAACGACAACATGGTTGTGCACTCCCTTTCATTTTGCTTTCAAGCCATGCTTTCTTTCATTATGTTTCACTTTTCATCTTTGTTATCTTTCACTTCGTTATGTTATACTTTACGTGCATTCATACATTCGCCATACTACGTAAACTAATAACATAATACTTAACGTATATTATATTTTAATATAAATACGTTTTGGAAACCAATAAAAGATAACACATCATACACATATGCATATCATCATACCTGTTCTATGCATAGACCATCACATACTCATGCTTACAACAGGTCAAAACAGTCCATAGGCCAAACTAGGGCCAAACCCTAAAATCCTGATTTTCCTAAAAATTCAGAAAATTTTCTAAGTGTTTGGGCGCATGGACACTATTTGGGCATATGAGGACTATTTGAGCGTTTCTCCACTATGTAGGCGCATGAGCCTATACTTAACTGTTTCAACACTTAGGCGCATGAGCCCATTGGGTGCATGGGCACTATTTAGGCGCATCACCCTATACTTAGGCATTTCTTCAAAAACATAGGTGCATGAACTACTGTTCAGGCGCATCAGCTTTCACTTAGAAATTTCTAAGGCATTTCTAGGCGCTTGAAATACTGTTTGGGCTCATGACCTTACTCAAAACTTTTCTAAGGCAAAATAGTAGGCGCATGGGCCCTGTTTGGCGCATGGCCATCAACTTACATCTTTCTATCAAATTTTTCAGTCCCAAACACAATCTTAACATGTTCTAAGCTTATAAATACCCTTTTAAGCCTTAACATAGTATACACAACCTTAAAACATCAACATACAACCATAAATACATACGGTCATACATACAAAAGTTTCAAAAGTGTTTTACATGCATTTTCAGCCCCAAACTCTTTAAAAACAAGTAAAATATGAGGTCTAGAAACTTCTCTTTTACAGCTTTTCCAATCACCTCTCCTTCAAACCCAAACCCTCAAGGATTTCTAACACCTAGACATGTCAAAACACATAACCCGAACACATATACACACATAAGAACATGTAGAATCCGGTTACATTGTAAAAAGTCCTTAAAAACCAAACTAGTTATGCTAAATTTGTTTACCTTGGTTCAATTAAGCTTCTTTCTCACTCTAAAACCGAAGATCTCTGCTTTCTCTCTCTAAAATGTTCGAAGCAGTTGGTGTGCAGAAAGTGTGAATGCCCATGCCACCTTTTAAGCATAATAATAATAATAATAATATTTTGTCCTTTTTGCACTTTTAGCCCCTCCACTTTTATTCAATTTACTTTCTCTCAAGATACTTTTTTTTTCCTTTCTTATTTTTCTTTTCTCTTTTTCTCATTTCTTTCCTTTCTTTTAAATGACAAAATTTTCAGGTGTTACAAGTCCACCCCCTTAATGAGGTTTTGTCCCGAAACCTGTCACTCTTTGAATAACTGTGGGTAATGCTATCTCATCTCTTCTCCAGTCTCCCACATAGACTCTGAACCCTTTCTGTGTTTTCACTGCACACGCACCAATGGAACCACTTAATTCCCCAACCTCTTTTCTTTTCGATCAATGATTGCCACTGGTTGCTCTATGTAATTGAGTCGTTCATCCACTTCAATATCATCCAGTGGTACATTCATATCTTTATCAACTAAGCACTTTCTCAGATGAGATCCATGGAATGTGCGTGATCTTCTAACAGCAATACACTGTTAATCACCTCATCAGTGATAATGACCCTCCTCTACTTAACCGCTATAGTGATGCAAGGTTCACCGTCTCCGTCTATCTCATTGGCAGCAGTTTGCCAAAACTGGTCAATAACATCCGAACATATAGACGGGTTAGCTGAGATGGAATGGTGTACCCGAGATGACTTTAGTCCATCAATGAGTGATCGAAATAACGCCTTTTCGTCTGGCACATATCCAAGATATGCAACTGCGTTATGGTTTTTGTTAAAAACTAATGGTCTAGCAACCTGAAACAATAACAAAAATATAAGTTATAATAAAAATCAGAAAAATAAGTTACACTTAGAAAGAAGTTTCAACACTTAGAAAAATTTCAAGAATTTGAACTTTTTATGCGAAAGCTTTTAGTTCTCACCCGAAAGGTAATGGTTTTCGCATGAAACTGAATTTGTTTAAAACTCAACTTCTCTCGCGAAAGGTAATGGTTTTCGCATGAAACTGAGTTTGTTCAAAACTCAACTTGTTGCGCGACAAGTTCCGAATATGCAAGAACTTTTCAAAAGCATTCGCACATGTTCATCTTCCTTGAACTTTTCACGTATTTCAAATGTTTAAAATTCAAATTTTCAATGTTTTGATTTTAAATGTTTTAACCATCAAATCATGTACTATAGATCTCGTCTTAGTTATTATTAAGTATATTGTTATTAATTCATTCTATTTAAGTGTTTATTAATCCTTTAACTTTCAGTCTTGATTCAAACCAACATAAAACGAAGCAATAAAAATTAATATACCTTAGTAATCACTTCGAAACCTATATGCGACAACAATGAATGCACATAAAAAGTTGATAGAGGTTTGACACTTAGTAATTTTGAGTGAAAAGTTTTAGAAGGAATATGCGAATACTTTAGGTTTTCGCGTGAACTGTTGCTTTTAAAGTGCTTAGACTTCTCGCGCGAGAAGTCTGAGTTCTCGCGCATTACACTTTTGGCATGGGATGTAGTTCTCGCGCGAAATTTGTCTTTTAATTCTATCTTTTTGATTTTTCAATTTAAAAATTCTTATTAAGAATTATTGAATTGTTATGGAAATGATTATGTTTAAGTAAGTGTTTACTCTTATACATACATCCTTAATTTTGCAAATTTTATAAAACTAGAACAAAAACTATTAAAATAATTTTAATAAAACAAAACAACAACTACTTATTATAATAACTTAAATTTTTTACAAATTTTGAAGTATAGGATCATATTTCTTAGAAATTAGTTATTGACATCATCCAACATTTACGATAAATACAACTGGTTTTGTTGATTGTTAATATATTATATCCTTTTAAACTTTGACTTAAAGTTTACTTAGACACATATAAGCTATGATTTTATAATGTTTTGGTTAAATTATAAGAAGTCAGTGGCTCCCACAATCACAAATCCATCAAATGTCTTATCCAGCTTCAAAATAATATCGGGATTTTAAGTCACACCAATTTGACTTAAACCTTTTACTTCTGATCAGCTTTTTCAGATTTTGTTATTGACTTAGATAACATCTATTTGAGCATAACTAGCACGAGAAATGTTTATGAACATAGAATATTAACAAATTGTAGGACTTATTAACAGCCAGCTAGACTTATGTTTTGCCCTCGCAAGACATTTAAGACTTACATGCCAAGTCGGACTTACATGCCGCATCTTTTGAGTTTGCCTCCTGTGTCATTACATATTCTCAAAGATAAAAATATTAGTATATAGTATATATGTCTATGACATATCTTTTATTGATGTGCTCATTGGCATCCTTTTATTCCTATATGGTCTTTTTGGCATCTTTTTGCTCATGTTGTTTATTTTTTTTTTTTTTTTGATTTTCCTTTGCATACATTGTTAATCTTTTAATTTTTCACATATACAATTATATATATATTATTTGATGTATGCTAAATCAAAAAGCAACTGGCTTGACTATTGCAAGATGGTAACTCTCAGTCTGTTTTAGCATGGAGTCAGTGTATTCACAAAACCTTGATGTGTTCCCACTTCAGTCATAAAGGATTTAAATTTCAGTGTATCACAGAACATAGTGCTTTTCATCCTTGTTCGTCAAGCCTATCAACATATCAAACATAATCCAAGTCAATGTCTTGTATGTCTTTGTATGTAGCAATACAAAATCAGGAAATGTACTATCATTTCCTATATGCACTTGAAAATTTATATTATATTTTTTCTAAAACATGAACAAACACTAAAATTACCCCCCCTAAGATTTGTCAAATTTTCTCCCCATAAAATTGTGATTTATCTAAAAGAAAAATAACAATTGTAACTAGATAAAGAAAAATATTTTGTAAAGGGTGTAAGTATAACAGTTATCAAAAATTAATCATTCCCAATGATTGAACTAGGAACTCAAATCAGAAATGATCAAACACCTTAGTAAACAAATCAGCAATGTTATCATCTGAGGAAAAGAATTCCAAGTGGATTAATTTTCTATCGAAACAATCACGGATGAAATGCACGCGGATGTCGATATGTTTTGTTTTAGAGTGTTGAATTAGATTCTTCATAATAATAAGAACTACAGTGTTATCACACAAAATGTTGGTGTCATAAATGTTAAGTCCATAATCAAGAAGTTGTTGCTGGATCCAAACAATTTGTGAACAACAACTTAAAGCAACCATATATTCAGCTTTTGCAGTTAAGGTGGTTTTGCTGCTTTTGCTGCTTTTGCTGCTTTTTGCATTGCCATGAAAACAACCTAGAGCCAAGAAATTAACATCCACCAGTTGTTGATTTCCTATCCAAGTTACATCCTGCATAATCACTATCAGTATAAGCAAATAAATTGAAATCAACCATATATTTAGGATACCAAAGATCATGTGTTGGTTGACCATTGAGATACTTGAAAATCCGCTTGGCAGCTTTCATATGAGATTCCTTTGGATTACTCTGATAACATGCACACTAACAAACAGGAAACATGATGTCCGGTCTGCTTGCAGTAAGATTAAGTAGAGAGCCGATAATTGATCTATACATGTGTTGATCAAGATCTTCTCCTATGAGATCTGGAGTCAAAGTTAGATGAGAAGACATAGGATTTGGAGTTGTCTTGGAGTCTTGAAACTTGTATTTATCAAGAATTGTATGGATATACTTTTCTTGATGAATTAATATCCCTTATCATCTTGTTTAACTTGGATGCCCGAGAAGAATGATATCTCTCGAAGTGAACTCATCTCGAATTTCTTCTTCATCACATCTTCAAATTCCTTACATATATCATCATTGGTAGATCCAAAGATAATATCATCAACGTAAACTTGAACGAGAATCAGCTCATCATAAGTTGTTGATGCATGTGTAACAAGATTCTGATCTTAATGTAATATGTTACATATTGTCTTACATATATGTAATAGAAAGATGGCTAATGAAATGCAAATGTTTGATTGTGCTTATAATGTTTAATGTTTCATTAATGGGTTGTGTAATGAGTATTTGATTGATTATATAGGTCGGTGATTGTTTGAATTAGTATATATAATGTAATGATAACTAATACATTCAAACTTAGTATTATGAAGTTATCATGCGAATGGCCCATGCGAGTGGACCATGCGCATGAACAACATCATGCGCATGACTCAGTCGCGCGACTGAACCAGGAGACTGTACCAGTCGCATGACTGTAACATGAGATTGATCCAATCGCACGACTGAATACTTAATTCGTGGTACGTATGGATCAAGCGCATGGCTCAATCGAAGCATGGTTCAGTCGCACGAATGAGATATACTTACCTATAAATATCACTTAATTCGTGGTAAAACGGAACACTTAGAATATTTACAACCCTAGTCGACCCAGAGCGCCCTGTTCGTGCCTTCCAAGTTTATAAAACAATTCAAATCATTCCTAGTTCGTTCTTAACATTTTCTAACCGTTAGGTTTGATCTTGTTAACGTTTTCCCTGATTGGATCACCAATCAAATAGGATTCCGCACTATTTGATTTGGTTTAACGTTTGAATCAGTTAGTACTCCGTCCGTACACGGTCCTAACAAGTGGTATCAGAGCTTTGGCTCTTGATTCTTCATGGATTCAATCTTGTTTTTTAAAAAGTCAACGTTCTTAAGCGAGAAGATCCATTCTTTCTGCTCAAAATCAAGTTTTTACGTGTGCATGTTCTGAAAATTCAATCTTTTTCGAGTTTCAGCCGTCTAGGGTATAGGTCAAAGTGTGTGAAAAACCTCGATTTCAGCAGTCTCAGTCGTACGATTATCTCAATCGTATGACTGAAGTCCGGTCACCCAGTTCAATCGTACGATTGAACTCAGTTGCTTGTTCAATCGCCCGGTTGAGTCAGTCGGTCTGTCCAGTCACTCAAGTGTCATAATCGCCTGTCCAGTCGTACGATTGAGTTCAATCGCACACTGTTTGTGTCAGTCGCCTCTCAGTCGTACTCTCCAGTCGCCCAAACAGTTCACTCTTCAAGTTAAACTAAGACAAAATAGACTCCGAAAATTTTTCCTTCTCAGCTAGAAAGGACTCTAGGATCCAGAACCTTCTCTTACTGGAAAAGGAAATTGGAAACCATAATAAACCACCTAAACTATTGTCTGTTGATGAATTTCCTCAGTGGAAACAAAGATTTGAAATCCATCTAAATGGTGTTGATACCAATTTGTGGAACTCGATTGAGACTGGATATAACATGCCCGTTGGTGCTGATGGAATACCATTGACTTTAAGTGGACTAGTGATGCACAAAAGGTTGCCTATAATGCTGAAAAGAAAGCTTATGCAATGTTAACACAGTCGATTCCCAAAGACATCTTCCATCAATACTCAGAGCACAAACAGAGCAAAAAGTTATGGGAAGCTCTTGAGAAGAGATACGATGGCAATTCAACACTTAAGTCACTGAAGGCTAAAGCGTTGAGGAAAGAGTTTGACAACTTCTCGTCTATTGGGAATGAAAGTTTGGATGAGATTATTGATCGCTTCTACCATCTGATGAGTGAACTTCACACTCACTGGGTTAAGACGTCTAAAGAAGATAAAGTTGCAAGCTTAGCTGAAGGTCTACCAGAGAAGTGGGATTCCTTTATTTCCACTTTACGCTATAACTCAGTTTTGGAGACTTTGGATATTAATGACTTCATCCTGAAACTGAGAGAGGAAGAGGTGCGACACAAGTACAGAACGAAGAAAGGATCTTACACTCAAGATCCATCACTCTACAATGTTACTCCTACTTCTACTTCTACTTCCAAAACCTCCAACGCTTCTCTGCAAACTGCTTTTATGTCAAATGCATCACTATCTACTGATCAAGGCTCATCATCTGCTAGTGAGTCACATGGTGCATCTGGGGTTCTACAAAGTCCTATAGTTACTCAATCAACGAAGTTAATGACTGAAAATTTTGGAAAAGTAACTGTGGAAGATGCAAAGGAGCACATGAATCTACTTGCTGCGGTAGTTCATTCCTATGATGGTTTAGTGACCGGGAAGATTGGAAACTGCTACCTGGCTGATGAAGACTACAAGCAGGTGGATGAGAATGAGCTGTAACGGATGGATATAATTTGGGCTCTAGCAAGTGCCTTGCGACGAGCTAAGAAGTTTGTGAAAAAGACGGGACAGAATCTAGTGGCTACCAAAGATACTACATTTGGGTTTGACAAGTCCAAAGTCACTTGCTTCAACTATGGAGAAAAAGGCCACTTCAAGAGGGAATGTATCAAACCAAAGAAGACTGGCAACGGGAATCCATTCTCATCTTTCAACAAACAAGATAAGGAGAAAAAGGCAGCACCAACAAGCAGTGACTCCAAAGCTATGATTGCTCAAGGTGATGAAGGACAAGATTGGTCCTTCCGATTCTTATCTGATAGTGAAGCCAACATAGCATCAGTTGAAGATTTGACTGAAGACTCAGCGAGTGAGGGGGAGAGCTTAGCTGAGATTGATACTACTGAAATGGATGAGACTTTAGCTGCCGTTAACCAAATTGTTGAGAATGAGCTGAATGCTGAATCTGAAGCACAACCACAGTCTCAAAATGCTTTCATGGCCGGATCATCCACATTTGCACAAGTAGAATCAAAAGATGAACTATTTGCTAAACATGCTTGTGTTGAATGTGAAAAATATAGGGAAAGCATTGACTTAAAATTTGCTAGGTTATTAGATCATAATGATAACTTAGTAAAGGACTTAAAATTTTGCACAGAGGCTAACAAAGTTTTAAAACAAAATGAAAGCAGTTACAAAGAAAAGGTTGAAGCATTAAAGAAACAATTAAAAGAGACTGAAGTTGTTGCACTCAACCAAGAGAATGATATTAAATTCTATTTAAAGACCATTGAAGAAACTAAAAAGGATAAAGCAGTTTTACAAGTTGAAAATGAGTCTTTAAAACAAAAACTTCATAGTCTTGCGAGCTCCTCGCATATTTTGAAAAACTTGGTTAAAGAACGCAACAACGGGGAAGGTTTGGGATACAAAGTTGTGCCTCCACCACATGAGATCCTTTTGAACACCAAACAACATCCAATCAATAATAACCCAATAAAGGATCATGTGGTGACAACTCCTCTGGTAAGCGATCTGGACACAGCAGTTAATTCTGCCCCTTCGGCTCCTGACCAGAAAGGATCAACATCAGGCACAACTGGCACAAAAATCACTGAAAACCGGGTGGAAGAGAATGTGCCAGCATCTCTTGGGTTGGGTTCAAAGTCTTCTAACACACAATCCAAGATTTCCAAAACCACTCAAACTAAACCGGTTAAGAAAGATAACACTCATCTTCAAAGGCAAATAAATCATAATGTTAAACAAGTTAAGTTTGTCAAGGAAGGTGAACATCAAAAGACCGAGACCAAAGAGTCCATACCTGAGGTCTACTCCCCACCCCTCAAGAGATCTCCTAGTCCCTTTGAAAGGAGATCCTGTTACGCTTGTGGTAAACGAGGTCACATATCTTCTAGTTGTCCTCGCTATCAGACATCTAAGGTTAAGATTTGTTGGACCAAAAGAACCAATGAGCCAAGATCAGGAAAACCTCTAAGTCCCATAAGACATTACAACAACTGCTAAAAGCTTCATCAGTAGTTTGACAAAGACTGAAGACTTCAACAACTGAAGATCAAAGAACTGAAGAACAACAGCTGAAGACCTCAAGAACTGAAGTACTGAATAAATATCTGATCACAAGAGCTGAGGAATAAATAGTCACAAGAGCTGAAGGGCCAATGAAACATCTGAAAGTCAGCCAAAGAGCTGATGAGTAAATGTGGAGGTTAGAATGAAACAACTGAATTGACGGCAACAGCTGATGAGTAACTTCACTCTTCAGCTGATTCCAACATCTGTTGTTTCATATCCAAACAACTGAAGGACAAAACCATGTCTTCAGTAGTTTCATAACTACTGATGACTAACACCAAGTCCTCAGTTGTTTCAACTTCTGACGGTTAAAACCATGTCATCAGTTGTTTCAACAACTGATGACTAACACCAAAACCATCAGTAGTTTTCTTTTAGCCTATAAATACCCAACCCAACCTTCAGAGCTTTTCATTCTCACTTGACCAAAATTTCAAAAACTCTAAAACCTCCCAACACCATTAATGGCGACCATGCAACTCAAGCCCCGACACAACTATGTCACATACCTCACTAAATCGCCTTTCTGGACCAAATTCCATAACGCCATCGATCTGATGGTCGACTCACCCTACCAAACGGCCTTCCTACTAAATCATACCATTTACGCCAATTCCTTATCACAGTTCTGGACGAATGTCACCATCCAAACTGGAGAGAATGACGCCGAGGTCTCTTTCCGGTCGTCCGTGAACAACAAACCGGTGGTCATTACTCCAGCTATCATCCGACAAACCCTAAAGCTGGATGATGCCACCTTCCCAACCAACTACCCTAAAGCCACCCTAGATATTTCTTTTGTTCATTATGATTATCAGGGTGACCTCTGCTTCAACCCTGCTGAAGAAACATTTCCATGACACTGAACGCCTCATCTTCCACATGTTAAATGTTTGCCTAGCCCCGAAGACATCCTCATGGGACCAGATGTCCTCAAGGTGGCAGCAGGTATTGTACTCTATCCTTGAGAAACAACCATTAAACTTTACTGAAATACTTTTCTTGGAACTCAACGACATGGCTACCAAACCTTTTGCAAACCGTTAGATTTTATATCCACGATTCTTAATGGCCATGATAGAGAGCCAGCTAAATGCTGAGGGACTAGTTGGCACTTGAGTCCCTGCCATGGCTGTATTAGCTGAGGTATACTCCAGGCACAACACAGAACAAATGCTTAAAAAGGCTGCCAAGCTGCGAAAACCCATGCAGCTGGAACCCACAACCTCCACCTCATAGTCCAAAGTCCCCACCAAACCCAAAACTAAAAAGAAACCCAAACAGGCTACTCAGGGAGATGAGTCCCCTAAGGATGCCCCTGCAACACAAATGCAGGAAGTGACTGCTGGCCAGATTCTCCCAACAGTCACCACGACTCCACCTACCACAACCACACAGACATCCTTTTACAGGAGCCTGATGCAACCATTTCTGGGGCTGCCACACATCTGGAACCTTTCTCAATTGAGGAGGTTGCCATTGAAGAGCACACTCCTCCCCATATGCATACTGATTCAAGCCCATCTCCCACTGCAACCGCACCTAAAATCCCAACTTTAACAATTGCAGAAGTGTTGACCCATCTCAAAACTCCACCCTCTCCCCAGCAACCAATCACAACTGGGATATCTCCAACCATAAAGAGGGTGGAAACAAGTGTTGATGGGAGCCCACAACACAGAGAATCACATGTCATATCTCCAAGTGTGGCCACGGAGATAAGGCAATCTGGTGAGGCTGCCACTTCCCCTACATCAGCATATGAGCAGGAAGAAGCTGGTACCATCTATAAGACCTCACCAGAGGCAACTGCTGATGATGGATCCAATCCGGAGGCTGGAAGTCCCCAGAACCAAGAAAAAGGGGCACATGCAACTACTGAGCCACACTCAGTGCATGTACATCCTGACCCAGTCAGGAGGTCAGGTGATTCAGTGCAAACTAATGATGACCTGAGCTTTTTCTACGATGTAGTTGCTCAAAATACAATTCTTGAGGATGAGGTATGCAGACTCAAAGAGCTGCTTGCCAAAATGTCTCAAGAAGTAAGTCCATCTGCCACCATACACCCACAGATGGCACCTTCACAAGAAGGTCTCGCAGACACTCAGCCACTTCCACAAACTCAGCCACCTACCCCTGCTTCTGGCACTAGTTCTCAGGAACAGAACCCTCCTGAGCAATTAGTTGCTATCCTTCAACAATCCCTGCCTCTTATCACACCCATGATCACATACATTGTGATCAAAACCATGGATGAGAGGCTTCCCTCCCAAATACAGCCCTTGGTGGAGGCTGTTGTGGCCAAGTCGCATTCTGATAGTCGAACCCTTGCAACCAATGCAACCAAAAAGGGGGAGACATCAGTGAAAGCCAAAAGAAAGAGGGTAGAGGAGGAAGTGAAGGAGAAGGAAGTGGAGGAAGAGGTGGAGAAAGAGAGGGAGTTGGTTGAGGAGATTAAGAGGTGAAGGGGAAGGAGAAGGAGAGTGCTGAAATGGAGAAAGTAACTGAAAGTCAAAAAAACTTTCATGTTACATACAAAAAGAAGAAAGGAGAGAAGGAGAGGGAGACTGATCTAGCAGTCCTGGTTAAGGAGGCTGATGTTGAATATAGCCGATCAATGGACAACATCATTGATCAGCTGTTCAGGCAAGGCTTTGACACGGACACTGCCATGCTAGATCAGGAAATTAGGAAATTGGAGATGAAGGAGATTGACTACCGATGGACCAGTTATAGCCAAGAGGAAAGAGAGAGACTTGAGGCCATGACTAGGTTTATTTCGAAGTACTTGGGGAGACCAGTCCTAGATATTAAGTAATGGACCAGGGACAGCATCTTGGCTATAGCCACCAAGATCTGTTCAGCTGGGGATTTCACTAAGGGGCTGGTCATAGAAGCCCTTTCTGAAGCCGGTGCTGGGAACATGGCTTTGCTAGCAAAAAAAACCAAACCATCACTCATATCCAGATTGCTAGCAAAGCCTGCCCAATCTCCCACACCAACACCAACCCAAACACAACCCATAAAACCAACCCTCTCACCATCAAAACCCATTACCGATGATGCATCCTTGAAGAAGAAGAGAAGGATGTTGAGGCTACAAAAAGAACAAGAAGAGGATGATGAGGAAGAAGATAGGCTGCCTCTCTCTGCAGTCCTATCTTTACCAAAAGCCAAACCAATGCCCATCACTCCCTCCTCACAGATGAAAACTGTGAAGGTTAAGTTAGAAGAAGAACAACAGCAGAACCTTCATGATGATGAGATGCTAAAATCCATTGACCAAGCTTATGCTGCTTCCTCATTGATTATCAACATGAGGAAAGAAGCTCTGAGTCTGCACACTCTTAGGCAAACCTTCCAATATCAAAGAGATAGAGTGAGATCTTGGCCTGATCCTAGGGTGGCTCACAGGATTAAAAAGATAGACATACCAGTGAGATACAAGGGCCAAGTAAAGAGGATCGTAGATGAAGTGATCACAGTGGCCATTGTAATACCACCCTGGGAGATTGCAGAAGATTTCAAGAAAGCCTATGAGACTAACCAGCCACCCCAAAAGTTGTTGGAGAATAGGGTGGTCAAGAAGGGGTTAGTCTACAAGAGGCTTGAGAACTTCAGACAAGATGAGCTCAATCTGTTACTTGAGGGCAAACACCCAGACTAATTCGCCTATAGACAGATTACAACAGTTGAGCTCAAAAATGGTAAACAGGCCAAGTATGTCTAGGAGCTATATGGGCGTGAAGGATTATTTGAAGGTGAGGCTGAGGATCTGACCATGGAAGAACAAATGATATTCCTTAAAGCCTACACCAGATAATCCTACAGGCTCATATATGGGAAGTAGGTCTCATGGATGGGACAACAGCCCTGTGTCCAGTTCCCCAAGACAGGGTTCCCATCCATACTATGCCAACCAAATCTTAGAGACATCTTCCCAGGCTAGTGCTTACATGGGTCAACTTCTGATCTGATCTAGAAGGAAATAGACCAACATTTCTGCCATCAATAAGTGGGACCAATAAATTGCTTAGAGGTTTTGGCTGCATTGGTTCAGGGGGAGTTTGTTGGACCAAAAGAACTAATGAGCCAAGATCAGGAAAACCTCTAAGTCCCACAAGACATTACAACAACTGCTAAAAGCTTCATCTGTAGATTGACAAAGACTGAAGACTTCAACAGCTGAAGATCAAAGAACTGAAGAACAACATCTGAAGACCTCAAGTACTGAAGACATAAGTACTGAAGTCTGAAGTACTGAAGAATACAAGTACTGAAGACTTCAAGTACTGAAGACTCAAGTACTGAATATCAACAGCTGAAGAACTGAAGTACTGAAGATCAACAACTGATGTACAAAGTCTGAAGACAAAGACTGAACACATCAGCTGATGACAACTACTGAAGTAATCAGCTGATGAAACGTCTGAAGTTCAAAGTCTGAAGACCAAGTGCTGAAGCTTCAGAGTTTGTCACAACAGCTGAAGAAGTCATCTTCAGTTGTTGTGATGGTTTTATCTTTCAGTAGTTTGTAATTTTCCTTTCAGTAGTTGTAGTTCAGTAGTTGTAAACGACTGAAGAGTTTGTTCTTCGGTCGTTGTAGCTTTCAGTAGTTTCTTTTCTTATCAGTAGTTTGTAATAACTAGTAACACCTAGCTTTTGTAAGAAGATGTTAGCTGTTTGACATTTTCAGTAGTTTAGGTGTTACTTCAGTAGTTTGTTAATAACCGTTTGATGTCACTATCAAGTGACATCAGCTGATGTCATTCTTCCTATAAAAGGAAGATGACCTAATTGTAAACGGGGCCGAAACGTGTGATTCAATAGAAAATACCTTTTTGGCAGAATTGTTCTCTCTCTCTAGAACTTTACTGTTACATGCAAAATCATTTGTGTTCTTGCTTGTTTGTCTAATTCTCGTGCTAAATCCGCTGCGAATACAACCTAATTGATCAAACTAGAGGCTGAGATCCTGTCAAGATTGAACTGGACAAAGAAGTTACTCAGTTCCCAAAACAGAGATCTAAGACTCCTGTTAGGTCTAACATATCTGCTTGGTCTTACACATCTCCTCAACACCACAGACAATAGAGACAAGTCATTGGAAAGTCTGTGATGCCTGAGGTGAAACCAATTCTGGAAACTAAACCAAAGGTTCAAACTGTTAATCAATCAACGGTTTATCATAAACAATCTTTTCATAAAGATGGAATATGGAAAACTAAAATGTCTGATATGTCTGATAGCCATGACAAACTGAAGGTTGAGGTCCTACCAACTGACAAAGGACAGTGGGTTGAGTTCATAATGTGTGATGCCTCTGGGAAACCCAAGCCAGTTAAGGCTTGGCTCCCCCTCCTTAACTAATTGTTTTCAATTATGTGCAGGTTGTCCGCTACAGTGCTTCTACCAATACATGGATTGTAGATAGCGGAGCTTCCAGGCACATGACAGGAAATAAGTCTCTCCTTTTCAATGTCAAACAAATTAAAGGGGGACACGTTTCCTTTGCTGGTAATAAAGGAGGATACATTACCGCTCAAGGCGAAGTAGGTAATGCAAAGGTAAGATTCGACAAAGTCAATTTTGTTCAACAATTAGAAAACAATCTGCTTTCAGTGTCTCAGATATGTGACAAGGGCTTCAAAGTGATGTTTGACAATCGCAAGTGTTACATACTGAAGAAAGAGATGGAGATTCTAGAGGAGCAGGTCTTAATGTTAGCATCCAGGTACAATGATTTATATGTATTGGATATGTCTAATGCTTCTACCTCTGAGTCTATAGTTCAGTGTTTCTTATCCAAAGCAACAGAGAAGGAATCCATCTCATGGCACAGAAGAATGGGACACATAAATCATAGGAAGATAAATCATCTGATTCATAACAACTTAGTTGAAGGAGTTACTGTCAAGAACTTCAAACTTCCTGATTTTTGTGTCTCATGCAAGAAGGGAAAGCAAACCAGGAAATCTCACAAGACCAAGCATGTCAATTCTATAAAGATGCCCCTGGAGCTACTGCACATGGATCTATTTGGTCCTGTAAGCACGAAGAGTATAGCAGGAGACTGGTACTGCTTTATAGTCACAGATGACTACTCACGTTTTACTTGGGTGATGTTTCTGAAAACTAAGTCAGAAACGTTTGAATCATTCAAGGTTCTAGTCACGACGCTGGAGTCACTCTACAACCTGAAGGTTAGGAAGATTCGTTCAGGCAATGGAACAGAGTTCAAGAATCAGTGGATGGATGCTCTCTGCAAGGAGAAGGGAATTGTTCATCAGTTCACCTCAGCATACACGCCACAGATGAATGGAGTTGCAGAACGAAAGAATCGGAGGTTGATCGAGACTGCGAGGACAATGTTGGCAGATTCTAAGATTCCAGTATAGTTCTGGAATGAGGCAGTTGCAAATGCTTGCTACACATTTAACCGTGTGTTAGTAGTAAAAAGGCATGGCAAGACTTGCTATGAGTTGCTTCTGAAGCGGAAACCTAACTTGGAGTATCTGGAACCATTTGGAGCTCCATGTACCCTGTTAAAGAAGTCTCTGGAAGGCAAGTTTAGCGAGAAATCCGATCAAAGGATTTTTCTAGGATACAGCATACAAGACAAACGAGTTTACAATAACTCGATAGGTCAGGTTGAAGTGTGGTGCAACGTAGATGTGCAAAGATACACCAACCCCCAGCTGGAAAAGGTCCATTGTCATTCTTCGATTATGATGGCTTTTTCAAATCCTTTAATCTTCCTCAGCTTGATTCAGATGATGAGATTGCTACTCAAATGATGTACGATGTTCTAATTACACCAAATCTAGATTCAAGCAACACAACACCTGCAGATGGTGCTTCAGGTTCCTCAACTCCTGCTCAGGATGAGAGTGATGATTCATTAGATGATGAAGAGGCAGCTGAACCAGACATTGAGCATAATGTAAATCAAGAAGTTGGCTCGTCAGCTTTTGAACTGGCATTGGGAAATCCGGATACTCAACCAGTAGTCACAAACCTAGATTCTGAAGTTGTTGTTCCTACAACCCCAGTGACCAGGATCAGTGTGAATCATCCACCCACGTCTATCATTGGGGATATTCAATCCGGTGTCCAGACACGAAATCAACTGTACTTTGCTGATTATGCTGCTGTCATGGAAAAGGGATACGTCAATGATGGGGCTTTCTGATGTTTTGTTTCATAAATCGAGCCTAAGTACGTCAGCGACGCCCTTAAAGATGAGGCCTGGGTCAATGCTATGCAAGAAGAGTTGCTACAGTTCAAGATTGGAGTATGGACACTCGCTGACAGGCCAAAAGGAGTGAAAGTGATTGGTACCAAATGGGTACTAAAGTGCAAGAAGGATGACCAGAGTGTTGTTATCAGAAACAAGGCACGGTTGGTTGTTCAGGGATTCAGACAAGTCGAGGGAGTCGACTACAATGAAGTGTTTGCATTGGTGGCACGAATGGAAGCAATTCGGATTTTTCTTTCCTATGAATTGTATATGAAGATCAAAGTTTATTAGTTCGATGTGAAGAGTGCATTCGTTTATGGGGAAATCCGTGAGGAGGTATACGCCAGTCAACCCGAGGAATTTGAGGATCCTTATCATCGGGACAGAGTCTACAAGTTAGACAAGGCTCTGTATGGGCTAGATCAGGCTCCTCGAGCTTGGTATGAAATGCTCTCCACCCATTTGTTGAAACACGGCTTTCGCAAGGGTGTGATTGACTATACCTTGTTCATTAAAGAAAAGGATGGTGATTTGCTTATGGTGCTGATCTATGTGGATGACATCATCTTTGGTTCCAGAAACGAAGAGTTGTGCAAAGACTTCGAATCTGTGATGAAGGTAGAGTTTGAAATGAGCGCCATGGGAGAAATGAAGTTCTTCCTAGGATTACAGGTGGATCAAACCCCAACCGGTATTTTCCTGCATCAGACTAAGTATGTCGGCGACATTCTGAGTCGGTTTGATATGGAAAATGTCACTGCTGCCGGTACCCCTCTCGCTACAAATCATGATGTGGCTCCTGATGAGAATGGGGATTTGGTGGATGCCACTATGTATCGTGAGATGATCGTATCTCTTATGTACCTCACTGCCTCACGTCCAGATATCATGTATGCCACATGTTTATGTTCCTGATATCAAACGAAACCCAAAGTAAATCATCTGATTGGGGTGAAGAGGATTTTTCATTATCTGAAGGGTACTCCAACACTGGGGTTGTGGTATCCTCATGATGATGACTTTGAGCTAACGGCGTATAGTGACTCTGATTATGGAGGCTGCACAATGAATTACAAGTCTACGTCAGCAGGATGTCAATTTTTCGGGAGGAGATTGGTGACTTGGCAGTGCAAGAAGCAGACATCAGTTGCTCTATCTACCTGTGAAGCCAAATATGTTATCGCCGCCAGCTGCTGCTCTCAAAGAATATGGATACAACAGCAAATGCGGGACTACGGTTTGCATTTCTCTTCTACTCCTATATTTGTTGATAATTCTGCTGCAATTGCAGTAACTAAAAATCCGATCCAACATCCTAAGACCAAACACATCGGAATAAAGTATCATTTCATACGCGACTGCTATGAAAAACATTTAATTGATGTGGTGAAAATAAACACGGATTTTCAACGCGCTGACCTCTACACCTAACTGTTTGATAAACCCAGATTTTTCTATCTGTTAGAGGTCAACGGTGTTAAAAGGAAAAGTGACGTTATGTCAGAAAAACAGAAGCGTAGTCCGACAAATGTTTAATCTTTCAATTTTATTTCTTTATTTTTAATTTTATTTTATTTCTTTTAGCTTATTTTCTTTACTTTCCTTGTCGTATAAAAATTCAAAAACATAAAAAGATTTTATGTTTTAGAATTTTAGGGGGAGATTAAGTTATGGTCAGTATTCATTGACTTAAAAAAAGGAAGGTTAGTTAAGCTGACAGAGCAAAGACAACAAAACGGGAAATGTGACTCAATAAAATGGAAAGTGATAGTACACAGGCATCGGGTTACTTGGAACACCAAAAAGATTTTCGGTTTTCCAAGGTTAATTAAATCATAGAAAAATTATAAATCCGAGAAGTCTAAGTCTAACAAAATGGGAAAGTGATAGTATGTTTGATTGATACTGTAACTACTCGGAGAAAGTAGATCTAGGGTTGTGCCAGTGCATTATACGATGTGTCGGTAGATTCAACACAATAGATTAGTAGACGTCATCGGTGATTTGGTTTAAACTTAAATAATTCAACGAGTTGTGGGTTTTCATGGTATCCCTGGTCTGCACAATCAATCAATTTCCAATAAGGGGTGAGGGGCAAGCAAGTGCCACAAATGTGAGCAAAGACCTGAAATACAGAGCAAAAGATGACAACAGTCACTAAAAATGTATATTAAGAAATATATTGCTCTAAGAAGAAGATAGGTATTGCGCCTCTCTGCTGTGCGATGGCACTGACCTGAGGTTTGGCATAACCTATCCGCTCTAAGAATTCATTGTTGTTTGCGTCTCTCTGCTGTGCGATGGCACTGACTTGAGGCTTAGCATCTCTTTGAAAATTCTTAGAACCAAATCTTCTAATTCCCCAGACCGCTCAAAAATCTCTTGAGGAAGATTGATTACCATATACTTGTGGAACACACAAATACTGGTTGACCTAATTCATCTAATTAATCACTGATGTGTGTCAAAAGTCTGTGTATGGATTTAAGTGGACAAACATATAGATAATCGTCATGGCTGCATCGCCTGATGTTTAAAATCAATGGATGTTATTTATCAGTTCAAACATGATTCCCAGTTAGTGTAGGATTCTATGTGCACAAGACACTTAGAATATTGATGTGGTTAGTACGTTATGATCCAAGTCGGGTTATACCCAATAACAAGCTTTACAATCACCAAGAATTATTTAATTGATGATGGGATCATAGGATTAAATAATGGCACCATATTTAGAAAAAGGGTTTTCTAAACAAAGGCATTCGAGATGGAACAATCTATTAGGATATTTTGTTTAATAATATTATTTGTAATGTTATTTAAATGAGTTAGATAACATTACAAATTAATAATGGGAGTGTTTAGATTATACAATTAAGTGGTTAGTTGTATAAATATATCTAATAAAAGACTAGTTAACTTAAGTAATGTGTTATAAATATTTTGAGAGGGAAAATTCCAAAATTCAGCCAAGTTGGCCGCCCCCTCTTGCAATATCATTGGACCTTTTGGTCTTTGGGAATACACAAGACTTAAAACTAGTTTTACACTCTTTCTCATTGCCATTCCTTACATGCAAAATCAAAAGAAAACCCTCTTTTTCTCTCCTAAAGATCTCGGACCAGGCAGCAGCATTAGGGGCTTTTCTTTGCTTGATTTTGGTGCTTCTTCTTCCTAACAAGAAGGTGGTTGTAGCCAAGCTTGGGGTATACTTGCTTGAGGACCTCTACACTTGAGTTCTTGGCCGATTTTGCATCCCAAACATTCCTTTTTGGGTCGATTTTCAGCTGGAACAAGGTAGCAAATCACAGCCTACTATGGCTGTGATTTTATGTACGTTTATGTATGATTATAGCTTGTACATTCATATATTTAAGATCCTTTTGATATGGGTTTGTTTTTCACCTAAAATGGTCATCTAAGAACATGAAATGTAAGCTTTAAAAATCGTTTTTGAAAGCCTAATATCCGCTGCGTTTTTCAGAATGTTTAAAAGGTTAAACACCGATTTTGTGTTCTAACAAACCCTTCAATGGCATCAAGAGCCGGTTATATGGATGGCTTGCTTGTTTTATCTTTTGAAATTGGTTTCAAAAGATTTTTTTAGACATGTTATAGGCTGGTTTTGGGCTGTTGTATCATGTTTTGTTGAATCCCCAACTTTCAAGGTTACATCACACATGCTTGTGATTAAACCTTGAAAGATATATATTATGATATGTTGATTGTTTGGACAATATTTAAAACCAAAAATTTCAGTTTATGTTGGCTGAAATTTGAAGGTTTTAAGTGGGGATTCATGATATATTTTGATGATTTGATCATTGGATGTTGTAGTGCATAACCTAGCCATTGACCTTGTGTTGTTTGGATGATTCAAATGGTTGTTTTATTCATTCAATTTGGTTGTAATATTTGTGTTTATTCATTTGGGTTGTAATTATTCATTCATTTGGTTATGTAATAATAGATTAGGTTCATTTCCTTTACTAGAAAAAATGTATTAGGATACAATTTTGTAAAAGGAAGATGTACAAGATCAAGACCCAAAGATGGACACAAAGACACAAGAAACATGGAGCATTTGGATGCGGTTTCTAGTGGGAGGTTCTTGGAACCTTATGATATGTTTGACCCTTAGAAAGACCAAAGACAACACTTGTGATGGCAAACAAGTGTTGTCAACATAAGGGCTATGGTTATGCACATATGATTGTTAATGTTTATGCTTGGTTGATTGTTTGTTATTTTGATTGTTTGGTTGATATTTGGATATTCAAAACAAACATATTAACAAACTTAACAAGCTGAAAATTGATGATTATTAAAGGTTAATAAAAGGTTATTAAAATAATTTAATGGTTTTAAAGATTAAAATAGGTTTTAATCAAAGAACCATAGGGTACCTTGTATTTGAAAGCATGCAAATACAAGTACATAGAGTTTTCTAAACTAGAATTATGAAACCTCTAAACATTTAACAAACAAGTTTAACACCATCCTTTTGCACAACACTTAAGTCATTTGGAAACTCTAAACGGGATAAAGGTCACCTAACCATTTTGAGGGAACTTGTGACTTAAGGTGAGAATACCACATTGGTGGGATAAAGGTCACCTAACCACCTATGTTGGTAAACTCACATGTGTGTGCAAGTAGGGTAACTTGATTTGCAAACCATGTTGAATGGATCACCTAAAATATGGTTTCCAAATAGGTGTTGATGGGATTAACATGCCGACTTTGCATATGATGTTTAAAGTCGATCCCATACCTCTAGAAGTTGCAAATGGTTGCAATCGTCAAACGTTGACCACCTTATTAATTTAAATAGTGGGATAAAGGTCACCTAACCACAATTTAAAGGTAATGTTGGGTTCTAGATTTTAATATAAAATTGACCTTAAAAGGCATTAAGTATTAAAATTAGCAATATCGAAAATACTAAAATTGATCTTTGTTAAATTTTGTAGATGGCCACCAATAATGAAAACCACGATAACTCGTCCGCGTCAAACCAATCACTACGAGCGATCCTCCAAAAGGAACGTCTAAATCATAACAATTTTATTGATTGGTATCGAAACTTGAGAATTGTTCTCAAGCAAGAGAGAAGATCATATGTTTTAGACGACCCTATCCCTGATCAACCTAGCGAGGATGATGAGGAGGCCTTTAATGATTGGCTGAAATACACTGAGGACTCCGTCCAAGTGTCTTGTCTCATGCTAGCGAGCATGACTCCGGATCTCCAAAAGGAGTATGAACATCACGGAGCTTATGACATGATAACCCAGCTGAAGGAAACGTTCCAACAGCAAGCAAGGGTTGAGCGGTTCGAAACGGTTCGAGCGCTCCATGCATGTCGTATGGACGACAACCAATCTGTGTCATCTTATGTACTTAAGATGAAAAGTCATATTGACCGCCTCGAGAGGCTAAATTGTCCCGTCTCGAAGGAGTTGGCCACGGATTTGATCCTAAATGGCCTAACCAAGAGGTTCGAGACATTCGTGTTGAACTACAACATGAATGCATGGGACAAAAGCATTGGTGAGCTTCACTCAACGCTCAAAACGGCCGAGGCGGCCATGGGTAAAAAGGTTTTACCCGTTCTCACCATCAATGAAGGTGGGAACAACAAAAGGCCTCATCCCGCACCCAAGGCAAAGGTTGCCAAGGGTAAGGGACCTGTTTGGGGAAAAGGGAAAGGGGTGGTAAGGGTACCACCCAAACCACAAGAGAAGAAGCAAAAGGTTGCTACTAATGACCCATGCTTCAAGTGTGGGGAGATAGGACATTGGGCAAGGAATTGTCCTGTCCATCTCCAAGAGTTGAAAGCCAAGAGGGATGCCAGGCAGACCTCAGGTACAATATACATGATTCATATTGATCTTAATGTTACATCTTCAAACACATGGGTATTGGATACCGGATGTGGAACTCATATTTGCAATTTGTTGCAGGGGTTCACAAGAAGTAGGGACTTCAAGAAAGGGGATGTTAGCCTCTTCATGGGCAATGGAACTAAAGTCTTAGTTGAAGCTCGTGGGGACTACATCCTAAGACTTCCAAGTGGTTTGGAAGTTATTTTGAAGAATGTTTTGTATGCTCCTAGTTTGACTAGGAACATTATTTCTGTATCTCAATTAAGACATTATGATTATGTATTATCTTTTATTGAAAATGACATTCATGTTTCTTTAAATGGTATGTTCTATTTTAAAGCTATACCAATTAATGGTATTTATGAATTGGTTCATGAAAATACTTTAAATAGTTCATTGTACCAAGCAAACACCAAGAAACTCAAGTTGGACTTGAGTGATACCTATCTTTGGCATTGTCGTCTTGGTCATATAAACAAGAAACGTTTACAAACACTTCAAAAGAATGGTCTTTTAAAAGCAAATGAATGTGATTCATTTGATGTTTGTGAATCTTGTTTACAAGGCAAGATGACTAAGGCGCCCTTTAGTGGAACTACTGAAAGGGCAAAAGATTTATTAGGAATCATACATTCGGATGTATGTGGTCCTTTTAAGCCAATGACTAGGAATGGTGAAAGATACTTCATTACCTTTACCGACGACTATAGTCGCTATGGGTATGTGTACTTATTAAGGCACAAAGATGAAGCTTTTGAAATGTTCAAAATCTTCAAGAATGAAGTAGAAAATCAACTCGATAAGTCAATTAAAATTCTCCGTACCGATAGAGGAGGTGAATACCTAAGTGATGTTTTTCAAGATCATCTTAGGAGTTGTGGGATTGTCTCACAACTCACTCCACCTGGAACACCACAACATAATGGTGTGTCTGAGAGGAGGAATCGAACCTTATTAGATATGGTCCGATCTATGATGGCTAGAAGCACATTACCTCTATCATTTTGGGGTTTCGCTTTGCTCTCCGCGGCCCGTATTCTAAATATGGCCCCAACCAAAAAGGTGGAAAGGACACCTTTTGAGATATGGCATGGAAGAGTTCCATCCCTATCATACTTAAGGGTTTGGGGATGTGAGGCTTATGTTAAGACTCCCACCCCAAACAAATTGGAAGTCCGATCCACCAAGTGTATCTTTGTTGGATATCCTAGAGATTCTATGGGATATTATTTCTACGATCCACTGGAACAAAAGGTGTTTGTTGCCAGAAAGGGTGAGTTCTTAGAAGCTAAGTTCCTTATGGAAGGAGCTGGCAGTAGAACAGTGGATCTTGAAGAGGATCAAGAACCACAACCCGATACACGTTTGGTTAAAACTAGCACTCAACATGAGGATGTTGAGGAAGATCAAGGGGTTGATCAATACACACAACACGTTCGCAGAAGTGGTAGAACTAGTAATCCACCTGAAAGATATGGATTTTTCATGGATGGATGCTATGTGGTAGATTCTGATGAACCAACCACTTACCATAATGCAATGTCCAATGAGGATTGTGACAAATGGCTAGAAGCCATGAACGTTGAGATGCAATCCATGTATGACAACCAAGTTTGGGAACTTGTTGTACCACCTCTTAATTCCAAGGTAGTTGGAAGTAAGTGGGTTTTCAAGAAGAAAACCGATATGCATGGAAACTTGGATACTTATAAAGCTAGACTTGTAGCAAAGGGTTTCACTCAAACTCAAGGGGTTGATTATGATGAAACCTTCTCACCTGTTGCGATGCTAAAGTCTATAAGGATATTGTTTGCCATAGCTGCTCATTATGATTATGAGATTTGGCAAATGGATGTCAAAACCGCTTTCCTAAATGGATATCTTGAGGAAGATGTCTATATGGTTCAGCCTGAAGGTTTTGTTGATCCAAAACATCCTAATAAAGTATGCAAGTTAAAGAAATCAATCTATGGATTGAAACAAGCATCGAGAAGCTGGAATCATCGTTTTGATGAGGAGGTCAAGAAATTTGGCTTCATCAAAAACGCTGATGAGGCTTGCGTGTATAAAAAGGCTAGTGGGAGCATAATAACTTTCCTAGTATTGTATGTTGATGACATACTACTATTTGGAAATGACATTCCAACCTTGGAAGGTGTAAAAACCTGGCTTGGAAGTTGTTTTTCCATCAAGGATCTAGGTGAAGCCGCCTATATTCTGGGAATAAAGATCTATAGGGATAGATCAAGGCGGTTGATTGGTTTGAATCAAAGTGCATACATTGATAAGATCTTGAAAAGGTTCAAGATGGAAAACTCTAAGAAAGGTACAGTACCTATTCAAAGAGGAACGGTATTGAGTACGACTCAATGTCCAAGCTCAAAGGATGAGCAAGAAAGCATGAAGGCAATCCCATATGCATCTGCTATAGGATCCATCATGTATGCAATGATATGCACTCGACCGGACGTGTCATGCGCTTTAAGCATGACAAGCCGTTACCAGCAGAATCCTGGAAACAGTCATTGGATGGCTGTTAAGAACATACTTAAGTACCTAAGGAGGACAAGAGATATGTTCCTAATCTATGGATCTGGTGACGAGGAACTCGTTGTAAAAGGATACACGGATGCGAGTTTCCAAACCGATCGTGATGATTCTCGGTCACAATCGGGATACATTTTCATTCTGAATGGAGGAGCGGTTTCTTGGAAGAGCTCCAAGCAGGACGTGGTGGCTCTATCAACTACAGAATCAGAATACGTCGCCGCCTCATTGGCAGCTCAAGAAGCTGCATGGTTGAAGAAATTCATTGCCGATCTAGGGGTTGTCCCTTCCATTCAGGACCCCCTAGAAATCTTTTGTGATAACGAGGGTGCGATTGCACAAATCAAGGAACCCCGTGCTCATCAAAAGACTAGGCACATTGAGCGGAGATTCAACTACATACGAGATGAAGTTGAAAAGGGAAAGATATGTATTCGCAAAGTTCACACGGATCAAAACATTGCGGATCCTCTCACGAAGCTCCTTGAAAAGGCAAAGCATGAAGGTCATATTTGTGCCATGGGATTTCGATATTCTAGTGATTGGATTTGATCTGTAAATTTTGTATTTGGATATATGGAACTTCCTATTATTTGAATAAAATTATTTCGTTATAATGTTTCAAATAATATTCCAATTTAGCATGTTTAATCCATGAGTAAAATGTTTACTCTAAATGTCCGTAGTCGTTCACACTTGTGGGAACAAGTTTGAAGGTAAGACTATTATGAACTTGGATTGGTTGATATTCATAAGGATGAATATAGAGCAATGGGTTGCTACCAAGGTTCATAGATATTTGTGGGATACGAATATTGGACTAACCCGCATCTCAAACTTTACTACATGGAATCTTATTGATTGATCATAAGTAAATTTGAGTAAAGGTGAATATCATTTGGTATCCTCCGACCTGAGATACATATTGGGTTTTGATATTCACCAAGTATTATACCTTGAACCTATTCTTCACTGTCCTGAAATAGTGGACAGTACATAAGGATATGTTCAGGTATAACGCGAGGTGTTTGTGAGAAACGTATGTAGTCAAGATGGAATTTGTTCCTCTTATTCGTTGAGAGTTAGATGTCTAAGGCCTGATTAAGTTAAATCAACAAGGAATGATCATTCTGTGTCCTTGGATTTAACATGACATCTGTAACAAAAGGATAGATGATTGATTCACCTAAATCATTTCAAGTAGGGTACTTGAAAGGGATGATGTTATTGAATGGCTATAAGTCATGCGTATTAAGGGTAGTAAACCGTTGTTAGGCGGTATTTACTGCTTGCATCAATCTTCTATGAATCTTGGGCAAGTGGGAGATTGTAGGATTCTATGTGCCCAAGACACTTAGAATATTGATGTGGTTAGTACGTTATGATCCAAGTCGGGTTATACCCAATAACAAGCTTTACAATCACCAAGAATTATTTAATTGATGATGGGATCATAGTATTAAATAATGGCACCATATTTAGAAAAAGGGTTTTCTAAACAAAGGCATTCGAGATGGAACAATCTATTAGGATATTTTGTTTAATAATATTATTTGTAATGTTATTTAAATGAGTTAGATAACATTACAAATTAATAATGGGAGTGTTTAGATTATACAATTAAGTGGTTAGTTGTATAAATATATCTAATAAAAGACTAGTTAACTTAAGTAATGTGTTATAAATATTTTGAGAGGGAAAATTCCAAAATTCAGCCAAGTTGGCCGCCCCCTCTTGCAATATCATTGGACCTTTTGGTCTTTGGGAATACACAAGACTTAAAACTAGTTTTACACTCTTTCTCATTGCCATTCCTTACATGCAAAATCAAAAGAAAACCCTCTTTTTCTCTCCTAAAGATCTCGGACCAGGCAGCAGCATTAGGGGCTTTTCTTTGCTTGATTTTGGTGCTTCTTCTTCCTAACAAGAAGGTGGTTGTAGCCAAGCTTGGGGTATACTTGCTTGAGGACCTCTACACTTGAGTTCTTGGCCGATTTTGCATCCCAAACATTCCTTTTTGGGTCGATTTTCAGCTGGAACAAGGTAGCAAATCACAGCCTACTATGGCTGTGATTTTATGTACGTTTATGTATGATTATAGCTTGTACATTCATATATTTAAGATCCTTTTGATATGGGTTTGTTTTTCACCTAAAATGGTCATCTAAGAACATGAAATGTAAGCTTTAAAAATCGTTTTTGAAAGCCTAATATCCGCTGCGTTTTTCAGAATGTTTAAAAGGTTAAACACCGATTTTGTGTTCTAACAAACCCTTCAGTTAGTACTTAGAAGTCTTAGATAAGTGAAAACTGTGAGATGTAAATATGCTAATTTCAATTCCAGTTAATACAAAACGTCCCAAGAAATGGTGTATATGCCTGTCTGATTCCAATGAATCTGTTTTTTATATGATGTAAATGCTAATAGACTACTCTGACCTGCTCTAACAAAATTACAAAAGGATGTTTATTTGGTTCGTAGTCTTTTAAACTTTTCTAGTTATTTGTATAGTGTGTCAGTGTCGGACTGTGCGTATAGTTCTCTGTGAATGTCATCAAATGAGCTTAACGTTTATTTAAACAAATTGTTTCTAAAAGGTTAAAAGGATCACATCTGAGGTAATCAGGTGGATAAATGGATCGCGTCTAAGGTGATCGGGTAGATAAATGGGTCACGTCTGAGGTGATCGGGTGGATAAATGGATCACGTCTGAGGTGATCGGGTGGATAAATGGATCATGTCTGAGATGATCATGTGATTTAAAAGTTTATTGAAAGTTTTGATTGTAAATAGTTGAAATTATGTACAATGTTAAAAGATCACAGGGTAAAATGTGTGAGTCAGATTCATACGCACGACTGGATCATAAGCATGGACGAACCGTACGATTGGTCCATACTTATGCCCATGTCAACTGAATGAACCATGTGATTGAACTATTCTTACGAATGGGGGATCAGATTGACTCAATCGGACCAATGGAAATGGCCGAATCAGTCAGTCGACCGATTGAACTCTAGTCGGCCGACTGAATGAGATCGACCGAATCAATCTTACGATTGGACTACATTCGCCCGAATGAAATGAGCGAATGGGTTCAGTCGCCCGATCGAGATTAGGGTTAGTATAAATAGGGCACTCAGTCGATCGCAGAACCCATTCGCCCAAATTCGAAAATCGCACCGTTACTCTGCCAAAATTCTACCTGATCTAAACACCTTGTTATATACGATTTCTGACTACTTGGCATTCTTGTACAGTTACAATGCGGCACGATGAGGGTTATTACAGTTGATTTGATTCCAAATCCGTGTCTGTTTGACCTAATTAAGAACCGACATTAAATCTGGTCAATAACCTAACTTAATCGCTTAAAACGTTGAAATCAATGAAATTAGGGTGTTAGGTATACGATTGCGAGTCTAAAGAACCTAAGCATAACGTCTAACTCGTAATTTTGGTTGATCTGAGTCTTAATGGAATCGAACAGTGTGTCATGCGACTGGACTCTAGAATGAACTTTAATCGTACGATTGATAAGAGCGAATTAATCAATTGGTCGAATGAAGAATGCGAATGAGCTAGATCGGTCGACTGAACCAGTCGTAAGCTCAGTCACCCGATTGAACTCAATCGCATGAAATGTCAACCGATTGAAGCCCAGTCGCATCGTTGATAAACCGACTGAACTCAGTCGCATGGTTCATTCGCATGGTTCATTCGCATGATTGAACCTGACTGATTTTACCATAATTGATCAAGCACTGTTTTCTATTACTCTATGATCTAACATATATGTGTTTATTGTTACAGACAGATGGCTAACAGATGGTCCATCAATCCAAAGCACAATATCTGTGCTTATCTTGATTCCTCATCTAGGAATGGTGGTGAGTTCGAGGGAATCATTGCTTACCTTAAGAGGTCACGGATCTTCAAGGCCATCTCTACTCCGTGCACTCCCTACCAGTCGATTCAGCAAGCCATTTGGGAGGGGGCCACGGTTGATTGCTCTCAAGAACCCTACCGCATCAGAAGTACTATTTTTGGTAGGGAGATTGAGATCACTGCTACAGATTTCCGTCGGGTACTAAGCTTAGGGAAGATGCAGACCACCCACTCAAGCTACATCCGCTCACAGTGCGAGGATGTTTTATGAGGATTGGATACTGTGGGGACATAAACTCAAGGGTGCTCAACAAGAGCAACCTGAGCCCCCAGTATAAGTATCTTGCACACATCATCCTCAAGTGCATTGCTTCTTGGAGGGGTGGATTCGATGACCTATCAGACCAGATCCAAAATGCTTATGTTGCTCTGGTACTAAACCACCCCTTCAGCTTCTCCAACATGATTTTCATGTACCTGATAGAGAACTTGGAGGCCAAGGGGAAAGAAGGATTATGCATATACCCCCGGTTCCTTCAGATGATATTTGATGAGAAGCTGCCTGGTCTACCTAAGGAGAGAGGTGATGCTATATCTTTGGAGATAATGGATGAGACTACACTTGGAAGGATGAAGGTGTATAGGGGAAAGCAGGTAAAGCCCCTGATGTAGAGATTGATAGGGCATCTGGCCCGAGAAGACTACGAGGAGCCCTGAAGGCGCAAATGGCGTCATGACGAGAGTGATTCAGATATTGAGTCGTCTGATGACTCAGATGATGATAGTAGTGAGGACGGAGACACTAGGCCAGCTTCTTCAAGGGGCCCCACTACACACACAGTTCATTCACCTCCACCACACACCGACACGGCCACGGCCGGTTTTGTTCAAGACTTCTGTCCTCCTGACGAGGAGGAAGAGAGCGATGAGGAGGGGTTGATGAGGATGGTAGGCACCAAGGTGGTTGCCACCAAAAGGGATTGAGGGCAGCCGGCGGACGCCTGGGAACGTCAGGGGATACTCTTACTGATACTGATCCATCCGATGCCCCTGATCAGCCCAGTAGCAAAGGGGGAGCCTCTGCATCCACAGGTAAAAGGAAGAAAACTATGGCTCGCCCTCATGGTAAGAAAGGTAAAAGATTGAGATTTACTACTTCTATCACCACCTCAGCTACTTCCTCTATACCACCCCAATCTTCACAAGCCACCGCCACTGTCACTACAACTCATACACCCTCCTCCACTACCACCACCTCTACCATTCTATCCAACACCATTACCCCTCCTACTACTTCATCCACACTAGCAACTACACATATTCCATCACCAGCCACACGAATATCATCTCCAATATTCACTACAGCCACCACTACCACCGTTACTAACCAAACTGGACCTTCTTCATTCCCCACCGGAGCATATCTTCCTCCTATTTCTATGGAGGAGCAGCTAGCAGCACTAAACAGGATGGTGCTAAAGCTACTAGCTGCTGATGAGGAGAAGTTAGCACTGATATGTCAGCTGAGGGAGCTAAATACTTCCCAAGCTCAGCTAATCTCCCAGCAAACTGATCATATCACCAAACTCCTAGAGCACCGAGATGAGTCCACTAAGAAGATAGAGGAGTTAGAAGCTGCTAATAAGAAGATCATACTAAAACTCAAGGGGTCACAAAATGAGCCTCTAAAGATCCGAGAAGGTCAAGATGATGACGAGGAGGAAGATAATGATAAAGATGATAGTGATGAAGGTGACGATGGAGATGACAGGCAAGATGATAGTGATGGTGATGGAGAAGATGATTCAGGTGCCGAGGGTGCTGAAGCAGCTGGTGAGAGACGTACCAAGCAACATCAAGATCAAAGAGCCTCCACGTCTGCTCCACCTGAAGATACTCCATCGATTCAAGACAAAAGTACAAACTAGATGTTTATGCCTTTGTATTTAAAGCTTTTGTACTTGAACATTATGTAAACTTATGTAATTGTTGTTTATTTCTACTTACTTAATGTTGAATGCGCTTGATCACTTACTAATTAATACTGTGTTGCATGTTTAAATCAAGCAGATCCAAACTATCAAAGGGACGAATATGACGTCGAACCCCTTCAACAGGTCAAGACTCAGTTAACTATAATTCTTGATCTGTAAGGGATTGTAAAGAGATCAGTCAGCTACACCCCAGAAGAGGGGAGATAGTTCACAGCTTCACTAATGAGCAGTTGGACGAGATGTTCAAACTAAATGCCGACGAGATAGTGAAAGACGCTCCAACAGTCCAAGGAGATAGTGACGAAGAACTAAATGATGTTGATGAGATTGAGATAGAAGATGTCACAGATCAACATTATCTAGAGTACACTGACATCGAAGGTAATGTCATTCCCAATCTGGATGACAAATCGGTTAGTGAAACCTTCGAGACTCTGGAAAAAATGGAAGAAGAGTCAGAGAAGCAAGAGGCGACAGCTCGAGCCACAGATGAGGACTTCAACATTAAAAAGGCTGAATGGGCTGCATGCTTTGACGATCTAAGAGCCCAACGAAGTGCTTCAACATCAACTGTCCACACCAAATTGTATAGAGTGAAGAAACACCAAAAGGTGTCCGGCAGAATTATATCAAGGGCGTATTTTGATGATCTTAACGTGTATGCTATTAAGAGAGACAAAGGTATTGAGTATTTTAGATTCCCACATGATCTAAAATCTCTACCTGGTTTTGTGCTAAACCAACTGGCTAAGCTAAATCTGCTTTATGCTGACCCAAGGAAGATGTCAGGATGGCTTGAAGCTGCATTGAAGAGAGAGTGCCACACCCGGTGGGTGAACTTCAGACCTTAGCAACCTACGAGGTACATCAAAAGGTCTGAAGTTGATCCCAAAACTGGGAAATCTAAGATAGTGTTGAAGTGGAGTCCACCACGTACAATGTCTAAAATCCCTCTCAGGGAAATGCCCTAGGACTTCACTCCACACTTTAAGTGGTGGTACTATGATTGGCGAACAGGAGAAGCGGTCATAGTTCTCAATAAAGAAGGACCAATGGATGTTATCAGGGTATTCGACCCGATGTGGCTGACAAACTTATCTGCGAATGATGTATACACTCTCTACAAGTGGCCACTGTTCTATGACTCGCGAGATATCGTACAAGCTCTCCAATTCCAAAACGTGATACGACTCTGCTTTACATTTGAAATATATGCAGGTGTCACAAAAGAGGAGAAATACCAGAAGTACGAGGAGGTTATGAGTCAAGTAAGACATGAGATGAATCTAGGCCCAAGGGGGAGTTTGTTGATGCATGAGTACCTAGATTCTGATCTTAATGTAATATGTTACATATTGTCTTACATATATGTAATAGAAAGATAGCTAATGAAATGCAAATGTTTGATTGTGCTTATAATGTTTAATGTTTCATTAATGGGTTGTGTAATGCGTATTTGATTGATTATATAGGTCGGTGATTGTTTGAATTAGTATATATAATGTAATGATAACTAATACATTCAAACATAGTATTATGAAGTTATCATGCGAATGGCCCATGCGAATGGACCATGCGCATGAACAACTTCATGTGCATGACTCAGTCGCACGACTGAACCAGGAGACTGGACCAGTCGCACGACTGTAACATGAGATTGATCCAATCGCACGACTGAATACTCAGTCGTACGTATGGATCAAGCGCATGGCTTAATCGCACGACCGAACCATGCTTATGGTTCAGGCGCACGAATGAGATATACTTACCTATAAATATCACTTAATTCGTGGTAAAACGGAACACTTCGAATATTTACAACCCTAGTCGACCCAGAGCGCCCTGTTTGTCCCTTCCAAGTTCATAAAACGTTTCAGATCATTCCTAGTTCGTTCTTAACGTTTTCTAATCGTTAGGTTTGATATTGTTAACGTTTTCCCTGATTGGGTCACCAATCAAATAGGATTCCGCACTATTTGATCTGGTTTAACGTTTGAATCAGTTAGTACTCCATCCGTACACGGTCCTAACATAAGTCTTCCCTATGAACAATGCTTGATCAATAGCACCTTTTGTATAGCCATTTGCAAGCAAATGTTCAGTGAGAGTAGCATACCAAGCACGAGGTGCTTGATGTAAGCCATAAAGTTCTTTGTCTAACTTGTAAACATAGAAGGATGATCTGGATCTTCAAAACCTGATGGTTGACAGACATATGTTTCCTCTTTCATTTCACCATACAAAATAGTAGTTTTGACATCCATCTGATAAACTTTGAAGTTCTTGTATGAAGCAAAAGCTAGAAATATCCGATAGCTTCTAGTCTTGCAATCGGAGCATATACTTCATCATAATCAAGCCCTTTAATTTGATAGAATCCTTGTACAACAAATCTGTCCTTGTTGCGAACAATCATATCTTTCTCATCCGTCTTATTCTTGAATATCCATTTCGTTCCTTTTGGTAGTTCACACTGATCCAAACATTAAGCTTCTTGAGTAGCATCAACTCGTCTTGCATAGCCTCCACCCTACTGTTTTCTTTCAATGTCATTTCAACGTCCTTTGGCACTATTTGAGAGATAAAACAGGAATACAAGCATCTATTTATTTCTCCAGAATAACTTCAAGTCTGAACGCCTTGTGGTAATGGACCAATAATGGCTTTAGTTGGATGGTCCTTATGAACTCTCAGTTGAGGAATGACATATGACCCACTGGTTCTTCAACAGTGTTTCCTCCTTCAGGTTGGTACACAATATCTTCCTCTTAATGACACTCATTAGCAATAGATAATCATCAAATGGAACTTGAATAACATCAATGTGATCATCTTATGTAGAAGAAAAACTTGGATCAGAATCTTGTGGAGCTTGCTCAAATGCATGATAAGTCTGAATGAGATTAGATTTTGAACCCTGTGGGACTGCTGTATTTGGTGTAGAAGTAGCTATGTCTAAAAATATTCCTTGTGCTTGAGATGAAATGGATCTAAGATCATCAGCAAACAAAACCTGAATAGATGATGTCAAAGGAGTAGAAGTTGTAGATACAACATATGAACGATTAAATGTTTCAAATAATGAACTATAATCATAAACCCATGATGGTGCAGAACCTGCATCATTTTGTTAGACTCTTGCCAATCAATATTAAATCACTCACTTATTTGTTTAGATCTTTTATTATAAACCCTATATGTAACTTTATTGGCTGGGTAACCAACAAAGTAGCATTCATCATCTTTTTCATCAAATTTAGATTTTGAATCAAATGTGTTTAACAATGCACAACAACATCCAAAAATTTGAAATATTTGACTTTAGTTTTATATTTAATAAAGATTTCATAAGGAGTCTTATTTTGTTATTTATTGATTAGAACATGATTATGAACATAACAAGCAGTGTTAACAGCTTCAGCACAAAAGAATAAAGGTAATTTGGCTGCTGATAACATGGTCCTTGCAGATTCAATTAATGTTTTGTTTCATCTTTCAGCAACTCCATTTTGTTATGGAGTTCCTCTTGAACTAAATTGTCTTGCTATCTCATTTGAATTACAAAATTCATTCAATGTTTGATTATAGAATTTAGTGCGATTATCATTTCAAATGCATTTATCTATTTTGTCAGTCTGATTTTGTTAGTCCAGGAGCACTTGAATCAATCAAATAACAATATATATTTGGATCAAAATGATAAAATATGTAGAATTTGGATGAATATTCAAGAACATCAATGAAAAACCCCAATTTAATCCATATTGTTTACATGGAAACCCTCAAATCTAGCTCATTTAAGATTTCAAACCCTAATTACAACTTATCTATTTATAGTGAATATAATATTCACTGATAACACATCAAGCCCATAGACTTAGACTAATTAGAGAAATTACAAATAAAACATAAAAATGACTAAAACAATATTAAAATATTTTGTTGACACAAATATATTTATTATCATAAAACTCCTAGTCATCTAAATCTTCTACGTCTCATCTCAGTTCTTCGTCTCGAACGTGTCGGGTTTGACTTTACGTTGACTCTGACCGTGATGTTGACTTTTGTTGACTTTGACTACGTTGATAATATAGACTATCTTGTACAGCTTCAGCAATACTCCCCCTTAGTCTATCATTATCAATATCTTCGAATGAAATCAGCATCAAGAATTCAACAGTAGAAAGATCTTTAAATTGAAGCTTTCTGAATCTGATGAGAAAGATTATTCATCTCATAAGCTCCCCCTAATTATATGCTCCCCCTTTTCTAGTGCATCCTTTATGAAGATAGTGGAACAACTTTCCCAAATCTCTTATCTCGAGTGCTTCTAAAGATGTAGGATGAGGATTCCTAGCTCGGTATCTTCTGCAAACTTGAGAAACAGGTTCTCTGATCAGGTACACTGCTCAACTGATGATCGGCCATCACTTACAGCAAAAATCTGAAACGCATTCACAAACACAATCTTGACATTTCTAATTAGATCATTTCATTTTAATAAAATAAACCTGTGTTTATCTTTATGTGAAAAACAAGCGAATTCATGTTCGTTTGTCAACAATTTCTGTGAAATGCATGAAAAATGATTGAATTGTAATAGCATAATATGGAAGACCTATATTAATATTGAAATGAAAATTTATTATAACTTTTTTTAATTTTATTTTATGTATATATTTTTTTATTTGTATATGAGATCACATCCTCAACATATACTTTAGCACAACGATGAATTTAAACATCGACAAGCAATGGATCACACTTATAACTGAGTCTAATCACAGTCTTTGAAAGATTTTGAAATTCTTAAACAGATCAATAACGATTGCTAATATGTTTGTCCACTTAAACCCATGCCCGATTGCTGATATGTTTGTCCACTTAAACCCATGCCCTATCTTTTTCAACTAGCAGCAGATGATTTGTTAAGGTTCGATTAAATACTTTAGAATAGTAGGACCCCACAATCATTTGGCAAAAACCCTCACCCAACCTTAGGATTTCTTGAATTTTATTACGATCTTTATGGAACATGGCTTGTGTATTAAAGTGCAAGAGATTATCATCAGAATATTGCATTCTGTGATGAATTCATCGTTAGATGATTTGACACAACTTAGACCAAAATGGTGAGAGCTCCAGGTCTATACTCACATATAACAAAGGAGATGAGCTTTAATCATGTGTCGATAAGAGCTCCAGGTCAGTACTATCATACAACAAAGGAGATCATCACTCTAGGTCAGTACTTCTGTACAACAGAGGAGATTAGCACAAACACAAAACACATAAATACACCAAACATGGCTCAAAGATATGGCTTATATGATTTGTGTCGTGGTGGGTGAAAGATCAATTTTCAATCCAATTTTTGTCGGGACTCAGTTTTCGTGCAGGCCAAAATGATTGCGTTAATCCAGACACCCTTAAGTATATATTTTAATTTAAATCATTATGTTGCTCTCTACTTTATTCTTTAGGCTGAGTCTATCAAGAATATCATTAGAGAATCTATTTGTTTTTCTATATTTGCAATTAAAAATAAGATGCTATTCAGATAACAACATCAGTTACTATCATTTCTCATTTTAAAATGCAAGTCATGCAAGAACACGCATTTCAAGATGATATACAATCATTTCTCAGTCATCTCGAATCAAGTTCCCAGTTCTCTTTTCATTTTTTTTATATTGATATACTCTCCCACTAAATTTTTATTTTTGCAAACCTATTTTTTTATAAAAAACTGTACAATAGAAATTTACCAAAGAAGGTCTTCCAAACTACACTGATATGAACATAAGAAATGAATTCTAAAGAAATGTACAGAGATGGTGAAGTGACAACTGTGATTGTGCAGATAAAAATCTAGATTGTGGATAAAATACCATGACCTAAACCTGTTTGTTCCGCCTCAAATTTTAATTAGGAACAATCTCTGTCTATAAACTGGATTACTAATAGTCCTCCTAAATTGTTCCTGCACTCATAAACATATTATTAGAAAGGGGAACCCAGGCGATTGTAGTCCTGGAAGTTCCTTTTTCATCAATATAAGTAACCTGCTTCAGCACATAATCGTTTAAATAAACAAGGATTGCTGTATCCTTGTTTTTAATTTGCCAAATTTGTTTCGGTTTAGTTAATTTGGATTTGAATTAATTAAATTTGGAAATCATTTTCTGTTTAAGACCGGAAGGAAAAGAATTTGGTTTTGAACCTTTGGTCATTTTCATCTTTGAATCATGTGAAACCGGCTTCAGATGAAAAGATTTGGATGGAGAGTTTTTCATCCAACTATTCAAATATGTGTGCTTTTTACCTCTTGATCCAGAGAAGCAACCCATGTTGCCTTTACCGTATGGAACATACTTTATAGACGGACGTCTGGAAAAGAAATTTGTATCACCTTTACCATTTGTAGCAAGTCTTTGAGGAGATTTCTTTACCACCTGACTTTATTTTCCACACACAAAACAAGCCTTGAAAGGCTTTTAATGCTTGACTGACCCGTGTGAAGCAGATAGGGATGAGGATTGTTTTGAGCTTGTAGCAGATTCTTGCTTGTTCTGAAGTTTCGTATGCTGAATAGGGAATGAGATCTTCACTGGTTGACTAGTTTGTATTGTAGTTAGAGTAGAGATTCGTATTGGTCTTGATTCAGCTTTTGGAAGCTTTAGAGACGTGACAATTTCATGTGATATCTTGATCTTTGAGGAACCAACACGCTCCTCTGTGTTTGATTCATCATCTGAGCTTATCCAATCTTGTATAAACAAATGTTTCTCCAACGGATCTTGATTGACACCTCCTATTGTGTCGGTTTCGGTTATAGGATTCTGATTGGCTAATGATTTGACAACTGTTCCTTCTTTGACAAACCTGACAGGAACAAACGAAGGAATGTTACCTGTTTTGAATTTGTTGAAGAAGATTAGAGAAGTAACTGATATTGGTTTTGAAGCATCAGAGGTGGAATCATCATTAATCGTCTTATCAGATCCCTGCTTGAGGAATCCCAAACCTACAGGAGAATCCTGCACATCTCTAACCTCTTTAAGATTAATGCTTCTTAAACCTGCATTTAAATTATTAGTTTCTACAGCTTCAATCAAATCAATAGATGGATGAGGTTGAGGCATGGGAGAGTAACAATGGGTGCTAGGAGGAGGATAGACATATGGATTTTCACCACATCCCACTCCCGTTTTAAGCCTAGCTCGCCTTTGTTTACATAGTAGTTCTTCCTGTTTCATTGAAGATATGGTCCATCTATCAAGCTTTGTTTTAAGCTTGCTTGTGTCAAATTCAGCCAAGGTGACTCTTTTGTTTAAAAGATTAATTTCAACATTTCTTTCAAGAAGAGTTCGTTTTAAATGATCATTTTCGTTTAAAGCTTTTTTTAATTTTTTGAAATACTTGGCTTCATTCTTTTTAAGTTCCATGTTTATGGTGGTTAATTCCTTTTGGTTATCTAAAAGTTAACTATTAGCTTTATACACACCAAATAAACGAATTTTGCAAGCAGAAGAACACATACTGTCTCGTATGGAAGATCCAGGATGACTCTTTCAGCAGTAAGAGCCTTGTCGTAGTTGAAAACTCTGGTATGTCGCTTCCATTCCTCTTCCTTCTTAGCATCACAAACTTCATCATTCAACTCAGCCTCAGCATCACAGATTTCATCATTCAACTCAGCTCCACCTTTACCCATTGATGTCAGATTAAGCTCCCCTTGTACCTCTTCAATTCCAGGTTTCGGTAAACCTTTGTAATTGGTGCCAGAATCTGATCTCTCTTCTGGTTTCCCTTTAAAGTTTGAAGTGATCTTTGGAGTTAGATATGTTGCTTCATAGTACTCATGATGTTTGATATCCAATTCAATTTCCTTCAGTTTGTTGTTCACCTCTATCAGTTTGTAATCCCGAAAACCTTTATCTCGTTTAATCGACTTGCCATGTGAGCTACATTTTGATGGGAGGGAATCAAGCAATCTCAGAACTTGTTCATAACTTCCCAATTAGGCATCAAACTTCTTCAGATTGCTTGCCAGCAACAGAAAACGATCAACAAAATCGGGCATCCTTTCATTCTTTAAAGCTGCAAAATTATCAAACCGACATTGTGCAATTGTAAGACTATCAGATTCAAAGGATTTAAACAAATCTGCAAATGTCATTTTTTTTATTATTTTTTTATTGTGTTAAAAATATTGAAAAATTAAACGCCTCAAAAATATTTTTCCCAAAAATTTTAAAATTATTCTCCCCCGGGAAAAATATATATATTTTTTAAAATGTCACTCTATGCAATCTTAACAACTGGGGTCAAGCTGTTAGCCAAAAATTTTTAAAAATGTCACTCTATCCGGTCCACTAGATGAAATCAATTAATCTCGGCCCAATTGTTAGCCCAAAATTTAATCTTCAACCAGCCCATATGAAGGTTTATTTTTTTTAAAAAAGAGAGGCCCAAATTAACAAACTTAAACCCTAACCTAATTGTCTAACACCAACAAAAACACACATAAGTGTGTAGAGAAGGAGAGAGAGAGGCGGATGAGAGAGAAAAACTCTCTTAGGGATCCGGCGATCGCCAAGAGTTCCGGCGAGACTTCCGGCGGCCGGAAAAATAATGGCCAAAATGAGCGGTTCAACCTCTATCCCTACTAATCATGACCTTCTGATTTCAATGGTGGCCTCTGTTTGTTCTGAAACTCAACGACAAAGAAGTTATTGAAGAGAGAAGTTTGTGGCGGCTAGGGTTCCAGCGACCAATTCCGGTGAGTCATGAGGCTAACTATACATCATCTTCTTCCATTCATCACGCTGCGTCCAGTGGTGGTCGTGATTTGCCGAGATTCGTAGTGGTTGCAAAAATATCCTTCGATGAAGTTGGCGGCGGCTAGGGTTTGGCCACCACGTTTTCAAATGTTCAGACGATGCAAGGGGAGGGGTAGCGTCGATGGACGGTGGCGGTGAGCGGGTGGTGGATGAAGCTGATTGGAGCTCTCTGGAAACGGTGTTCAGCGGTGGTGCTCCGCTCACAGTGGTGGTGATTCGTAAGTTCAAACGACGGTTTCCGAAGGTGGCACTTGTGCAGGTTAGTTTTTTAATTTCGTAGATTAGTTTTTCTTAATTTCGCAATTTGAACATATAGATTTGTAGAAAATTTTATTTTTTTTAATTTCGCAGCCGTTTTTTTTATAAATTCGTTGAAAAGTTTTATGAATTTCACAGGTTAGTTTTTTGATTCGCTGATGATTTTGGCACCATTTTCGCTAGAAATGTGAACTTTGGATCAAAATGATAAAATATGAAGAATATTCGGATCAAAAATGATAAAATAAGAAGAATTTGGATGAACATTCAAGAACGTCAATGAAAAACCCCAATTTAATCCATATTGATTTGCATAAGATGTTTACATGGAAACCCTCAAATCTAGCTCATTTAAGCTTTCAAACCCTAATTACAACTTATCTATTTATATTGAATATAATATTCACTAATGACACATTAAGGCCCTAGACTTAAACTAATTAAGGAAATTACAAATAAAATATAAAAATGACTAAAACAATATTAAATATATTTTGTTGACACAAAATATATTTATAAACAATAAAAATCCTAGTCATCAAAATCTTCAACATCTCATCTCGGTTCTTCGTCTCGAATGTGTCGGGTTTGACTTTTGCGTTGACTTTGACAGTGACATTGACTTTTGTTGACTTTGACTGTGTTGATATTATAGACTATCTTGTACAGCTCCAACACTTAGTGAAATTTTCAACATCATACGCACAAACAGTGCTAATACGCATAGTGAAATTTTCAACATCATGAGCACAAACAGTGCTAATACGCCTAAATTTTTTTGTTAATTTCAGTCTCATGCGCACAAACAGTGGTCATGATCCTAAAATTTAACACTTAGTATATAAGGAACACTTTGTGTTTTCATTCGTTCATTCACAAAATCCCCTGAACTCACAGAACTCACTCTCGACTCTCGGTCATTCAAATCTCCCCAAAAATTGATTGTTGTGTGCTATTCTTGTTATTGAAAGTTTGATTCTAAGACTATAAACATAAGTTCATCATCTAATCAGCATAATTTCAAGATTAAAAGTCAATTGATTAAGGTGTTTTTCGTCTGTTCGGGCGTATGAACCTTAAAAATCATCTGAAATTAGAATTTTGTGTTTTGATCGTTAAACAAAAACTGAAATTGAGTTAATAATGTTGATATAGGACTGATTTCAAGCACATTAACATATTAAACTTCAAATGTCATCAACATTGTTCGATGATGATAAATCATCAGTCAACTTATGAAGATGGATAGTCAATTAAAATTTTGAATTTTTATGTAAAAATGAAATTCATAAAAAATTCAAATTGTTAATATGTGCTTGAGAATAATAAATTGATATGTTTAAAACAATTAACCCCAACTTGAGTATGTTATGTTTTTAAACATAATGTATGAACACTTAGAAATTTTCTAAGAAAAGTTGGATAAAATTGTTTAAAACATAATAATTCATTAAAATTCAATCAACATTCATTAAAATCAACAAGTTCAAAATTCAAATTGACTACAATCTTTGTTTTCACTTGTGCAGATGAATGATTTAAAGTTTGAGCCTAAATATAATGTGGCTGCTTTACTTAATGAAGAAATTCAAGATGTAGTCAGTTATGAAGAAATGATTAGATTTCTTCTAAGGACCAGATATGTATATGCCATGTGCTTTTAGCCAGTTGTGTATACTAGACTGATCAGGAAGTTTTGGCGTACTGCTTCAGTTGAACTTAATGATGAAGGAAGAAAAGTACTAAGGGGATTTGTAACAAATGATAGGATGGTAGAAGTCTCTGAAGACTCTATCAGATCTTCATTGAGGTTGGGTCATAATGATCTAGAAGATCCTTCTGAGCTCACATTCAATGAATGTCGAGAAACATTCATTGAAATGGGTCATCCAGACCATTTCCTTAAAAAGCAATTTTTAGAGCTAGAGTCTTCAATCACTAGAAGCTCTTGTGCTATATATTTCAACTAAAGATCAAGTATAGGCTGGACTCACCTTAGTTAGATCGTTTATTTTGGTTTATTTGTAATAGGTTTAATGTTTGTTTATCTTTTATATGTAAATAATAATTAGTTTTAGTTTTTGTAAGAGTTTCAGTGACCTAACGAAACCACCAGCAAAACTAGTCAGCTGACTTAGGTCACCCGGCGAAACTGTGTTTCGCAGCCGGGTGAATCTATGCGGTTGGTCAAGACAGTTTCGCTACCCAGCGAAATTGTCCGTGAAACTAGCATATCTATATATATATGTAACTTGTAATCGGTTTTTGTAAGTTTTGCATAACCCTAGATGAGAATATACATTCTGCATTACTCATATTATTGTGTTTGTTTGGCTGGAAACATTTTTTTATCATCTTTGAGCCTTGTTTTATTGTTGTTTGATTTTAAAATGGTTTTACATTGAAACACTTTTCATAGATTATTGTTTGGATTGTATTTCAGTGGGATTTGAGTTTATATTATATCATTTGCACTGTGTTTCGATCATCATTGGACCAACAATATGGTATCAGAGCCTTAGTCCTCTTGATGTGGTCATTGATTGGGTTTTAAAAAGGTTTTTTGAAAGAAATCACCGTTTCATCAATTTCAGATCATTAGAGTGTTGTTTTAGCTTGAAAACCTTCTTTGAATTACTATGTTTGAGTATAGGAAGTTATCCTAATCATCCAATCACCAATTCATAGTGATTTGGGTGATTTCAGATTGATTTTCAGTTCGAACAGGCTGTTTTATTCATCTAACGAAACTAGTTTTGCATCTGCCAAAACCAGTGCAGTTTCCAACGAAACTACCATTTTCAGTGATTTACTAAATTTTCGGTGGATTCCAGCGAATCTACAAAGTTTAAACGAAATTTCACCTCACTTAGTCAAGCGTCCAAGCGAAAGTGCTGGTGATTTTTTCTTAGAACGAAAGTTCTACTAGTTTTGGTGAAACTTTCCGCGAAAGTAGAAGTTTTTACAGCATTTGCCTAGTGAAACTACTGCCTGTTTGCCCAGCGAATGTACGGGCGAATTTACAGGCGAATCTACCAGCGAAATTACTGAAGTTTAGCGAATCTACTTCTTACTTTGAAAATGACATCAACCAACATCACCATCTCTGATTTGGAAAGTGTTGCACCAAATAGTCCACCGAGGCTTATAAACGGAGACAATTTTGAAGATTGGAACCGGTGCTTGAATGCCTTTTTCTTTTATACGGACCATAATCAATGGGAATCTATAATGAAAGGTGCACAGACTCCAACGGTAACTGTCGGGAAGAAGGGTGAACACTGACTCCTCAACCTTCTTTAAAAGGGATATTAAGCTAATCGACCGTGACCAGAAAGCTTTCAAGGCCTTGACCTTATGTTTATCACAAGATATATACAACCGTTTTGCTGAGTATAGAAGTGCAAAGTCTTTGTATGATGCTCTATGAGAATTTTGTTATGGAAATAAAGATCTGAAGAAGGACAAGAAAGCCTAAGCTGAGAAGGAGTTTAATTCATTCGTCAGACACAAGAATGAAAGCCTTACTGATCTTACCAACTGATTTTTGTCTGTCTCAAGCACTCTAAAGAAGTATGATGATCACTTGGGTAATCATGAGTAGGTGACCAAGCTTTTAGACTCACTCCCACCCCAACGGAGCTTACAAGTGAGAATGCTGAACTAGGAGAAAAACATTGCTGATTACAAGCTTATGGATGTGATGAACAAACTGAAATATTTTTACTTGGATCTGAAGAGAAGGGAATACAATAAAACCTTAGTGCCAGCCACTATATATCCATAAAATGCTACATTGATTTCATCCGCTGCAAACTCGACCATATATGGCACAGCTTATGGTGGATCAAAAGGAATTGGTATGTTAGACAAGGCAAGTAGTGGACCTACAAGTGTTGGTTCAAGTTCAAAGACATCTGTTATCACTCAAATTCCTTCAGATACCATGGCACTGTTTGGGATGTTTGTTCATAGTTATGAAGCCTTAGTTGCTAGAGAACTCAAAGGCAAGGAGATGGCGGTTGAAGACATATCAGGTGGATCCTGATGATTTAGAAGAAACTAACATTCAATGGAAAATGGCCATGCTCATACTGCGTGCAAGGAGATTTATGGAGCGCACTTGAAGAAGAAACATTAGCAATCATAATCAAAATACCAAGCTTGGTTTTGATATGTCAAAGTTGAGATGTTTCAATTGCAAGCAGTTGGGTCACTTTATAAGTGAATGTCCATCTCTAATAGTCACTGATCCAGGAATAACTGGCACCTCAAAGGTTATCCCAATAGAAGAAAAGGAAGAAGCCAAGCAGAAGAAAGAAACAACCCTAATTTCTAACTTTGGTTGGAGTGATGAGATTGTAGAAACAGAGGAGGAGATCAATCGAGCATTAGTAGCTGAGGTGGTAAGTATAGAGGAGGAGTTAGTAGAAGAGTGTGATCCTTTTAGTGAATTCAAGGCTGAGGTTATGGAAGAAGCTTGTGAGGAGGTTCTGACGAAAGAAGCTTGTCAATTCAAAGATGAGGTTATAATGGTTGTTGGAGAACAAAGGGGTTGAAGAGGTTAAAGAATGTGAAAAGCTAGAGCAGGTTGAAAAGAAAGAGGTTAAGCTGGAGGAAACGGAAGAGGTGAAAGAAGAATCTGGTGAAGATCAGAGAGCTAGCATGGAAGCTGAGAAGAAGGAAGAGGAAGAAAGGAAGAAAAACACACCGGTCTATCAGTGTGAAAAGGCCCTGGCTACCGGGAAAGTGGTCATGGGTCTTCCTTATGAGCTAATTTAGGATATGTGTTCTTCTCCATGTAAAATTAGATTATTTGAGGTTTACAAAGCAAATAGGTTATTATTAGAAAATGAAAAAGAGCTAAAACAAATAAATAAGGAACTTAAAATAAATGAGTCTAAATATTTTATTAAATTGAATGAGTATTTAAAAGAAAACAAGCATTTAAAGAGAAATCTTTTGGAAAGAAATGTTGAACTTGAGTCATTAACAGAGCGTGTTGCTCTTGCTGAGTTTGAAACAAGCAAATTAAAAACCAAGCTTGAAAATGGATGATATCTAGGATGAAACATGAGGATATTTGCAAGAAGCAAAGGGGGCCTAGACTTAAAACCGAGCTGGGATACGATGAAACCACACATGTTTATCCTCGTCCAGGTACTTATTGCTATTCACCGATGCCTACACCTCATCCAATAAATGATTTAATTTAGAATGATACGAACAGTTTGCATACAGGTCTAGAAAGAGTGAATCATAAGGAAATTCAAGAGGATTATGGTTACGGTAGCAGTAGTGGTTTGGGCAGCTCTAGTCATAGCTTTTCTGATTTAAAAATCTATTTGAAAGACACTAGTTTAAGTAGTTTTGCATCCCAGTTTGTTTCAGACAGTGGCTTTTGTAGTTTTTGTTCTAGTCCATCTCATTCATCCGTTGTTTCTAGCTCATTTCCCAATGTTATCAATGCTTGTGTTATCAAAAAGAATGAATGTTCAAATGAAACTTCAGTAAGAAGTACAGACTCAAATTCTTTTGAAAAGTTCCTCTCTCATCCTATCCCATCTTTTATCCCAATTCGGATTTCTAAACCAAATGAAACAGGAACATCTTCCTCGGAAAATAAAATTATTAATGTAAATAAATCAAAATCTGACAAAATTAAGGTATCAAAAGAAAATGAAAAAGATTCATATAATACATATAGCAATTCTGATTCACATATGACTGATTCTGAGGAAGATAGTGCAGTTGATCACAATTCTGTTTCTCACTACAAAAAGAAAAGTTTGAAATCCTATTGCTCTAATTGTGGGAAGGAAGATCACTTGATTAAAAATTGTCCTAAATATGTTGATAAAAATGTACATAATCATTCTTTGGGTAGTAGATTAAATCATTTTGTAAGTAATTTCTTTTGCAAAAATTCATTTTATTCAAAACCCAAGTTAGTCAAAACTTGGGTTCCTATTTCCAAAACCTAAAAATCATTGTGTTCAAATGCCAGGATCATTCTCGAATAGTTGTTAATAGCTTATGGCATGTTGATAGCGGATGTTCTAGGCATATGACGAGATTGAAGGATCTTCTCACCAACTATAGGATAATAAATAGGACATGTCGCTTTTGTTGGAGACAAGAAAGGTGGAAAGATGATTGGTTAAGGCAAAGTCTCAAATGGTTCATTGACTCTGGAGAAAGTGAACTATGTTCTAGAACTGGCATTCAACTTACTAAGCGTATCATAGATATATGATAAAGACATTCCAGTAGTGTTTATGGCTAATGAATGCTTGTTTCTAAAACCTGAGTTCACTGTTCTAGAGGATTTTGATAATCATGCGAGCTCCAAGGATGAATGATACATACCTGCTGGACATGGGATCGACAGAATCTACCTCAACTGTGACATGTCTTCTATCAAAGGCTTCATCATCCGAATCATTTTGTGGCATAGGTGTTTAGGACATGTTAATTTTAAAATAATAAATAAGTTGGTTAAGAACAATCTCGTTAGGGGGCTACCACTCAAAGATTTTTTAGTGGTAGAGAAATGCATGGCTTGTGCTAAAGGAAAACAACGCAAAAAGCCACACAAGCTTAAGCTTGAAAATACAATTGCACATCCAGTTGAATTGTTACATTTGGATTTCTTTGGTCCTATCAGTGTTAAATCTATTGCTAAAAAATCTTATTGTTTGGTTGTAACAGATGATTTACTTGATAATCGTGGGTGGGGTTTCTTGTAAATAAAAGTGACACCGCAAAGGAATTGCAGCAGTTTATCATGTCAATTGAAACCATCATCAAACGGAAGGTTATGGCCATCAGAAGCGACAATGGAACCGAATTCAAAAACCACCTCTTTCACTCATTTGACGGGTTTGCTAGAACACGAAATCTATGTTTAACCTTTTAAACATTCTGAAAACGCAACGGATATATGGCTTTTAAAACGATTTTTAAAGCTGAAAATCTTATGTTCTATATGTTCATTTATTATGAAAAACAAACCCAAATCGTAAGGATCATTCTTATGTGAATAGACAAGCTATGTGTGCATAAAATAACACAATATGGCAACCTCAAAGGGCTGCCATAAACTACCTCCTTCCAGCAGTTAGATGTTGATGAAAGAAAGGAGTTTGAGAGCTGAAATGTTGCCAAAGCTTCCAAGTTGGACGTCCTCTAATATCGACTCCCATAAAGCTTTGAGTTACCTTCACACTTGCTTGGATTTGGACTCCAAAACACCAAATGTAAGCTGCTAAATTGAGGCTTCCAAAACCGTGAGTTTGAGCAGCAACTTTGATGATGTTAGAAGATGGAATCGACCCCAAGGTTCCAAGAAAGGAACCCCCAAGTGTTTATACCCCAAGCACTTGCAAACACCCTTCTTGTTAGGGAGAAATCACACCACAAAAGGCTTCAAAAAACCCCTTTTCCCTGCTGCATTTTCCGTAAAAGAGAGGGAGAGAAGAGAGAGCCTTTTTTTTTCAATTTTGCATGTATGGAATGGAGAGAATGAAAGAGTGTATGGCTGGTCATTGATGTGTATGTTCTCAAGACAAAGGGGTCCAATGAGAATAAATGGGGGGGGGCAGCCAAGACAAGGGATTCAAAATGTTTTTCCCCCCTTAAAACACCAACACAACATAAAAATTCAGCCATATATCACACATTAAAAATGTCATTGTCTAGACTTATGTTAAATGTGACATATGTCCCTCTTAATTAACAAATTAATTAAGGTACACTCATATATTATTATTGTTATTTAAATCCCTTTTAAATAACAAGAATAACAATAATTCATCAACAAATTATCCTTATAATTTGTTCCATCTCTCATGCAAGTTATTTAGAAAACCCATTTTCTAAATTTGGTGTAAATATTTAATTGCATGATCATATCATCAATTAAATATTAATTGGTGTTTGCTAAGCTTGTTATTGGGTATAACCCGACTTGGATCATGATGTACTAACCACATCACATCATATTTTATGTGTCTTGGGCATATAGAATCCTACAATCTCCCACTTGCCCAAGATTCATAGAAGATTGATGCAAGCAGTAAATACCACCTAACAATGGTTTACTACCCTTAATACGCATGACTTATGGCCATTCAATAACATCATCCCTTTCAAGTACCCTACTTGAAATGATTTTGGTGAATTAATCATCTATCCTTTTGTTACAGATGTCATGTTAAATCCAAGGAGACAGAATGATCATTCCTTGTTGATTTAACTTAATCAGGCCTTAGACATCTTACTCTCAACGAATAAGAGGAACAAATTCCATCTTGACTACATACGTTTCTCACAAACACCTCGTGTTGTACCTGAACATATCCTTATGTACTGTCCACTATTTCAGGACAGTGAAGAATAGGTTCAAGGTATAATACTTGGTGAATATCAAAACCCAATATGTATCTCAGGTCGGAGGATACCAAATGATATTCGCCTTTACTCAAAATTACTTATGATCAATCATTAAGATTCCATGTAGTAAAATTTGAGATGCGGGTTAGTCCAATATTTGTATCCCACAAATATCTATGAACCTTGGTAGCAACCCATTGCTCTATATTCATCCTTATGAATATCAACCAATCCAAGTTCATAATAGTCTTACCTTCAAACTTGTTCCCACAAGTATGAACGACTACGGACATTTAGAGTAAACAATTTACTCATGGATTAAACATGCTAAATTGGAATATTATTTGAAACATTATAACCAAATAATTTTATTCAAATAATAGAGAGTTCCACATATCCAAATACAAAATTTACAGGTCAAATCCAATCACTAGAATATCGAAGTCCCATGGCACAAGTATGACCTTCATGCTTTGCCTTTTCAAGGAGCTTCGTGAGAGGATCCGCAATGTTTTGATCCGTGTGAACTTTGCGAATACATATCTTTCACTTTTCAACTTCATCTCGTATGTAGTTGAATCTCCGCTCAATGTGCCTAGTCTTTTGATGAGCACGGGTTCCTTGATTTATGCAATCGCACCCTCGTTATCACAAAAGATCTCTAGGGGGTCCTGAATGGAAGGGACAACCCCTAGATCGGCAATGAATTTCTTCAACCATGCAGCTTCTTGAGCTGCCAATGAGGCGGCGACGTATTCTGATTCTGTAGTTGATAGAGCCACCACATCCTGCTTGGAGCTCTTCCAGGAAACCGCTCCTCCATTCAGAATGAAAATGTATCCCGATTGTGACCGAGAATCATCACGATCGGTTTGGAAACTCGCATCCGTGTAACCTTTTACAACGAGTTCCTCGTCACCAGACCCATAGATTAGGAACATATCTCTTGTCCTCCTTAGGTACTTAAGTATGTTCTTAACAGCCATCCAATGACTGTTTCCAGGATTTTACTGGTAACGGCTTGTCATGCTTAAGGCGCATGACACGTCCGGTCGAGTGCATATCATTGCATACATGATGGATCCAATAGCAGATGCGTATGGGATTGCCTTCATTTTATCTTGCTCATCCTTTGAGCTTGGACATTGAGTCGTACTCAACATCGTTCCTCTTTGAATAGGTACGGTACCTTTCTTAGAGTTTTCCATCTTGAACCTTTTCAAGATTTTATCAATGTATGCACTTTGATTCAAACCAATCAACCGCCTTGATCTATCCCTATAGATCTTTATTCCCAGAATATAGGCGGCTTCACCAAGATCCTTAATGGAAAAACAACTTCCAAGCAAGGTTTTTACACCTTCCAAGGTTGGAATATCGTTTCCAAATAGTAATATGTCATCAACATACAATACTAGGAAAGTTATTGTGCTCCCACTAGCCTTCTTATACACACAAGCCTCATCAGCGTTTTTGATGAAGCCAAATTTCTTTACTTCATCATCAAAACGGTGATTCCAGCTTCTCGATGCTTGTTTCAATCCATAGATTGATTTCTTCAACTTGCATACTTTATTAGGATGTTTTGGATCGACAAAACCTTCAGGCTGAACCATATAGACATCTTGCTCAAGATATCCATTTAGGAAAGCGGTTTTGACATCCATTTGCCAAATCTCATAATCATAATGAGCAGCTATGGCAAACAATATCCTTATAGACTTTAGCATCGCAACAGGTGAGAAGGTTTCATCATAATCAACCCCTTGAGTTTGAGTGAAACCCTTTGCTACAAGTCTAGCTTTATAAGTATCCAAGTTTCCATGCATATCGGTTTTCTTCTTGAAAACCCACTTACTTCCAACTACCTTGGAATTAAGAGGTGGTACAACAAGTTCCCAAACTTGGTTGTCATACATGGATTGCATCTCAACGTTCATGGCTTCTAGCCATTTGTCACAATCCGAATTGGACATTTCATTATGGTATGTGGTCGGTTCATCTGAATCTACCACATAGCATCCATCCATGAAAAATCCATATCTTTCAGGTGGATTACTAGTTCTACCACTTCTGCGAACGTCTTGTGTGTATTGATCAACCCCTTGATCATTCTCAACATCCTCATGTTGAGTGCTAGTTTCAACCAAACGTGTATCGGGTTGTGGTTCTTGATCCTCTTCAAGATCCACTGTTCTACTGCCAGCTCCTTCCATAAGGAACTTTGCTTCTAAGAACTCACCCTTTCTAGCAACAAACACCTTTTGTTCCAGTGGATCATAGAAATAATATCCCATAGAATCTCTAGGATATCCAATAAAGATACACTTGGTGGATCGGACTTCCAATTTGTTTGGGGTGGGAGTCTTAACATAAGCCTCACATCCCCAAACCCTTAAGTATGATAGGGATGGAACTCTTCCATGCCATATCTCAAAAGGTGTCCTTTCCACCTTTTTGGTTGGGGCCATATTTAGAATACGGGCCGCGGAGAGCAAAGCGAAACCCCAAAATGATAGAGGTAATGTGCTTCTAGCCATCATAGATCGGACCATATCCAATAAGGTTCGATTCCTCCTCTCAGACACACCATTATGTTGTGGTGTTCCAGGTGGAGTGAGTTGTGAGACAATCCCACAGCTCCTAAGATGATCTTGAAAAGCATCACTTAGGTATTCACCTCCTCTATCGGTACGGAGAATTTTAATTGACTTATTGAGTTGATTTTCTACTTCATTCTTGAAGATTTTGAACATTTCAAAAACTTCATCTTTGTGCCTTAATAAGTACACATACCCATAGCGACTATAATCATCGGTAAAGGTAATGAAGTATCTTTAACCATTCCTAGACATTGGTTTAAAAGGACCACATACATCCGAATGTATGATTCCTAATAAATCTTTTGCCCTTTCGGTAGTTCCATTAAAGGGTGCCTTAGTCATCTTACCTTGTAAACAAGATTCACAAACATCAAATGAATCATATTCATTTGTTTTTAAAAGACCATTCTTTTGAAGTGTTTGTAAACGTTTCTTGTTTATATGACCAAGACGACAATGCCAAAGATAGGTATCACTCAAGTCCAACTTGAGTTTCTTGGTGTTAGTTTGGTACAATGAACTATTTAAAGTATTTTCATGAACCAATTCATAAATACCATTAATGGGAATAGCTTTAAAATAGAACATACCATTTAAGGAAACATGAATATCATTTTCAAGAAAGGATAATACATAATCATAATGTCTTAATTGGGATACAGAAATAATGTTCCTAGTCAAACTAGGAGCATACAAAACATTATTCAAAATAACTTCCAAGCCACTTGGAAGTCTTAAGATGTAGTCCCCACGAGCTTCAACTAAGACTTTAGTTCCATTGCCCATGAAGAGGCTAACATCCCCTTGTTTGAAGTCCCTACTTCTTGTGAACCCCTGCAACAAATTGCAAATGTGAGTTCCACATCCAGTATCCAATACCCATGTGTTAGAAGATGTAACATTAAGATCAATATGAATCATGTATATTGTACCTGAGGTCTGCCCGGCATCCCTCTTTGCTTTCAACTCTTGGAGATGGACAGGACAATTCCTTGCCCAATGTCCTATCTCCCCACACTTGAAGCATGGGTCATTAGTAGCAACCTTTTGCTTCTTCTCTTGTGGTTTGGGTGGTACCCTTACCACCCCTTTCCCTTTTCCCCAAACGGGTCCCTTACCCTTGGCAACCTTTGCCTTGGGTGTGGGATGAGGCCTCTTGTTGTTCCCACCTTCATTGATGGTGAGAACGGGTAAAACCCTTTTACCCATGGTCGCCTCGGCCATTTTGAGCATTGAGTGAAGCTCACCAATGCTTTTGTCCCATGCATTCATGTTGTAGTTCAACACGAATGTCTCGAACTTCTTGGTTAGGCCATTTAGGATCAAATCCGTGGCCAACTCCTTTGAGACGGGACAATTTAGCCTCTCGAGGCGGTCAATATGACTTTTCATCTTAAGTACATAAGATGAAACAGATTGGTTGTCGTCCATACGACATGCATGGAGTGCTCGAACCGTTTCGAAGCGCTCAACCCTTGCTTGATGTTGGAACGTTTCCTTCAGATGGGTTATCATATCGTAAGCTCCGTGATGTTCATACTCCTTTTGGAGATCCGGAGTCATGCTCGCTATCATGAGACAAGACACTTGGACGGAATCCTCAGTGTATTTCAGCCAATCGTTAAAGGCCTCCTCATCATCCTCGCTAGGTTGATCGGAGATAGGGTCATCTAAAACATATGATCTTCTCTCTTGCTTGAGAACAATTCTCAAGTTTCGATACCAATCAATAAAGTTGTTATGATTTAGACGTTCCTTTTGGAGGATCGCTCGTAGTGATTGGTTTGACGCGGATGAGTTATCGTGATTTTCATTATTGGTGGCCATCTACAAAATATAACAAAGATCTATTTTAGTATTTTCGATATTACTAATTTTAATATTTAATGCCTTTTAAGGTCAATTTTATATTAAAATCTAGAACCCAACATTACATTTAAATTGTGGTTAGGTGACCTTTATCCCACTATTTAAATTAATAAGGTGGTCAACGATTGACGATTGCAACCATTTGCAACTTCTAGAGGTATGGGATCGACTTTAAACATCATATGCAAAGTCGGCATGTTAATCCCATCAACACCATTTGGAAACCATATTTTAGGTGATCCATTCAACATGGTTTGCAAATCAAGTTACCCTACTTGCACACACATGTGAGTTTACCAACATGGGTGGTTAGGTGACCTTTATCCCACCAATGTGTTATTCCCACCTTAAGTCACAAGTTCTCTCAAAATGGTTAGGTGACCTTTATCCCATTAAGAGTTTCCAAATGACTTAAGTGTTGTGCAAAAGGACGGTGTTAAACTTGTTTGTCAAATGTTTAGAGATTTCATAATTCTAGTTTAGAAAACTCTATGTACTTGTATTTGTATGCTTTCAAATACAAGATACCCTATGGTCCTTTGATTAAAACTATTTAATCTTTAAAATCATTAAATCATTTTAATAACCTTTTATTACCTTTTAATGATTAAGAACCATCATTTTTATAACTTGTTAAGTTTGTTAATTAGTTTGTAATGCATGTCCAAATTCCAATCATGCAATCAAATAACAAACATCCAAACAAGTCATAAACATAACAACCATAATGTGCATATGTGCATAACCATATCATCTAAAGTGGTCCACACTTGTTTGCCATCACAAGTGTGGTCCATAGGTCTTTCCTAAGGGTCACAAACAATCACATGGAAAGCTTCCAAAAGCCTCCCACTTGAAACCGCATCCAAAATGCTCCATGTTTCTCTTGTGACCTTCCTTTGTGCTTCCAATGTGTATGTCTTCATATTACAAGATATAATGTCATAATACAAGATATCTAGTAAAATGAAAATACACCTAATCTATTTATTACAACCCAATAATAAATAAATTACATTTGAAACAAAACACAAACAACAAATAATACAACCCAATTGAATGAATGAATACAACCAATACAAGCATCCAAACATCACAAGGTCAATGGCTAGGTTATGCACACTATCATCCAATGATCATATCATCAAAACATATAATGAAACCCCTTTTAAAACCACCAAATTTCAGCCAACATAAACTGAAATTTTTGGTTTTAAGTATTGTCCAAACAATCAACATTTCATAATATGTTTCTTTCAAGGTCTAATCACTAGCATGTGTGATATGACCTTGAAAGTTGGGGAATCATTCAACCAAACTATAACAGCCCAAAATCAGCCTATAACTACTTTATTATCATGCTTTAAAACCAATTTTAAAGACTAAACAAGCAAGTCATCCACATAACCGGCTCTTGATGCCATTGACGGGTTTGCTAGAACACAAAATCCATGTTTAACCTTTTAAACATTTTGAAAACGCAGCGGATATATGGCTTTTAAAATGATTTTTAAAGCTGAAAATCTTATGTTCTATATGTTCATTTATTATGAAAAACAAACCCAAATCGTAAGGATCATTCTTATGTGAATAGACAAGCTATGTGTGCATAAAATAACACAATATGGCAACCTCAAAGGGCTGCCATAAACTACCTCCTTCCAGCAGTTAGATGTTGATGAAAGAAAGGAGTTTGAGGGCTGAAATGTTGCCAAAGCTTCCAAGTTGGACGTCCTCTAATATCGACTCCCACAAAGCTTTGAGTTACCTTCACACTTGCTTGGATTTGGACTCCAAAACACCAAATGTAAGCTGCCAAATTGAGGTTTCCAAAACCGTGAGTTTGAGCAGCAACTTTGATGATGTTAGAAGATAGAATCGACCCCAAGGTTTCAAGAAAGGAACCCTCAAGTGTTTATACCCCAAGCACTTGCAAACACCCTTCTTCTTAGGGAGAAATCACACCACAAAAGGCTTCAAAAAACCCCTTTTCCCTGTTGCATTTCCGTAAAAGAGAGGGAGAGAAGAGAGAGCCTTTTTTTTCAATTTTGCATGTATGGAATGGAGAGAATGCAAGAGTGTATGGATGGTCATTGATGTGTATGTTCTCAAGACAAAGGGGTCCAATGAGAATAAAGGGGGGGGCAGCCAAGACAAGGGATTCAAAATGTTTTTCCCCCCTTAAAACACCAACACAACATAAAAATTCAGCCATATATCACACATTAAAAATGTCATTGTCTAGACTTATGTTAAATGTGACATATGTCCCTCTTAATTAACAAATTAATTAAGATACACTCATATATTATTATTGTTATTTAAATCCCTTTTAAATAACAAGAATAACAATAATTCATCAACAAATTATCCTTATAATTTGTTCCATCTCTCATGCAAGTTATTTAGAAAACCCATTTTCTAAATTTGGTGTAAATATTTAATTGCATGATCATATCATCAATTTAATATTAATTGGTGTTTGCTAAGCTTGTTATTGGGTATAACCCGACTTGGATCATGACGTACTAACCACATCAATATTTTATGTGTCTTGGGCATATAGAATCCTACATCATTCTGTGCAAGCAAGGGGATTCTCAGACAGTTTAGTGCTGCAAGGACACCTCAACAAAATAGTGCCACTGAAAGAAAGAATCGTACACTTACCGAAGCAGCACGAACTATGCTGATTGAGTCAAAGCTTCCAATTATTTTCTGGGCAGAAGCAGTTAACTGCGCATCTTATGTACTGAACAATGTGCTTATTGTAAAAGACAAAATGAAGACTCCATATGATCTTCTTCATAAACAGAAACCCTTGATTAACTTCTTTCGTCCATTTGGTTGCTCATGTACCTTGTTGAATGCCCAAGCACAGAAGTCAAAGTTTGGTGCAGTTTCAGATGAATGTTTCTTTGTTGGCTATTCTTCCTCACAAAAGGCATATCGTGTGTATAATAAAACGACACGCATTGTGCAGGAATCCTTCTATGTTCATCGGCAAGATTCAAATTCACCAAACATAGGGTCGGACCCAGAATGGCTTTATGACTCTAACACTATCTTCAAATCATTCAAGCTTCCAATCTTTCATGATGATGTTGTTCCTCAACCCAGTGTGCAAATCATTCCTCCACCTAAACCTCAACCACAACCACAACCACAGCCACAATCACCCCCACAACCGGATCTCAACCTCAACCACCAAATGACCCTCCATCTCCATTTGATGTCCCATCCACACCTCCACCATAACCAATTTCTCAATCACCCCCATCTTCCCATTCCTAACCATCCTAAACTAACTCTTCAACTCAATCAAACCCTTTAACCCTTAATGTCAATTTCAAAACCCTAAAAGACCATCCACACGATTACATCACTAGTTCCATAACTAATGTTGTGAGGACACAGAGTCAATCTGGGTTGATAAATGAATGTCTCTATGCATGCTTCTTATTTCAAGTTTTACCTAAAAATGTCATAGCAGCACTTCAGGATCCAAGTTGGGTCGAATCTATGCAAATGGAGCTTCAGTAATTCAGGAAACTGAAGGTTTGGCAACTAGTTGATCTTCCTCCAAATAAGTTTCCCATCGGAACTAAATGGGTCTTTCGGAACAAACCTGATATCGAGGAGTCATTATCAGGAACAAATCTAGGCTGGTTGTTCAAGGATTTGCTCAAGAGAAGGTATCGATTATACTGAAGCGTTTGCTCCAGTTGCTCGCATTGAAGCTATGACAATCTTTCTTGCTCACGCCGCTCACAAGAACTTTAAGGTGTTTCAAATGGATGTGAAGTGTGCATTTCTATATGAAAACATTGATGAGGAGATATATGTCTGTCAGCCTCCAGGTTTCGAGGATCCAAATTTCCCAGATAAGGTGTACAAGCTTGATAAGTCCTTATATGGATTACATGAAGCACTTCGTATCTGGTATGAAACCTTGACACAATATCTGCTTAGCAAAGGTTTTTCTCGTGTCACCATAGATATGACACTATTCAAGAAACAAGTTGATGGTGAGATGCTAATCGTTCAAGTGTACGTTGTTGACATCATTTTTGGGTCAACCAATGAGAAGCTGTGTAGAAAGTTTGAAGAAGTGATGAAGGATCGCGTTGAAATAAGTATGATGGGGGAGTTATGCTTTTTCTTGGGATTACAGGTTGAACAAAAACATGATGGCATTCTAATTCATCAAGAAAAGTATGTTCTGGAGATTCTCACGAAATTCAAGATGGATGATCACTGCTCAAACTTGCTTAACTTCGGATGATAATGGGAAACCCGTCGATTCCCATCGTTATCGATCTATGATTGGGTCTCTCATGTATCTTATTTCGAGTCACCCGGACATTACTTTCGCCTTGTGTTCTGTGTCTGGTATCAAGCAAATCCAAAGAAATCTCATGAAAAGGTTGTTAAACGTATCTTTCAATATCTCATAGGGTCCTCCCGTTTAGGTCTGTGGTATCCCAAAGGAGGAAACTTTGATTTGCATGCCTATTCAGATAGTGATCATGGAGGTTGCAAGATGAATAGGAAATCTGTCACTGGGTTTATTGATATTATTCCTTTTGACACAAAAAGCAGACAACTATATCTTTATCTACAGGTGAAGCAAAATATGTTGCTGCCTTAAGCTGCTGCTGCCAAGTGCTTTGGATCCAACGTCAAATGATGGATTATGGCATCAATTTTCTTTATACACCACTCTTCTATGATAATAAAGCTTGCATTAGAATTGCCAAAAATCCAATTCATCACACACAAACCAAGCACATTGAAACAAGGGTTTATGCAATCCGAGATGCCGAGGAAAAGGGTTTATTGATATTATTCCTATTGACACAAAAAGTCAAAAAGCAGATCTTTTCACTAAAACATTTGACAAACCATGTTTTAATGAACTGATCTCTATGTTGGGTCTAATAGCTTTCTGAAAATCTCTTTTCATAATAAAATGTCCTACTTTAATAAATAACTCTTTCCTTTTTTCACATTTGTGAAATAATTTCCAATATCCCATATTCCTTCTTATTTTATGTTATTTTCTATTTTTTATATATGAAAAACTAGATAAATTTCTATCCCCATGAGGGTAAATAGAAATTTAGGAGGAGAATATACTTTTAAATTATTCAAAAGTGTTTTTCAATTTTGCTTTCTCATGAGTTCCCTACAAAAAGAAGTTAAAAAGAGGTCAACGGCTTGTGTCGGGATATGCATGATAGACTCAGGCAGAAAACGAAGTAAATACAATGATTGTGAAGCTAAACTAAACATCAAGACCTTGGTAATAAGGATAATTCTCATGACATTTTGGCCTGCACAAAGATACAAGTTTCGTCAAAAGCTTGGTTGAGAGTGGCTGATTATTGTCTTAAGTCTGTTCTAAGTTTGTGTTAGGTTTGATATCTCTTTGCCCAAATTGTATGTATAATAAAATGCGTGTTTATCTCCTCTGCTATGCGTGAGCATTGACCTGGAGTGATGATCTTCTCTTCTATGCGAAAGCATTGACCTGAAGCTCTCATCAACATGCTAAGATGATCTTCTCTGCTATGCGGAAGCATTAACCTCAAGCTCTCATCTTTTGGAATAAGATGTACATCTTCTCTGTTATATGGAAGTATAGACCTGGAGATATCATCATTGTGTCTGTATATTATTATGTCCTGTCAAAAGATCATGTTATTACATACATGCATCTGTGTCAATAATGAACTACTCAAGCAAAATCAATGATTACACTCAATAAACCTTGATGACGGGATAAGTTCTTTGCCAAATGTTTGTGGGGAACCTAGTTATCTGAGCTTCTTTAAGTAAATCTAAAACATGATAAAATCAGTTGCACATCATTCGTTGAAAAGAATAATGCATGGGTTTAAGAGGACAAACATATCAGCAATCTCGTCAAGACTCGATTCTCAGAAAAACTTCGAGAAAAAGACGCAAACTATATCCTTTCGATATTTTATTTCATTTTATCTTATCTTTATGCCTATTTTATTTTATTTTAAATTGTTCATAGTATAATCGTTTAGTTTTTGGTTTGCCTTTTAAATTGGAACTGTGGGGTGAGGATCTTATCCTTTACAAATAAATGCTTTTTTATAATATATATATATATATATATATATATATATATATTCAAATAATAATAATAATAAATAAAAAAAAGCGAAACTATGGGTGAAACTATAGTTTCGCCGAGCGAAACTACACTTTCGCCAGCAGTGTTGCTCATTCAGGAGCAATCTGTATACCTGGGCGAAACTATAGTTTCGCTGCCAGCGAAACTAGGTGGTATATATTGCCTCAGTCGAGTTTTAGAACTCATTAGCGCAAAAATAGCTAAACCTCGTTTCTATCGGCCACTGTCAGTGACAATCATCCAGTGTTGTTGTTTGTTGAAATTGTGCGTTGCTTTATGACTAGGTATATAGGGTGAACTTGATCTTAGCTTGAATCGGCTAGTTATCAGCAGAAAATATTTTTGATGGTTGATTCGCTTAAGTTAAAAAAGTCACGGTTTCGTCAAGTGAAACTGTGAGATGCTTCAGCAAAACTGAACGAAAGTTCACAGTTTCGAGCAAAATTGTGCAGTTGTGGTGTCCAAGCACAATTGACAGTTTCGCTGGGACATTTTCAGCGAAACTATAGATTCGCCGGCTTGGATTCCTGAGTTTAATTTTGAGCGAAACTAATATCAAAACTAACTTTCTCTTAGGCGAACTTACTAAATAGTTTACCAGCGAAACTAATTTGAACCTAATAATTATAAGTCAATGCCTATGACTCAGCGAATCTAAGCTTTAATCTCAGTGAACCTATGATTTCTTGACAGCGAAACTAACTATTTCGACCGAGCGAAACTACAGTTTCGCTGCTAGAGAAACTAGCCAAAATCTTCTTTTATTTTGCATATTTTATTGTATATATTCTTTTCACTAATCTTTGTGTATTTCCTTTTCAGTTGTTATGGCGAACTAAAAGTTTGACAATAAGTTCAACATCATGGCTCTGCTTGAAGGATTCTATATGCCCAAGACACGTAGAACATTGATGCGGTTAGTACGTTATGATCCAAGTCGGGTTATACCCAATAACAAGCTTAGCAAACACCAGTTAATATTTAATTGATGATATGATCATGCAATTAAATATTTACACCAATTTGGAAAATGGGTTTTCTAAATAAGTTGCATATGAGATGGAACAACTTATTAGAATATTTTGTTTAATAATATTATTTGAAGTGTTATTTAAATTAGTTAGATAACACCAAATAATAATGAGAAATTATAACTTATAAGTTAAATGGTTAATTGTATAATTTATATAACTTGTACATACAATTAAATGGTTAATTGTATGTCTAGTTACAGGACAATTTTAATATGTATGTGTGTTTTGTTTAAAGGGGGAAAACCCCTTTTGAATTGTAATTTGGCCGCCCCCTCTTTTTTCTTATTGGAACATTTTGCCTTGTAAAGTACACACACATTAACTTGTCTTGGACACCTCTCTTTCTCATCATCTCATTGCATGCAAAAACTAAAAAAGCTCTCTCCTCTCTCTCAATACCTACGGCTCCGGCAGCTGCAATATTGAGGTTTTCTAAAGCTTTTGGTGGTGAATCTTCCTAACAAGAAGGTGCTTTGCAAGGAGGCTTGGGGTATACAAGCCTGAGGACTCTAATCTTGAAGTCTTGGCCGAATTTCAGCATCAAACATCCATTTTACTGTCGATTTTTGGCTGTTGGAACAAGGTAGTTTGGCAGCCTTCTATGGTTGTCACATTATGTTGTTATTTTGTGTTTACATAGCTTGCTTATTCACATATTAAAGATCCTTTTGTTTTGGGTTTGTTTACACTTTAAAACATCAAATAGAACATGAGTTTTTCAGCTTATATGTGTTTTACAAAGTTTAAGTGGTTAAACTATGTCTTGTGTTCTAACAAACCCCAACACTACTTGACGATGGGAATCCAAAGGCCGTGGGATTCAGAGATTGCATTAGATGGTTGAGGCAATCCCCAATTTTTTATGCCATTTCTCACATGCCGACCATCTACGATCTCCACATAAGAGACATTCGGAGATCAGCGGAGTATGACGTTGGATCAGTCTCCAACCGGATAGTGTCCAGAATCGAAGGGCAAGACATCGTCATCATAGCTGATACCATTGCCAGGGTACTATGACTAGAGGATGACTGTGGCCTTAAAGTGGAGAACATATCCCATCTTTTTATCATGTGTCTGGATCATAGAAAGGGAGGATCAAACGGGCTAAACATTCATTGGGGAAGGGCCATGATTGTATTCTACAGGGGGCAAAAGGCAAATATTGCAAAAGTCATCTTTGATTGATTCACTGAAAACATCATGGCATTGAATAAAGATAAGTGGTTGCTATACCCAAGATCCATCCAAATTTTGATTGATGATCTTATCCCGAATGTGTCAAGACACGGAGAAATTAAAATATTGGCACAGATGAACCCGAGGACTTTTGTTGATTGCTCTGCAATCCGACATGATTTCAGTGGGAAGATCACATATCTTTGGAGAATATGTACCCAACTGAGAGATGAAATTACATCAGAAGGTTGATTGCAACTAAGAACAAAAACATCGAGGAAAATAGGGTGAGGCAAGAAGAATCGATAAAGAAGAGGAAAAGGTATGCTAAGGAAAAGGAATATAATTTTGATAATGATGTTAATGAGACGGCTGAGGAGGTGAGTTCAAAAGGAAAAGAGAAGTAAGAGACGGGCTGAGGAGGAAAGTAAAGCTACTAATGTGTCTGAAAGAAGAACAAAACATAGACAACAGACTTTCACAGAACAAGTCTAAAGGAAAGATGCCTGATCTGATCTTGATCAGGACGTGATCAGAAATGTCAATGCATCTTTGGCAAATGAGTTGAGCATGATTAAGACCAAGCTGGTCAATCATGAGGTACGGGAGAAGGAGAAGGATGCTGTGATTGATGGATTGAAGATAATAGTTGCGGATCAACAAGAATTGATCAAGACAATCTTCAAAGAGCTGAATGAGTTAAAGGCAGTGGCTGATCTGCCCAGTCAAAGATCTGAAGAAGAACTAAAAGATCTGACTGACATCTCCAAGTATGAATTTTTTAATGTTAGGGGTTCATCATCAAAGGCAGGAGAGGGCCCAAGTGGAGCTGTTGACACCGGCTATGATGTTGGTTCTAATGAAGCTGGTTCTGAGGAAGTAGGTGAGGAGGATGTTGACGCAAATGTACATTAGACTACTGATGTTGGTAGTGAGGGTGCTGAGAGCAGTGGTGTAAAGAAGATGGTGGATGTAGGTGGAATGAGAATATAAGAGGCTGAATTTAATCTGATGTTTGATGTGGATCGTGACTTGGTTGGTAAGGAGGTGAATGTGAATCAGGAACAAAAGAGAAAGAGAAAGAGCATGATAGGAGGCTGATTGATGAGGAAGAAGAGGATGATGAGCAACTGATTGACTATAGCTCTGAGCTGGAATACTAAGAAGTAGATGAGAAGCCAGTAACCTAAGTGGCTCAGCGAGGGTCAACAGAAGGTGATATCAATGAGCTAGATCAACAAGATTGGTTTGAGAAGGAGAAGGAGCCTAAGGAGATAACATCCTTATTCCAAAGCATACAAGAGGCCAGCAAGAAGGATGCTGATAAGAAGATCATTAGTTGGAAGTATAATGTTGAGCTTAAACTGTTTGTGATTAAGAGGAGGGGTAGAAAGATATACTATGTGAACAAGAGGAAGGCTTTCAAGACCTTACCTAGATGGGACTCGAGGAGACTACATGAGATCCCAATGATAGATGCTGATGCGAGTGAAAGGGCAATGTTGTTGGAAAAAGAGATTTAAAAGGGGCTAAAAGATAACTTTGAAGCTTTTTGATATATGAAGCCTGAGAGAAGGAGGTCCAAGAAGGACCTGGATTGGGCCACAGGCAAATGAAAGATCATGTTAAAACTGAAGCTTGTAAAGATTGTCAATCGAGTACGTGTGCCCAATCCACTTCCCCTTATGCTGTAAGACTTTGTCAAGTGGTTCTATGACAATAATACTGGGGAAGTTGTGATAAGGATAAAAGGGGATCAGGAGATAAGATTATTTGATCCGATGGAAGTGTTCTTGTTTGGAGATGAAGACTTGAAGATCTTATGTGAAAATCACATTAAGGCAGGAGCCAGAGCTGAGACTAGAACTGAGGCCAGTCTCTTTACTAGAGTGGCAAACAAGCCTAGAGGGGTGAGGGCTGAGGTCAGGGAACTAACACAGAAAGTAACCCAAGCTGACAAAACATGAATAGACATACAGGACTTAGCTAAGCAATTTTCACAAGCGAGTGCACATGCTGATGATGATGTGATTGAAGAGGATGGAGCTGATAAAGAAGCAGAACAGAAAGCCAATGAAGATGAAGGTCAAGGGGCAGACCAGACTAGAGCTTAAATGGAGAATCAAGAGCAAGCCGGTGAGATCCAACCTAGGGGGAGTATTGAAGATCAAGTATCGGTTGAACTCACCTTAGTTAGATTGTTTATTTTGGTTTATTTGTAACAGGTTTAAGGCTAGTTTATATTTTGTATGTAAATAGTAACTAGTTTTAGTTTTTGTAAGAGTTTCACTGATCCAGTGAAACTACCAACAAAATTATAGTTTTGCTGGTAATCTGCTGACTTAGGTCACCTGGCGAAATTGTGTTTCACAGCCGGGTGAATCTATGTTGTTGGTCACAACAGTTTCGCTACCCAGCAAAACTGTCAACGAAACTAGCATATCTATATATATGTAACTTGTAATCGGTTTATGTAAGTTTTGCACAACCCTAATTGAGAATATACTTCTGCATTACTCATATTATTGTGTTTGTTTGGCTGGAATCATTTGTTTATCATCTTTTAGCGTTGTTTGATTGTTGTTTGATTTCAAAATGGTTTTACATTGAAACACTTTTCATAGATTATTATTTAGATTGTATTTCAGTGGGATTTGAGTTTATATTATATCATTTGCACTGTGTTTCGATCATCATTGGACAAATACCTAATGTATCCTAGGTTTCTGCAAATGATCAGTAATGAAGAACACCCAGACTTTCATGTTTATGGTGTTGGTGGTGACATTCTAGAGTTTGAACATATGTCAGAGAGTTCTTATAAAACATTAGAAATGATCACTGGTGCTCAAAATGTACCAATGTTTCAATACATGAGGAATGTTGTTAATGATGATGTGGATATCAACATAGATCACTTTCACTTAATTGATGGTGAACAAGTGGATCCTGCTGATCTTGTTGATGATGTTCCTCAAGTAATCTTTGATGATGATGATTATGACAATGATGATGATGATGATGAAGGTGATGATGATAATGATGATAATGAAGATGATGACAGTTCAAGCAGTAATGATGATGATGCTAGTGATGTTGCTAAAGCTCATCAAACATAGAGCAGAGAAACTACTATTTCTGATCATGGTGCTGAGACATATGATGTTGATGAAGGAACATCTGGTGGAATTGCTCATGATGAATATATGACTGAAGCTCATGTTGATGAGGAGACAGATGTTATTGTTCATGGAGAAGATGTTCAAAATAAAACCTTTGATTTTGATTTTATAGAAGCTATAATTTTTAGCTTGTATTTCAAAGCTCCACTCCAATAGAAGTTGAAGAAACTCCAGTTATTACAGCACAAAACATGTGTGTACAAACTGAAGATATTCTGGATGTGGATAAGCTTGAATCATTGAAAGAATCAAACATTGCTCAACAAAATGTTATAGATGATTTGAAAGAAGAGAATGTGAAGCTTAAAGAAATTATTCAAAAGAAAGAAGGTGAGATTGAAGCTCTAGTAAGAGACAAAGATGAGAATATGAAAACCTTTGAGGTGATGATTAAAGACTATGACTTGATGGAGGTAAAATATAAGAGGCTAACTAAAGAGCATGATGTTATGAAAGAGGAGTTAGCTAAACTAAAAGAAGATAAAAAGTTTGATTCTCCAGAGTTGATGATTGTATATGAAATAACTCCAATTGACATTGAGAAAATCTTTGATTATGACAAAGGCAAAAGAAAGATAGATGAAGTAGATGTGTGAGTATTACCTGAGCGTTCATCTAAAGCACAAAGAATTTCTGAAAGTCAAGAGGTGATAAGTTTGTTCAAGAGACAATAGAAGCTCTAGATGATATTGAAGATGAATTGACGATGATTGGTATAATGAAGTATTAGAAGATGAAGATATAGTAGAAGCAAATATCGAATCTATATTCTTACCGATAGAAACCTATAATGAAGATATACCTGTAGATTTTGAAGACAGTTATAACTATCTGGTGAAGATGAATATAACAGAGTCTTTCTGGATGGCTTGACTGTTACTCAAACCAATGAAGAATATGAGAAGTGTATACCAGCTGAGTCAGTAGCCCCAGTTGACCCAAATGAGATAGTTGTTGAACACGGTGAATGGAATCCTCTGCAGGAAAGCATAAATGTTGAGGAGATGCCATCATCGGAATTGCACCATCCAGATCCAGAAGATATGAATGTTGTTGCTTTATGATCGTGGTTGCAAGCAAGAAATTATCCATGGAAAAGACTTAAAAGACTTCAAGCTGATTCTCTGAGGAATCTTGTCAGAAGTTTCAAGAAACTGAAAAGCAAACAACACTTAGAAATTTTTACAGAAATTTTTATGGGAGTCTGTGCCTTCGGGTTTTGACCAAGGTTGACTTAGAGCTATTAATGATGATGTTTCATGCATGATATGATTAATTATGATTGTTCCTTATTATAGATATTGCTATTATTATTATTATTACTTATAGTATGTGACTTTACGTGGTGTGTTATTTACTTATAGGAGGTACACGACTGTGTGTCGTTAGCTCAACTGTGTTGCGGGTTAGCTACCCATTATGCACACAGGGTCAATCAATTGAGATTGGCAGGACCTTTGTAGCGTGCCCCGGGTGATTGGGTCGGCCTTGTACACAGTACACATAGCCCTTTCGAGGGATTTAGTTGAACCCTCCGGGGGGATACCCATAGCCCTTTTGAGGGATTTAGTTTAACCCTTCGGGGGGATACCCATAGCCCTTTCGAGGGATTTAGATGGCCCATCACCCGTTTTCCATCGCGCACATAGTTGGGGCACTGCACACTGGTCCACATAGACAGTGGAACATAAAGTTAAAAAAAAAGTTTACAGACAAGGCATACAGTACAGAGAACGAACAATAATTGTTCACATAGTTAATGCGTGCTCGCATACACAGTACAGAGTTGTAAATTACAGAAAAGAGTATTTTCATTTACAACATATAGAAAGTATTTTATTATGTATAAAACTAGAGCTCACTCAGCAACGCTGACTTTTATACATTTTTAGTTGGCAGGTAATTATTGCTGAGGACGGCACAAGGGTGAAACTATTCCGCTGCAATATTATATGAAATGTATACTAGTATTGTAATACAGTTAAACTATTCTTTTGTAACTGATTAATCTCAGGTGTATTGCTTAGCAACAGTGTTATTAACGAAATGAATGGCTTTTGCTTAAATTAATTCCGCTGCAATATTATATGAAATGTATACTAGTATGTATCTATAGTGCTGTGAATGACCAACTGTGAGGTGCCCTGGAACGGGGCCTTACATTTTCTTAATGGACATCTCGAAGAGACTGTCCATATGGTTCTGCCTGAAGGTTTTGTCGATCCAAAACATCCTAATAAAGTATGCAAGTTAAAGAGATCAATCTATGGATTGAAATAAGCATCGAGAAGTTGGGATTAACGTTTTGATGAAGAGATCAAGAAATTTGGTTTCATCAAGAACGCTGACGAGGCTTGTGTATATAAAAAGGCTAGTGTAAGTGTAATTACATTCTTAGTATGGTATGTTGATGACATACTACCATTTGGAAATGATATTCCAACCATGGAAGGTGTTAAAACCTGGCTTGGGAGCTATTTTTCCATAAAAAGATCTCGGTGAAGCCGCCTATATTTTGGGAATAAAGATCTATAGGGATAGATCGAAGCGGTTGATAGGTCTAAACCAAAGTGCATACATTGATAAAATCTTGAAAATGTTTAAGAAGGAAACATCAATGTCCAATCTCAAAGGATGAGCAAGATCGTATGAATGACCTCCCATATGCATCTGCTATAGGATCCATCATGTATGCAATGATATACACTAGACTGGACGTGTCGTGCGCGTTAAGCATGACAACCAGACATCAGAAGAATCCAAGTAATAGCCATTGGATGGCTATTAAAAGTATATTGAAATAACTTAGGAGCACTAAGGATATGTTTCTAATATGCGGATCTGATGAAGAAGAACTCGTTGTAAAAGGTTACAAGGATGCGAGTTTCCAAACTGATAGAGATGATTCTCGATCACAATCGGGGTATGTCTCCATTATGAGTAGGGTAGGATTGTCCACTACAGAATACGAATACATAGCCGCCTCATTAGCAGCTTGGGAAGCTGCATGGATAAAGAAGTTTATCGCTGATCTAGGGGTGGTCTCTACCATTCAAGACCCCCTAGAAATCTTCTATGATAACGAGGGTTCGATTGCTCAAATCAGGTAACCCCGTGCACATCAAAAGTACATAAGGGATGAAGTTGAAAAAGGAAAGATATGTATTCACAAAGTTCACACTGATCAAAACATTGCGGATCCACTCACGAAGCTCCTTGATAGGGCAAAGCATGAAAGTCATACTTGTGCCTTAGGACTTCGATATCCTAGTGATTGGAATTGATCAGTTTAGTATTAATATGGAACAATTGTAATACTTAGCTCATCTATATATTTACGATAGTTTGAGTTATGTTCCTTTTTAGCATGTTTACATCCATGAATATGTTTATTATTCTAAATGTCTGTAGTCGGTCATATTTGTGGGAACAAATATGAATGTAAGACTATTATGAACTTGGATTGGTGGATATTCATAAGGCATGAATATAGAGCAATTGGTTGCTGCCAAGGTTTATAGATATTCATGGGATACGAATATTGGACTGACCTGCTTCTCAAATCTTACTACATGGAATCTTATTGATTGATCATAAGTAAATTTGAGTAAAGGCGAATATCATTTGGTATCCACCGACCTGAGATACATATTGGGTTTTGATATTCACCAAGTGTTATACCTTGAGCTAGTTCTTCGCTGCTCTGAAATAATGGTCAGTACATAAGGCTATGTTTAGGTATGACATAAGGTGATTGTGAGAAACGTATGTAGTCAAGATGGAATTTGTTCCTCTTATTCGTTGAGAGCATGATGTCTAAGGTTTGATTAAGTTAAATCAACAAGGAATGATCATTCTACGTCCTTGGATTTAACGTGACATCTGTAACAAAAGGATAAATGATTGATTCACCTAAAACATTTCAAGTTGGATACTTAAAGGGGATAATGTTATTGAATGGCTTATAAGTCATGCGTATTAAGGGTAGTAAACCGTTGTTAGGCAGTATTTACTGCTTGCATCAATCTTCAATGAATCTTGTGCAAGTGGGAGATTGTTGGATTCTTTATGTCCAAGACACATAGAATATTAATGTGGTTAGTACGTCATGATCCAAGTCGGGTCATACCCAATAACAAGTTTAGCAAACACCAATATGTATTTAATTGATGATATGATCATGCAATTAAATCATTGCACCAATTTAGAAAATGGGTTTTCTAAATAAATTGTATGTGAGAAAGAACAACTTATAAGGATATTTTGTTCATGAACATTATTTGTAATGTTATTTAAGTTTGTTAAATAACATCAAATAATAAGAGTGTGTGTTTAAGTTATATATTTAAAAGGTTAATTATATAACTAACAATACAACTAGTTAACAAGTTAGTGGGTGTTTAAAATGGGGAGAACCCATTTTAAAAGCAAGATTCGGCCACCCCCTTGAGGGGTATTATTGGTCATTTGCTATCTTGAAACTAGACTCCATTAACACAAGACACACTCTCCAATTTTCAGCTCTCTCTCTCTCTCTCATACATGCAAGATACATTTTCTCTCATCAAAGAAGAAAACAATGGCTGGAAATCGGTTTCCTGCAGCATTGTTCTTGCGATTTTGGTGCACAAATCCTAGCAAGAAAGGTGTTTTGCATCATGCTTGTGGGTATGGAAGCTTGAGGACATCTACCTTGGTGTTTTGGTCATTCAAGAGCAGCCCCATCTTCATCCAAATCCCGTTTTTCAGCAGCCTTTTGGAAGGTAGTTCATCAATGTTTTGGCAGCTCTTCAAAGGTAGCATTATGGGTATTGTTTGGTTGTTATTTCTTCTTGATAGCTAGTCTTTTCACGTATATATGATCCTTACAATCTTGGGTTTGTTGTTGAAAAATAATGTACCTTAATTTTCAGATTATAAACATTATATTAAGGCTTTAATCTGCTGTGTTTTCATGTTTAAATGGTTAAACAACTTTGATTTTAAGTCTAACAAACCCAAGACACTATTCGTCAAACGATCAACCACCAGCCATATAGCGTCATACCCTTTCGGGGTGCGTGGTAGCTTCGTAATGAAGTCCATAGTTATGTGCTCCCACTTCCACTCGGGTATATCTAATGGTTGGATTTTCCCGTACGGTTTCTGGTGTTCCACCTTCACTTGTAAACAGGTAAGGCATTTACTCACATACTCCGCTACGTCGCGCTTCATACCCGGCCACCAGTAATCTTTCTTCATATCGTGATACATCTTGGAAGCACCGGGATGAATGGAATATCGAGTTTGATAGGCCTCGTCCATAATCTTTCCACGTAGATCCCCGTATTGAGGAATCCACAATCATCTGAATCGGGTCTTAACACCAAGAGTGTTCTCACCCAATTCCGTAACTAGACCTCTCATCCTTTCGGAGTTAAAACGATCTTCTTTTAAAGCCTCGTCTTGAAACTCCTTAACCTGCGTCATCACGTCAAAGGTCATAATTAGCTGATAAGCCTTCACCCGGATTGGCTCGGGCCTTTCCTTTCGGCTAAGGGCATCTGCCACCACGTTGGTCTTGCCCGGATGATAGTGGATTTCGCAATCGTAATCCTTTATGAGTTCTAACCATCGCCTCTGCCTCATGTTCAGGTCCTTTTGCTTGAAGAAGTAGTGTGAAGATAGTGCACTTCGTCCCGTATAAATAGTGCCAGTTCTAGATCGTGAGTGGGATAGTTGACTTCGTGGGTCTTCAGCTGTCGAGATGCATAAGCTATTACCCTTCCACATTGCATTAACACGCATCCTAGCCCAGAATAAGATGCATCCGAATAGACCACTAAGTCTTCATTTCCCTCGGGCAATGTCAAAACAGGAGCTTGTGTTAGTCTCGTCTTCAACTCTTCAAAAACACTCTCCTGTTCTGGAACCCACACGAACTTTACATCCTTGCGAGTTAACTTTGTCAAAGGTGAGGCTATCTTGGAGAAGTCTTGAATAAATCTCCTGTAATAGCCCGCCAACCCCAAGAAGCTACGAATCTCGGATGGCGTCTTTGGTGACTTCCATTGCATCACCGCCTCAACCTTTGCCGGGTATACCGTTATCCCTTCAGCTTTAACGACATGCCCCAAAAATTGAACCTCGCGCAAGCAGAAAGCACACTTGGAGAATTTGGCATACAACTTCTCTTTCCTAAGTGTCTCCAACACTTCGCGTATATGGCCGGCATGTTCTTCCTTACTCTTAGAATAAATCAGGATGTCATCAATAAATACTATCACTGATTTATCTAACATTGGCCGACACACTCGGTTCATCAAGTCCATAAAAGCAGCCAGTGAGTTGGTTAAACCAAAAGACATAACGAGAAACTCGTAGTGTCCATAACGCGTGCGAAAGGATGTTTTAGGGACATCTATCTCCTTCACCTTCAACTGATGGTAGCCAGATCAAAGATCTATCCTCAAGAACCAACTGGCACCTTGAAGCTGATCGAACAAGTCATCAATCCACGGTAGTCAATACACATCCTCATGCTACTGTCCTTCTTCGTTACAAACAAGACCGGAGCACCCCAAGGAGAGATGCTCGGTCTGATAAAACTTTTATCAAGCAACTCTTGCAGTTGCTCCATTAACTCTTTAATCTCAATCGGAGCCAGTCGATACGGTGCCTTAGCGACAGGCTGAGCACCGGGCATCAAGTCAATTTGAAATTTGATTTTGCGATCCGGTGGCACACCTGATAAGTCTTCTGGAAACACATCGGGAAATTCACACACCACCAGTACATCAGACAATTGTGGTGTTGACGTGTCCACATCTTTCACGTAGGCCTAGTAAGCGCTACATCCACGCCTCATGCACTTTCCCGCCACCGCTATCGAAATCAATTTCGGGATCGTCGTAACTCGATCGCCGTATATTGTCACCGAACTCCCATCAAACGTCGTCAGTTTAATCATCTTCTTACGACACACGATATTCGCTTTGTAGGTTGCTAACCAATCCATCCCTAGAACTACGTCAAATCCACCTAGGGGCATCACATGTAATTTTGCAGCAAACCTATGACCTTCTAATTCTATGGCACAGTCCTCTATCACATGAGTAAGTCTAGTAGACTTACCGATAGCAGTTTCTATGTCAAAAAGCTCACTAATACTCCTACTGCTAACAGACAATTTAGCACAAAAGGTAGTAGAAATAAAACTCCTACTAGCACAAGAATCAAATAATACAGAGGCACAAGTTTGATTAACTAGAAACATACCTGACACGACATCGGGATCCACTCTGGCTTCTTCCCGGGTGATGGTGTAAGCTCTAGCACTTGCCCTTTGCTCTCCTTCCTCCGGCCTCTCCTTCACCCCAGAGCTCTCCGCCCTCGGCTTCTTGCAGTCTTTGGGCGCGTGGCCCTCCTTGCCACTGTTATAACACTTCGGCACCCTACAATCTCTAGCGATATGGTTGGGTCTGCCACACCTGAAGCATACATTCAGTCCCAACCTACACTCACCGGTATGCTCCCTTCCACATTTGCCACACTTCTTTGACCGCGAGCTTGATGGCACCCTACGATCATCTACCCTCATCCTCTTGTTGTTTGGGATGAAACCACCACGCCCAAACCTCTTCCCATTCCAATTCCGGTCCCCACCACCGGCTTTCTTCACCTCCACCACCGTCACTTCCCTCTCATCATAGAGCCTCCCAGCCAAATCCAACGCCGACCTAAAGGTGCTCGGTCTAGCAGCGATCAAGTGCCTGTGAATGTCAGCTGGCAGTCCCTGAATGTACCGGTTAATCTTTCGAGACACCGGTGTCACCTGATCTGGCACCAGTCTCGCCATCTCGTTAAATTTGGTGGTGTACTGTTGGTGGGTCATGGTTCCCGCCTTAAGTTGTAGGAACTCCCTCTCGAGCTTATCGAGTTCTCTGTGAGGACAGAATTCCTCAATTACCAGCTTCTTCAACTCTTTCCATCGCATTTTCCTAATGGCACTGGAACCCTCAGCTTGAACGATATTGTCCCACCAACATAGGGCTGAGTCAGTAAAGGAGTGAGTCGCGAACTTCACCTTCTGGTCTTCGCGGCACTCGCTGATCTCCAATACTGCTTCAATATCCCTCACCCATCGGTGAGCGGCAGCAGCATTGCCATTGCTATCGAAAGTCGGGGGCTTGCACCTCTGGAATGCCCCATAAATGCATCCCTTGGTCGTTACCCCTACTGCATCATCCTCTTACTCGTCGGACACTACCGTCTCAGGCTCCGGCCGTTCCTCCTCTCCCTTGCTTTCCTTCCCATTTGACCCTTTCTTGTCCTCCTTCTCCTTTCTCTCCTCGTTCCTCACAGCTCGGATAATTTCAGTCACTACAGACGGTAAGACTGTCTGCATGACCTTGTGCACTTCGTCAGCAATCGCCTCCCGAGCTGAGGCATTCAAGCTAGCATTCTCGTTTCCTTTACTCCGGTCATGAACCTTTGGGTTCTCATGGGTCGTCTCAGGAGCCTTAGCACTGCTCCTAGTTACCCGCGGTCGACCTCTGCCTCTAGAAGCCTTGGAAGATTTCTTCCCAGCCATTTCCTAAGCGCTATAAGATTCAAACACTAACACGGTCATTCAAGGAAACAACTCAGTTTATGTCAAGTATAATAAGTCTCTAATTATAGTAGCTAGTTGTGAATAACCACTTAATTTACTCTTCATACCCCAAGTACTTCCTATCCTGACTACATCAGTATCTAAATCTACTAAGAACACATAAGTCACATAGCACACGTACGTAATACTGATTAACTTTTAAGAAAAGAAATACCTAATGGCACATAGCTACTCTGGCTGACATCCCTCTTTCTGTCCCATATTCAGTTTAAGTTAAGGTTTATTTTGAAAATTTACGCGTTTCACTTAAAATTTAGCTCTGATACCAACTTGTAAGGCCCCGTCCCCAGGCACCTCATAGTTGGTCATTCGCTGCACATATAACGTATTAATATTCATTTCATAATATACATAGTGGAATTTCATTAGCAAAAAGGCATTCTCTATTATTAGAAGATATTATTGTTAAGCAATACAATAACGTTTAAGTTACAAAATATTGTTTAATTGCATTACAAAACCACAATATCATAACATAGGAATGGATGTCAGTCTTTCCCTGCCAAGTAGCTTCACCCTCGTGCCATCCTCAGCAATAATTATCTGCCAAAATGAAAATGTATAAAAGTCAGCGTTGCTGAGTGAGTTCTTGTTTTAAAAGTATTAAATTACCTTGTGTGGTGTATATATATACGAAAATACTCTTTTTGTAAAAATTACATCCCTTACTCTTTGTACGTGAGCACGCATTAACTATATAACAAGGAAATATTCTCTTTCTATACTGTATACCTTGTTTATTTCGTACACTTGGTATTTCTAAGGCAATTTCTTAGGCGCATGAGCCCTATTTGAGCACATCACCTTACTTAAAAACTTTTCTAAGGCAATTACTAGGCATTTGGCCCTGTTTGGGCGCATGTGTACCTACTTACACGTTTGTAAGTTGTTTTCTAGACCCAAACATTACTATAACCTGTTCTACTTGTTACATCCATTCTAAACCTCAAACAAACACTTACAACCATAAAACATCAACATATAAGCATAAAATATACGGGCGTACATACATAATAATTATAAAACCATTTTTAATACATTTTCAGCCCCAAAAAGAGTTAAAACATGTAAAAAGACGGGGTCTAGAACTCACCTTTGCAACCCACAAGTGTTTCTTCTTCCAAACTTGTGTTCACAAGAGTCTTAAACTCCTAAAACAAGCATAACACATCACCATAACACAAATAACACTTACAAATCGGTTATCTAAGGTAGAGAACCTCCAAGAACCGAACCAATTAGCACAAAATACTTACCTTCGAACTTATTCTTCTTCTTCTCTCTAGAACCCGAAGCTTTCTGCTCTTTCTCTCTCTACAATCCCAATGAAAAGGTGAAAAGTAACATGGCATGGGCGGCCATGTTGCTTTATTCACCAACTTTCAAACTTAGTGTGCTTTTGGACACTTTTGGCCTCTTAAACTTGGGTTGACTTTCATTTCCTTCCTTTTCTTTCTCTTTTATTCTTTTATTTATTTCTTTAGAAATATCCGGGTGTTACATGATATTCGTAAGCGTTTTAGATGATAATGTTGTGAACAATGATATCACAAGTGTAAAAGATAACCAAACAAGTATGATATTCACACAAATAGTTTTTAAGGGTGAGGAATGAACGTTCTAAGAATAGTTAACGAAATCCACGTTAAATGATAGACCTTGTGGTGACGGATGTCACAATATATATGTATATACAAACATAAATACGTTATATATATATATATATGTATATATATATATACATATACATATATATACATATACATATATATATATGTATGTATATATATATATCTGTGTATGTGTGTGTATATATATATTATATATGCGTATATATACGTATATATATATGTATATATATATGTATATATGTATATATATGTATATATATGTATGTATATATATGTATATATATGTATATATATATATATATCTATATGTATATATATATATGTATATGTATATATATACATATCTATATATATATATATATCTATATATATACATATCTATATATATACATGTCTATATATATATATATATATATTTAATAACCTTTTATTAATTATTTAATGATTAAGAACCATAAAATTCAGCTTGTTAAGTTTGTTAATTAGTTTTTTATGCATATCCAAATATCAAATAACAATCATACAACAAACAACCAAACAAGCACAATCATACAAACATATGTGCATAACTATAGCCACTAAGTTGACTACACTTGTTTGCCATCACAAGTGTTGTCATAAGGTCTTTCCTAAGGGTTGAACACAACACAAATGATGAGGTCTCCAAAGACTCCCACTTGAACTTGCATCCAAATGCTTCAAGTCCATCCTTTGTGTCTTCCTTTTGTGCTTCCTTCCCGAGCATCTTCTTTTACAAAATATATATCCTAATACATATTTTCTAGTAAAAGAAAAAATACTCCTAATCTATTTATTACATTGCCAAATGAATAAACAAATTACAATCCAAATAGAAACACCAAAAGGAATTATTACAACCCAAATAGAAAGAATACAACCAACTTGACAATTCCACAATCAACCAAATCTAAAACATACATGGTCAAGGCTATGTTATGCACTAAAACATGTATCCATATACATCATTTCATCAACTAAATGAACCCCATTTGACCCTAAATTTTCAGCCAACACAAACTAAGAATTTAGGGTCTTTTGTCCAAACAAAACATAATCAACCAATTTGATATCTTTCTTTCAAGATCCAATCATAAGCATGCATGATTACAACCTTAAAAGGTTGGGGTATCATCAAATCATCACAAAACAGCCCTTTTAATGGTTGTTAAACCTTATATATCCAAATATACAAGAACACATGAAACTAATCATCCACATAACCGGCTCTAGATGCCAATGTTGTGTTAGTTAGACCTAAACAATGTTGTTTAACCATTTTAAACAAGAAAACGCAGCGGAGTATGAACTTAATATGGTATTCTATAATCTGAAAATTATAGTTCATAACATTATTTTAACAAACCCAAAGACAAAGGATCATATATATGTGAATAGATTAGTTATCAAGAAGCAAACAAAACAACCAAATCAACACAATGAACTACCTTTTAGAAGCTGTCAAAACCGTGGATGTATGATGAAGATGAGGCTGCTTTTGGATGGCCAAAACATCAACAATAGATGTCCTCAAGTGTTCATACCCACAAGCCTTCAAGAAAACACCATTTTCCTAGGATTTGACACCAAAAATCGATCAAGAACCTTGCTGAAAACCTCTTTCAGCCGTGGAAACTTCAAGAGGCTGCTAGAGCCTTTTTTTCAGCCGTATGGCTTCTCATCCATATGAGAAACTTGAGTTCTTGTGTCGGTTTTCATGTGAGAAAAGAGTAGATCAGATGTGTGTGTGTTCTTAGAGAGATTTCTTGTTTCAAAAACAAAAAAAGGGAAGAAAGGGGAAAGGCCCTTGCGGCCGTGAACATCAACAACCCTTTTAGGGTTTTTTCCTTTTTAAACTCTTTTAAGTTTTTGACAATCTTTTTAAATTACATAATTAACCTTTTGATTATACATAATATGCACACACACACTATTATTATTTGATGTTGCTTAACTAATTTAAACAACATAACAAATAATGTCCATGAACAAAATATCCTCATAGTTTGTTCTTTCTCACATATATTTTATTTAGAAAACCCATTTTCTAAATTGGTGTAATTACTTAATTGCATGATCATATCATCAACTAAATATTAGTTGGTGTTTGCTAAGCTTGTTATTGGGTATGACCCGACTTGGATCACTACGTACTAACCACATCAATGTTCTATGTGTCTTGGGCATACAGAATCCAACAATCTCCCACTTGCACAAGATACATAGAAGATTGATGCAAGCAGTAAATACCGCCTAACAACGGTTTACTACCCTTAATACGCATGACTTAGAAGCCATTCAATAACATCATCCCCTTCAAGTATCCAACTTGAAATGATTTAGGTGAATCAATCATTTATCCTTTTGTTACAGATGTTATGTTAAATCAAAGGACACAGAACGATCATTCCTTGTTGATTTAACTTAATCAGGCCTTAGACATCATACTCTCAACGAATAAGAGGAACAAATCCCATCTTGACTACATACGTTTCTCACAATCACCTTATGTCATACCTGAACATAGCCTTATGTACTAACAATTATTTCATATTAGTGAAGAACTAGCTCAAGGTATAACACTTGGTGAATATCAAAACCCAATATGTATCTCAGGTCGGAGGATACCAAATGATATTCGCCTTTACTCAAATTTACTTATGATCAATCAATAAGATTCCATGTAGTAAGATTTGAGATGCGGGTCAGTCCAATATTCGCATCCCACGAATATCTATGAACCTTGGTAGCAACCAATTGCTCTATATTCATGCCTTATGAATATCCACCAATCAAAGTTCATAATAGTCTTACATTCATATTTTTTCCCACAAATATGACCGACTACGGACATTTAGAATAATAAAATTATTCATGGATGTAAACATGCTAAAAGGAACATCACTTAAAATATCGTAAATACATAGATAAGTTAAGTATTACAATTGTTCCATATTAATAATATTAATACTAAACAGATCAATTCCAATCACTAGAATATTAAGGTCCTAAGGCACAAGTATGACTTTCATGCTTTGCCCTTTCAAGGAGCTTCGTGAGTGGATCCGCAATGTTTTGATCAAAGTGAACTTTGCGAATACATATCTTTCCCTTTTCAACTTCATCCCTTATGTAGTTGAATTTCCGCTCATTGTGCCTAATCTTTTGATTTGCACGGGGTTCCTTGATTTGAACAATCACACCCTCGTAATCACAAAAGATTTCTAAGGGGTCTGAATGGTAGAGACCATCCTTAGATTGGTGATAAACCTCTTTATCTATGCAGCTTCCCAAGCTGCTAATGAGGCGGCTATGTATTCGTATTCTGTAGTGGATAATGCTACCCTATTCATAATGGAGACATACCCCGATTGTGATCGAGGATCATCTCGATCAGTTTCGAAACTAGCATCCGTGTAACCCTTTACAACAAGTTCCTCTTTATCAGATCCGTATATTAGAAACATATCCTTAGTCCTCCTAAGGTATTCTAATATACTTTCAACAACCATCCAATGGGTGTTAATTGGATTCTGCTGATATCTACTTGTCACGCTTAACGCGCATGACACGTCCAGTCTAGTGCATATTATCGCCTACATGATGGATCCTATTGCAAACGCATATAGGATGTCCTTCATACGACCTTGCTCATCCTTTGAGCTTGGACATTGAGATGTACTTAATATTTTCCCTCTTTGAATAGGTAGTATACCTTCCTTAGAGTTTACCATCTTGAACCTTTTCAAGTTTTTATCGATGTATGCACTTTGGTTTAACCCTATCAACCGTCTCGATCTATCCCTATAGATCTTTATTTCCAAAATATAGACGGCTTCACGGAGATTCCTTTTGGAAAAACTATTTCCAAGCCAGGTTTTAACACCTTCCATGGTTGGAAAATCATTACCAAATAATAGTATGTCATCAACATACAATACTAAGAACGTAATTACACTCCAACTAGCCCCTTGATACACACAAGCCTCGTCAGCGTTCTTGATGAAACCCAATTTCTTGATCTTTTCATCAAAATGTTGATTCCAACTTCTGGATGCTTGTCTCAATCCATAGACTGATATCTTTAACTTGCATACTTTATCAGGATGATTTGGATCGACAAAACCTTCAGGCTGAACCATATGGACAGTCTCTTCGAGATGTCCATTAAGAAAAGCGGTTTTGACATCCATTTGCCAAATCTCATAATTACAATGAGCAGTTATGGCAAACAATATCCTAATAGACTTTAGCATTGCCAGAGGCGAGAAGGTTTCATCATAATGAACCCCTTGACTTAGAGTGAAACCTTTTGCTACAAGTCTTGCCTTGTAAGTATCCAAGTTTCCATGCATATCAGTTTTCTTCTTGAAAACCCACTTTCATCCAACCGGTTTGGAGTTAAGTGAAGAGTCAACCAATTCCCAAACTTGGTTGTCATACATGGATTGCATCTCTACGTTCATGGCTCCTAGCCACTTGTCACAATCCGAATTGGACATTGCACCATAGAATGTTGTTGCCTCTTCGGAGTCAACAACGTAGCATCCATCTATGAAAAATCCACATCTTTCATGTTGAATGCTAACTTTACCAGATCTGCGAACGTTTTGTGTGTATTGATCAACCTCTTGATCATTATCAACAACATCTTGTTGATTGCTAGTGTCAACCAAACGTGTATCGGCTTGTGGATCTTGATCCTCATCAAATTCCACTGTTCTATGCGTTATTCCTTCCATAAGGAACTTGGCTTCCAAGAACTCTGCCTTTTGAGCAATGAAAACCTTTTGCTCTGTTGGATCAAAGAATTAGTATCCTATACAGTCCTTTTGGATATCCAACAGATATACACTTAGTGCATCGACTTTCAGTTGGTTTGGGTGTTAAGCTTAACATAAGCTTCATAACCCATAATTTTAAATATGATAGCGATGGAACTATTCCATTTCATATTTCAAAAGGCGTCGAATCCACTTTCTTGGTTTGGACCATATTCAAAATATGAGCCGCGGAGAGTAGTGCGAAACCCCAAAACTATAGAGGTAGTGAGCTTATAGCCATCATAGGTTGAACCATATCCAATAGGGTTCGATCTCCTTTCAGACACACCATTATGTTATAGTGTTCTGTGAGGAGTAAGTTGTGAGACAATCTTACAACTTCCTAGATGATCCCTAAAAGTCTCACTTAGGTATTCACCTTCTCTATCTAAACGGAGAACTTTGGTAGTTCTATCGAGTTGATTTCCTACTTCATTCTTGAAGTTTTTGAACATTTCAAATTCTTCATGTTTATGTGCCATCAAGTACACATAACCATAGCGACTATAATCGTTGGTTAAGGTAATGAAGTAAGTTTCACCATACCTTGTCATTCTCTTAAAAGGACCACATACATCCAAATGTATGACTCCTAATAAGTCTTTTTCCCTCTCATTAGTACCACTAAAGGGCGTGTTGGTCATCTTACCTTGTAAACAAGATTCACACTTATCAAATGAACAATTTTCATTTGTTTTTAAAAGACCATTCTTTTAAAGTGTTTAAATCGATTCTTGTTTATGTAACCAAGATGACAATGACAAGAATAAGAGTCACTTAAACCATTTTAAGTCTCTTGGTGTATGATGGGTATAATGTTTTATCATAGGACGAATCATCATGAACCAATTCATCTATATCATTAGAAGGCATAGCCTTGAAAATAATATACATCATCCATATAAATATAAATACCATCATTTACTAACTTTAAATCATAACCATATCGTTTTAAAGGGGAAACTTAAATCATGTTCCTAGTCAAACTAGGAGCATAAAATATGTCTTGAAGAACAACTTTCAAACCTTTTGAAAGTTTCAAAACATAGTCTCCTTTCTTAAAGTGCTTATTTCTTTTGAACCCTTGCAACAGATTGCAAAAGTGAGTTCCACATGCGGTATCTAATTACCCATGTGCTTTGAGGAAATAACATTTAAGTCAATGTGGATTATGAAAGTTGTGCTTGAGGTTTGCCCAGCATCCCTCTTTTTTCTCAACTCTTTGAGATAGGTTGGACGATTCCATTTCAAATGACCTATCTCTCCATACTCAAAGCATGGATCGTTTTCCGTTACCTTAGGCTTCATAGACTTAAGTTTTAGAGGTTCCGCTTTGATCTTCCCTTCCCTTTTGCCTTTGATGTGCCCTTCTCCTTTGGCAACATTTGCCTTGGGATCAGGAATGGCCTTTCCAATGCCTACCTTATTGATCTAGAGATTAGGTAGAACCTTTCTACCCATCCCTGCCTTAGCTGTTGTGAGCATTGCGTGAAACTCACCAATGCTCTTGTCCTAATCATTCATATTGTAATTTCATGTTTAAGTCCTATAAAACCAATTTTACAAGGACAAATGAAGCTATTCATCCACATATCCGGCTCTAGATGCCAATGTTGGGTTTGTTGGACCTTAACAATGTTGTTTAACCATTTAAACAAGAAAAACGCAGCGGATTAAACTCTTAATTTCATGTTTTATAATCTGAAATATAAAGTTCATTTCATTGTTTCAACAAACCCAAATCATAACGATCATTCATATGTGTATGAACTAGCTATCAAAAGAGGAAAACAACCAAAACAACATCAACAAACTACCTCCAAAGGCTGCTGAAAATGTGAATGAAAAACCCTTCCATAAGAGCTGCTAAAAACGTGATTGAGATGAAGAAAGTGCTGCTCTTGAATGGCCAAAACACCAAAGGAGATGTCCTCAAGCATCCATACCCACAAGCCTCCAACAAACACCTTTTTGCTAGGATTTCATCACCAAAAATCGAACCAAGAACAAGCTGAAAAACCGATTTTCAGCTTTGTATTTCTTCAAAAGTTGAGAGGAAATGTCTTGGTGATTGCATGTTAGAGAGAGAATGAGAGGTGGAGTATTGTGCTAGTAAATGGAGTGTATGATTCCCAAGTCACAAAAGACCATAATACCCACAAGGGGCGGCCGAGTTTTGTGGTTCAAAGGGGTTTCCCCCCAAAACTCAAAACACCCATTTTTATTTTTGTTTACTAGTCACTAACTTGAGTTATACATAATTAACCTTTTAATTGTATAACTCACACACACTCTCTTATTATTTGAAGTTATTTAAGTAACTTAAATAACATTACAAACAATACTTATGAATAAAATATCCCTATAAATTGTTCAATCTCATATGCAACTAATTTAGAAAACCCATTTTCTAAATTGGTGTAATTATTTAATTGCATGATCATATCATCAACTAAATAATAATTATTGTTTGTCAAGCTTGTTATTGGGTATGACCCGACATGGATCATGACGTACTAACCACATCAATATTCTATGTATCTTGGGCATAAGGAATCCAACATATATATATATATATGTATATTTACATATATATATGTATATATATGTGTATATATATGTATATGTATATATGTGTATATATATGTATATATATGTGCATATATATGTATATGTATATATGTATATAAATGTATGTATATATGTATATATGTATATATATGTGTATATATATGTATATATGTATATATATGTATATATGTATATATATGTATATATGTATATATGTATATATGTATATGTATGTATATATGTATATATATGTATATATATATATGTATATATATATGTATATATATATGTATATATATATGTATATATATATGTGTGCGTGTGTATATATATATATGTGTATATATATATATACGTATATTTGTATATATGTATATGTATATATGTAGGGATGAGATCGCATGCTAGCATTTACTAATTGTAAGAACTTATTAAATCTTTCAACCAATAGTTATCTGCCATGTCATCCATCATTTTTCAACCAAGAAAGGGCATTCTTGTCATGTACATATTACACCTCACTTTTAGTTGTAGACTTGTAGTAAATGTTAGTAGTACTTTTTAATTACTTTTTTTAACTTCTCTCTCTTTCTCATAATTACATCAACTATGAGATTTATTTCTTTAAAATCATTTCTTTAATAGAACTCAACAAATTGAAAGACGCCATACAATCTTTGCTTTGTTCTCTTGTCATGGTGCCTTTTGCTCTTTTTTGAATCAAGAAGGTCAGTATCTGTAACAACTAAAGCTTGCTTTGATTACTCTGATGATTTTTTTCTCTGTTGGGATAATATTGTCACTGATTACGCCCCTTATTATTGCACAAGAGTTACTTGCTTCGAACTAGGAGGTGGGTTTGTTTGTAGTTATTGATTTGTAAAATGATAATGTCGTGGTATGTTTCTGTTTGTTCTTTCACATATCACTGTTCTGAAGAACAATGACACCTTATCGAAACAGAAGAACAACCTAATCGAACTTGAGATAGCTTTATCAACCATTATCGATTGTAGTAGAACAATTGCACCGTAATTGATTGATCTAATTAATTAAGTCATTATATTCGTTTTCTATTTTTGTCGATTTTTTCGTTGTTCATCTTTTATGTTTGTGTATACTTCTTCATTTGATTTCATTATCGATTGTAGTAGAACAATTGCACCCTAATTGATTGATCTAATTAATTAAGTCATTATATTCGTTTTCTATTTTTGTCGATTTTTTCGTTGTTCATCTTTTATGATTGTGTATACTTCTTCATTTGATTTCCTCATCTGGTTCATGGTGTAGTATCAACCGGTTATTAGTTATCATATTCATCAAATCCAATTTTGGTATAGGTATGGTGGAGCTAACAATGGTATCGATCTTGTCTTCATATTCTAATTTGGTGTTGCTACAATGGACACGACAATTGTTGGTCATTATTCTTTGATTTATGTTTTATGTTAATTTATTAGTGTAGTCTTTATCTTTCGTAACTTAGATTATAGGAGAGAAAAAGGTGGGCAGTCGTAGAGTATTGGTTTTTAATGTGTTGTTTTTTTATGTTACTTATTTATGTTACTATAATAGGCATTTTGTAACGCCCGGCAGTTTGTCATTTTTGCTAGGTTATGCGACTGAGCCTCAGTCGCATGGGATGGATGCGACTGGAGGTTCGATCGCATGTTATTCGGCCGATTGAAGCTCAACCGTACGATTGGAGTTCAATCACCCGAATGAAGGACGAATCGCATGGAACTCATGCGACTGGGGTCCAGTCGCATGGTGTTTATGCGACTGAAGGTCCAGTCGCCCCTGGAGCAGGTGCGACTGAGCAATACCTATAAAAGGGGAGCAGCTCTCATTCTCCTCCCAACACTTAGAAATTTCAGTCGGGAAGAGCAGAGGGCGACCGAGAGCAGAGAAAGAAAGAGGGAAAGTGCCGACCGAGCTCAAGATCTGTCGAGAAACTAGCCAAATCGAAGCTCATCAACTCCTACCTGTTATTGTGAGTTCTAGAACCCCTCATTTACACGTTTTCAAACGATTTTGGGGCTGGAATCACATATAAACCCTATTTTTGAAATAGTGTATTTTTGACGCATGTGGGTGAGATCTTGAGTAATGCGTTTATAGTATGAATTAGGACTTGTATATGCTTGTATGATGTCCTAGTATGAATCCCTGAGGTTTTAGAGGGCTAATTTGGGCTGAAATCGTGTTTAGATGAGTTTGGACTTCGTTGGTTCGCGACTGCTGTTCATGAAGAACTCCAGTCGCTGCCCAGTTAGGGTTATGCGATTGAAGGGCCATTCGCCCGAATGAAGAATAGTTGATGTTCAATCGTACGATTGAGGCTCAGACGCACGATTGAGCCTCAGTCGCACGATAGTCCATGCGATTAAGGGTTTCGGTCGCATAGGTCCAATCGTAGGGTAGTTCAGTCGTACGGTTAAGGGTTAGTCGCATTTAGCCCAGTCGCATAATGTCCATTCGTACGGAAGGAAGTCCAGTCGCACGATTGTATGCCCATTCACATAACAGCCCAATCGCATGACCCAGTCGCATGGAGGCCATGCGACTGAGGTATGTTCAATCACCCAAGTAGGGCTGATGTGAATGAATAGAGAAGTGTATGTATGATGTATGTATGTTAAGTATGATGTTGCCATGATAGATGGTGAATACTGATGACTTGTAAATATCTATGTTCCTTGTGTTGATATATGCTATCTTTTTATGACTTTACGTTAATGAATAAAAGAATGAAATGAATGTAATAAGAACGTAAAGTGAAAGATAATGAAAGAGGAAAATGATGAATGAATGCATGCATTAACAAATGAATGAATGAATGTAAGTATGGCTTGCAAGCAAATGTAAGGAGGTGCACACCCCTGGCAGGTGTTAGCTCAACGGTGTGCGGGTTAGCTACCCCGGAGGATGCACATCGGGGTCAGTCTTTGTGATTGACCATATGTATGTACGGGATCCTTGCCGCTTACCCTAGGTGACTGGATCAGCAGTAGTGCACAACGTTCGTGATTGATCATCACAGGTCCAGCACCAGCATTAGTGGACAACGTTTGGGGTATAGCATATGGCATTGATTCAGAAGTAAAGTGAAAAGATAAGTGGTGCATGTACCTACCCTAGGTGACTGGATCAGCATTTGTGCACAACGTTCGTGGTCGATTACCACAGGTCCAGCACCAGCAGTATGTATGATGTATGGGGTATTGTATATGTCACCGAATGTAAAGAATGTTCGAACAAATGTAATGAATGTATGAATGAATGAAACGAACGTTCGAACGAATGTAATGAACGAATGTAAAGAATGTATGTATGAACGTGAACGAGAATGATGAATGGTACACGAATGAAAGTAGCAGACGAATGATGAAGATGATAATAATATTATCTACGTGTACGTATGATGTGTGAACTTATGAATGTAAGAACGGTTAATGAGAATGAAAGTATGTTTTATTATAAAACTAGAACTCACTCAGCAACGCTGACTTTTTATGTGCTTCCAGTTGGCAGGTAGTGTTGCTGAGGATGGCACGAGGCGGCTACTCAGCTCTTTTGGGATGGCATTCTCCATTTGATAATGCTGCAACGTCTTGTGTTGTGGGTCCATAATGTACGCAACACATCACGTTGCAAGCTATTACACGATTTCTTGAGGATTCCCATAAAAGGGATTACTTAAGAAATCTTCTTTATATTGTAAAAATTTTATATTTTATATTAAAGGTCACTGTTTATGACCCTATGATTGCTGAGGATTCAAATAAACGAGATTACTTAGGTAATCTCAGGTTTCATATGCTTCAGCGGCAATCATAGTAAAGTTAGGCAGTGTAAAGAAATCTTGTATTTTGTAATAGTGCTTTTGTAATGTAATGCAACATTGGATGTTTTGTAAAGGAAGTACGTTGTATTAAATGTCAAAAGTATTATTAGTAAAGGTTCATGTTTGAATGTTTCCGCTGCGAAAGCTCTTTTGAAATGTTTATGAATATAAATACTATATGTATGTTTTAAGCGCGATGAATCACCAACCGTAAGGTGCCCGGGAGCGGGGCCTTACAAGTTGGTATCAGAGCAAAAGTTTAAGTAAAATGGGTACGAAGAGTAGAGTAAGTGGCTAATCACAACTGGCCACTGTAATTAGGGACTTACTATACTTGACATAAACTGAGCTATTTCCTTGAATGACCGTGTTGGTGTTTGAACCTTTCAGTGTGATAGAAGATGGTCGGTGGTAGATCATCTAAAGCTTCCCGTGGTGGTGGACGTGGTGCTGAACCGCGTGTCACGCGAGGAAGACCTAGGGCAGAGAAAGTAGTTCATGAGGAAAACGAGACTCCTCATCAGGAGGAGGCAGACGAAAGCGCAAATTTGAGAGCCTCGGTAAAAGAGGCAGTGGTCAAGGAAGTGCACCAGGTCATGCAGACGATCTTACCGTCTGTAGTGACCGAAGTGATAAAGGCAGTACGTGAAGACGAGAGGCGAGGGAGGAATCGGTCCTCAGGTAGACAGCAACAGATGGAAGCAGAAACGGAACTATCTGATGATGAAGAGGAAGAGGAAGAAGAGCAGGTATGGGAGACAACCCGGGGTTGTAACTACGGGGCATTTATGAGGTGCAAGCGCCCGACTTTTGATGGTTCTGGTACGGCTGCAGATGCTCACCAATGGGTGAGAGAGATGGAGGCGGTCCTCGATATCAGTGATTGCCAGGAGGATAAAAAGGTGAAGTTTGCTACCCATTCCTTTACGGGGACGGCATTGTGCTGATGGGACAATATTGTCCAGGCTGAGGGTAGCTGGGCCATTGGGAAGATGAAGTGGTCCGAGTTAAAGAGAATGGTGATCGAGGAGTTTAGTCCTCGTCGGGAGATGGACAGAGTTGAGAGAGAGTTCCTGCAGTTGGAGGCAGGGACGATGACCCACCAACAATACACCACCAAGTTTAACGACATGGCGCGGTTGGTGCAAGAGCAGGTGACGCCGGTGTCTCGAAAGATCAACCGGTATATTCAGGGGCTGCCAGCCGAAATTCATTGGCATTTGATTTCCGCCCGACCGAGTACATTTAGGTCGGCAGTGGATTTGGCAGGGAGGTTGTACGATGAGCGAGCTGCGTTGGTGAAGGCAGAGGGTAGTAAGAAGGGAAGTGATGAAAGGAAGTGGCAGGGGAAGAGGTTGGGTCGGGGTGATACCTCGACAAGCAGCAAGACGGCACGGGTTGATGATCGCCGTGTGGTCACGTCAAGCACAGGGCCGAGAAAGTGTGGGAAATGTGGGAGAGAGCACGGTGGCGAGTGCAGATGGGGGCTGAATGTCTGTTTTAAGTGTGGAAAGCCCGGTCATATGGCTAAAGAGTGTAAAGTTATGAGGTGTTTTAACTGCGGGGAAAGTGGCCATATGAATAAAGATTGCAAGAAGCCGAGATCTGAGGGTTCCGGCGTGAAGAAGACAGGGGGCAAAGGGTCGAGAGCAAGCGCCAGGGCGTTCACGATGACGCAGGAAGAGGCTAGGACGGACCCCGATATAGTGTCCGGTAAGTTTCTGGTGAACCAAACTTTAGCCTCTGTATTATTTGATTCGGGTGCCAGTAAGAGTTTTATTTCTGCTGCTTTCTGTGCCAAATTGTCCGTTAGTAGTAGACGTGTGGATGTGCCGTTTGATGTAGAGACTGGTATAGGTAAAACTACAAGGATTTCTGAAGTAATAGAGGGTTGTGATGTAGAACTAGAAGGCCGTAAATTTCCAGTTAAGCCGTTTGCGATGACGTTAGGTGGTTTCGATTTGGTGCACAGAATGGATTGGTTGGCGGATTTTGAGGCAAACATTGTGTGTCGCAAGAAGATGATCAGTTTGACAGTGCCCGACGGTAGTTCAGTGACAGTTTATGGCGATCGGGTTACTACGATTCCGAAGGTGATCTCAATGGCAGTGGCGGGGAAATGTATGAGGCGTGGATGTAGCGCTTTCTTATGTTATGTGAAGGATGTGGAAACGCCAACACCACAACTGACTGATGTTCCGGTTGTGCGTGAGTTCCCAGACGTGTTCCCGGAAGACTTATCGGGATTGCCACCTGACAGAGAGATCGAGTTCCAGATAGATCTGATACCAGGCGCCCAACCTGTTGCCAAAGCACCATATCGATTGGCCCCGACAGAGATGAAAGAGTTGATGGAGCAGTTACAAGAGCTGCTGGATAAGGGGTTTATTCGACCGAGTATCTCACCTTGGGGTGCTCCGGTCCTGTTTGTGAAGAAGGACGGTAGTATGAGGATGTGCATCGACTACCGCGAGCTGAATAAGTTGACGGTGAAGAACAGATACCCCTTGCAGGGGATCGACGACTTGTTTGATCAACTTCAGGGTGCTAGTTGGTTTTCGCGAATAGATCTTCGATCAGGCTACCATCAACTGAAGGTGAAGGAGCAGGATATCCCTAAAACAGCTTTTCGTATGCGCTACGGTCACTATGAGTTCCTTGTCATGTCATTTGGGTTGACTAATGCGCCAGCTACTTTTATGGACCTGATGAACAGGGTGTGCCGGCCGATGTTGGATAAATCAGTGATTGTATTCATTGATGACATCATGATTTATTCGAAGAGCGAGACTGAGCATGCCGGTCACATTCGCGAAGTTCTGGAGACGTTGAGAAGGGAGAAGTTGTATGCTAAATTCTCCAAGTGCGCATTCTGGTTGCGTGAAGTTCAATTCTTGGGTCACGTGGTAAATCTGGATGGGATTATGGTCGATCCGGCGAAGGTGGAAGCAGTGATGCAATGGAAGTCTCCAAAGACGCCATCCGAGATCCGCAGTTTCTTGGGTTTGGCGGGCTACTACCGAAGGTTTATCCAAGACTTTTCCAAGATTGCTTCTCCACTGACCAAGACCCGAAAGGATCTGAAGTTTGTATGGGGTCAAGCTCAAGAGAAGGCGTTTGAAGAATTGAAGACGAGATTGACCCAAGCTCCAGTATTGGCATTACCCGAGGGAAGCAAAGATTTGGTGGTTTATTCTGATGCTTCCTACTCGGGGTTGGGGTGTGTATTAATGCAAAGGGGAAGGTGATAGCCTATGCATCCTGACAGCTGAAAGTTCATAAGGTTAATTACCCTACTCATGACTTGGAGCTAGCAGCTGTGGTTTTCGCGTTGAAGATTTGGCAGCACTATCTGTACGGGACAAAGTGCACCATCTTCACAGACCATAAGAGCTTGAAGTACTTGTTCGAGCAAAAGGATCTAAACATGAGGCAGAGACGGTGGTTGGAGCTGATAAAAGATTATGATTGTGAGATCCATTACCACCCGGGCAAAGCCAACGTGGTGGCTGATGCCCTTAGCCGAAAGGAGAGGCCCGAGCCGATTCGGGTGAAGGCGTACCAACTAATCATGACCTCAGACGTGATGGAACAAGTCAAAGAGTTCCAAGATGAGGCGCTGAAAGAGGATCATCTAAACTCCGAACAAAAGAGAGGTGGAACTGGGTGAAAACACGTTTGGTGTCAAGACTCGATTTGGGCGAATGTGGATTCCTCGATTTGGGGATCTACGTATGAAGATCATGGATGAAGCCCACAAGACTCGATACTCCATTCATCCCGGTGCTACCAAGATGTACCAAGATATGAAGAAAGATTATTGGTGGCCGGGTATGAAACGTGATGTAGTGGAGTATGTGAGTAAGTGCCTTACTTGTCTGCAAGTGAAGGCCGAGCATCAGAATCCATATGGAAAGATTCAACCGTTGGATATACCGGAATGGAAGTGGGAGCACATCACCATGGATTTTATCACAAAGCTGCCACGTACCCCGAAAGGGTACGATACTATATGGGTGATTGTGGACCGTCTGACGAAGAGTGCTCACTTCTTACCGATGCGCGAGACATATTCGTCCGAAAGGTTGGCTGATCTTTTCATCAAAGAGATTGTGACCCGTCATGGTGTACCGGTGTCGATTGTGTCCGATCGCGACACCCGATTTACATCCAAATTCTGGAAGAAATTCCATGATGCTATGGGGACGAGGTTGCATATTAGCACGGCTTATCATCCTCAAACTGATGGTCAGTCGGAAAGGACCATTCAGACTTTGGAGGACATGCTCCGAGTATGTGTTATTGACTTCGGGGGAAGTTGGGATGACCACCTACCGTTAGCTGAATTCTCGTACAACAACAGCTATCATGCTAGTATTGGCATGCCACCCTACGAGATTCTATACGGTAGGAGATGTAAGACACACGTCTGTTGGGGTGACATTGGTCAGAAAGAATTAGGAAGCGTCGGAGTGATCGAGGCTACGACGAAAAGCTCGAAAGAATTAAAGCTTATATGAATGCGGCCAAAGACCGACAGAAGTCGTATGCCGACAAACGACGCAGGCCGATTGAGTTCCAGGTGGGAGACCGGGTCATTTTGAAGGTCTCACCTTGGAAAGGAATCATTCGATTCCGGAAGCGAGGTAAGTTGAGTCCGCGGTATATAGGCCCTTTCCGAATCATCGCTCGAGTAGGGGAGGTGGCCTATAGGTTGGATTTACCGGACGAGCTAAGCGGAATCCACCCGACTTTCCACGTGTCTCATCTGAGGAAATGTTTGGCGGACGAGGACATGATCGTCCCACTGGGGGACATCGAGATAGATGAACGGCTCAACTATGTAGAGCAACCAGTGGCGATCATCGATCGCAAAGAGAAGAGGTTAAGAAATAAAGTGGTTCCCCTTGTGCGTGTACAGTGGTGGCACAGGAAGGGATCCGAGTCAACGTGGGAAACCGAAGAAGAAATGAGGCAGCATTACCCACGATTGTTTGAGGAATAACAGGTTTCGGGGACGAAACCTAAATAAGGGGGGTGGACTTGTAACGCCCGGCAGTTTGACATTTTTCATAGGTTATGCGACTGAGCCTCAGTCGCATGGGATGGATGCGACTGAGCCTCAGTCGCATGGGATGGATGCGACTGGAGGTTCGATCACATGTTATTCGGCCGATTGAAGCTCAACCGTACGATTGGAGTTCAATCACCCGAATGAAGGACGAATCGCATGGAACTCATGCGATTGAGGTCTAGTCGCATGGTGTTTATGCGACTGAAGGTCCAGTCGCCCCTGGAGCAGGGGCGACTGAGCAATACCTATAAAAGGGGAGCAGCTCTCATTCTCCTCCCAACACTTAGAAATTTCAGTCGGGAAGAGTAGAGGGCGACCGAGAGCAGAGAAAGAATGAGGGAAAGTGTTGACCGAGCTCAAGATCTGTCGAGAAACTAGCCAAATCGAAGCTCATCAACTCCTACCTGTTATTGTGAGTTCTAGAACCCCTCATTTACACGTTTGCAAACGATTTTGGGGCTGGAATCACATATAAACCCTATTTTTGAAATGGTGTATTTTTGACCCATTTGGGTGAGATCTTGAGTAATGCGTTTATAGTATGAATTAGGACTTGTATATGCTTGTATGATGTCGTAGTATGAATCCCTGAGGTTTTAGAGGGCTAATTTGGGCTGAAATCGTGTTTAGATGAGTTTGGACTTCGTTGGTTCGCGACTGCTGTTCATGAAGAACTTCAGTCGCTGCCCAGTTAGGGTTGTGCGACTGAAGGGCCATTCGCCCGAATGAAGAATAGTTGATGTTCAATCGTACGATTGAGGCTCAGACGCACGATTGAGCCTCAGTCGCACGATAGTCCATGCGATTGAGGGTTTCGGTCGCATAGGTCCAATCGTAGGGTAGTTCAGTCGCACGGTTAAGGGTTAGTCGCATTTAGCCCAGTCGCATAATGTCCATTCGTACGGAAGGAAGTCAAGTCACACGATTGTATGCCCATTCGCATAACAGCCCTATCGCATGACCCAGTCGCATGGAGGCCATGCGACTGAGGTATGTTCAATCGCCCAAGTAGGGCTGATGTGAATGAATAGAGAAGTGTATGTATGATGTATGTATGTTAAGTATGATGTTGCCATGATAGATGGTGAATACTGATGACTTGAAAATATCTATGTTCCTTGTGTTGACATATGCTATCTTTTTATGACTTTACGTTAATGAATAAAAGAATGAAATGAATGTAATAAGAACGTAAAGTGAAAGATAATGAAAGAGGAACATGATGAATGAATGCATGCATTAACGAATGAATGAATGAATATAAGTAAGGCTTGCAAGCAAATGTAAGGAGGTGCACACCCCTGGCAGGTGTTAGCTCAAGGTGTGCGGGTTAGCTACCCCGAAGGATGCACATCGGGGTCAGTCTTTGTGATTGACCATATGTATGTATGGGATCCTTGCCGCTTACCCTAGGTGACTGGATCAGTAGTAGTGCACAACGTTCGTGATTGATCATCACAGGTCCAGCACCAGCATTCGTGCACAACGTTCGGGGTATAGCATATGGCATTGATTCAGAAGTAAAGTGAAAAGATAAGTGGTGCATGTACCTACCCTAGGTGACTGGATCAGCATTTGTGCACAACGTTCGTGGTCGATTACCACAGGTCCAGCACCAGCAGTATGTATGATGTATGTGGTATTGTACATGTCACCAAATGTAAAGAATGTTCGAACAAATGTAATGAATGTATGAATGAATGAAACGAACGTTCGAACGAATGTAATGAACGAATGTGAAGAATGTATGTATGAACGTGAACGAGAATGATGAATGGTACACGAATGAAAGTAAGCAGACGAATGATGAAGATGATAATAATATTATCTACATGTACGTATGATGTGTGAACGTATGAATGTAAGAACGGTTAATGAGAATGAAAGTATGTTTTATTATAAAACTAGAACTCACTCAGCAACGCTGACTTTTTATGTGCTTCCAGTTGGCAGGTAGTGTTGCTGAGGATGGCACGAGGCGGCTACTCAGCTCTTTTGGGATGGCATTCTCCATTTGATAATGCTTCAACGTCTTGTGTTGTGGGTCCATAATGTACGCAACACATCACGTTGCAAGCTATTACACGATTTCTTGAGGATTCCCATAAAAGGGATTACTTAAGAAATCTTCTTTATATTGAAAAAATTTTATATTTTATATTAGAGGTCACTGTTTATGACCCTATGATTGCTGAGGATTCAAATAAACGAGATTACTCAGGTAATCTCAGGTTTCATATGCTTCAGCGGCAATCATAGTAAAGTTAGGCAGTGTAAAGAAAGCTTGTATTTTGTAATAGTGCTTTTGTAATGTAATGCAACATTGGATGTTTTGTAAAGGAAGTACGTTGTATTAAATGTCAAAAGTATTATTAGTAAAGGTTCATGTTTGAATGTTTCTGCTTCGAAAGCTCTTTTGAAATGTTTATGAATATAAATACTATATGTATGTTTTAAGCGCGATGAATCACCAATCCGTAAGGTGCCCGGGAGCGGGGCCTTACACATTTATATTGTAATAAGTTTGTATAAACTCTCTCACCTTTTTAGCTGTAAAAAGCAGGTAAGCAGATTTATAATTATATGAACATGATACCTGCATAATGCAAGTTGTACATGTACTAGTGCAAGTTACAGATGAAAATGCATGAGCATGAGTTTTATTACAGTAACTGAAACAAGAGGGTAATCATATTTTATACTAGTGTAAAAATCCGTACACTGGTTTAGGTAAGGCCCTGCTCCCGGGCACCTTACGGTTGGTCATTCATCGCACATAAAACATACATTTGATATACACCCATAAACATCTTAGATAAACAACATATGTTAAGTAATATAACGCAGCGGAATTAATAAGAAATACATTCTCATTTCATCATAAAAGCTTTTACATCGTTGTCTTGAATACAAAATACAAGCTTTCTTTACATTACCTAACTTTACTATGATTGCCGCGGAAGCATATGAAACCGAGGATTTCATAAGTAATCCCCGTTATGTGAATCCTCAACAATCATAGGGTCATAAACAGTGACCTCTAGTATAGAAATGTAAAAATTTTTCATCATAAAGAAAAATTCCTTAAGTAATCCCGTTTATGGGAATCCTCAAGAAATGTTGCACTTGCATGCAACATAATGTGTTGCGTGCATTATGGGCCCACAACACATGACGTTGCAGCATTATCAAAAGGAGAATGCCATCCCAAAAGAGTTGAGTAGCCGCCTCGTGCCATCCCAGCAACACTACCTGCCAACTAGAAACACATAAAAAATCAGCGTTGCTGAGTGAGTTCTAGCTTTATAATAACCATACTTTGTTTTTGTTAAAACCATTCCTTTCTCTATACGTTATCACATATCATACATACATGTAGATAATATTTTTATTATCTCTTTCATTCATTCATTCATTACATTTTTATTGTTCAGTTCTCATATGGATCCTGTCAGGCTTTACCCACTTCATGGCATGTAGCGATGATTACTGTGGTCGAATGACAAGGATCCCGTTTCATCGTTTCTTGCACATTGGATAACCTTTGCACCACTACCGTATGCTATACCTCGATCAGTCTTAGCTACCGGGACGAAGTCATAAAATGAACAACAAAACGTATGCCACGGTACTAGAGGTAAGCGGTAGGGGTACCATACATATGGTCAATCACCAAGAAGGACCCGTTCACCTTATCCAATGCTTGCAAGACATCTTTTGTTTGTTCATTCATTAATGCATGTATTCATCATCTTATTACCCATTCATTCGTTCATTAATACATGCATTCATCGTCGTGTTCCTCTTTCATTATCTTTCACTATACATTACATAATACTTTATTCATTCACTTTCATAGTTCGTAAAGTTTTGGAAAGATAATCATACATAATCGTAAGGAACATACACATATCATACATTCATCATCATACCAAGCATCACACACATCTGGTATACCATAGGTATACCCATGCAACATCATCATCATCATCATGCCTAAGTTACTCGTCTACCCAAATAAATCAGGTCTTACTAGACTTATAGCCGCATTTCACATTCTGGCTCACCCGCATTAGTCTGACCATCCGCATTAGTCAATGCGGATGGGTAATACCTTATCCGCATTAGTTGCCCATCCGCATTGGTCACTGCGGATGAGGAATGTCTTACCCGCATTTCCTGAAGTTGTCCGCATTGGCCAATGCGGCTAAGTTGCCTTGATCATTTTCTTTTTATTGGGACAATGCGGATGAGGCATTGCCCTGCCCGCATTTCCCTTAGCCTCCCGTATTGGTTAATACGGTTGACTGCCTTAGTCTCACTCTGGTCATCTGCATTGGCTAATACGGTTGATCAACTTAGCCACATTTGCTTCGGCAGTCCGCATTGGACAATGTGGTGGAGCGTGACAACCTGCAACTTAACCTGTACTATGCTCGTATCTCATTCATCAGCTTAACACTTCTATAGCACAGAATCATCACATTGTTCATTCAGAACCACTTAAATGTCATGTATACTAATCTAGACATACATTAACAGTATACCTATGAACATACATACGTGAAACATATATATCTGTTTTGGAACGTTCGCACCAGCTTCCCTAACAGACCGTATACTCATATACATACACATACAGGTACGGGGTAACACCCGCAACTCGAAAACTGTTTTAAAATGTGTTCCAGTCCCAAAATCGTTCGAAAATGCATAAAAGAAGGGTCTTAGAACTCACATTGTGTTGCTGGGTGTGGCTTTTTCAAAATCGGTCGCCATGGAACCCAGTACCTCGAACCTGTCTTCTTCTTCTTCTTCTTGTTCGTTCTTCAGCTTTCGCGGTTTGCTCTTTCTCTCTCTAAAACTTTCGCTGATTTGGGGTTGTGAGAAAAGAGTGGGAAGCCATCCCTATGTATATGAGATATTTCTCTTTTCTTTGTACCTTTACATAAACCCCCCTTCTACTTTCTCTTTCTTTTCTATTTTCCACCAAAATTCTTTCTTTTCTTTTCTTCTTATTATTTCTCTTCGTCTAATCAAAATTTCGGGTGTTACAAGTCCACCCCCCTTATAAAGGTTTCGTCCCCGAAACCTGTTATTCCTTGAATAGACGTGGGTAATGTTGTCTCATCTCTTCCTCAGTTTTCCACGTAGATTCAGATCCCTTTCTGTGCTTCCACTGTATACGCACAAGAGGAACCACTTTATTTCGCAGCCGCTTCTCGTTTCTGTCAATGATTGCCACTGGTTGCTCTACATAGTTGAGCCGTTCATCTACTTCGATATCTTCCAGCGGAACAATCATATCTTCATCGGCCAAACATTTTCTCAGATGAGATACGTGGAAGGTCGGGTGAATTCCACTCAACTCATCTGGCAATTCCAACCTATAGGCCACCTCTCCTACTCGAGCAATGATTCGGAAAGGGCCTATGTACCGCGGACTCAAGTTGCCCCGCTTTCGGAACCGAATGATTCCTTTCCAAGGCGAGACCTTTAACATAACCCGGTCACCTACCTGGAACTCAATCGGCCTGCGTCGTTTGTCAGCATACGACTTCTGTCTGTCTTTGGCTGCCTTCATATAGGCCTTGTCCTTTCAAGCTTTTTAGTCGTAGCTTCGATCACCTCGACGCTTCCCAATTCCTTTTGACCAATATCACCCCAACAGACGGGTGTCCTGCATCTCCTACCATATAGCATCTCATAGGGTGGCATGCCAATACTGGCATGATAGCTGTTGTTGTACGAGAATTCAGCTAACGGCAAGTGGTCATCCTAACTTCCCCCGAAGTCAATAACACATGCCCGAAGCATGTCCTCCAAAGTCTGAATGGTCCTTTCCGACTGACCATCAGTTTGAGGATGATAAGCCGTGCTAATATGCAACCTCGTTCCCATAGCATCATGAAATTTCTTCCAAAATTTGGATGTAAACCGGGTGTCGTGATGAGACACAATCCACACCGGTACACCATGACGAGTCACAATCTCTTTGATGAAAAGATCGGCCAACCTCTCAGATGAATACGTCTCGCGTATCGGTAGGAAGTGAGCACTCTTCGTCAGACGATCAACGATCACCCATATGGCATCATACCCTTTTGGAGTACGCGGCAACTTCGTAATGAAATCCATGGTGATGTGCTCCCATTTTCATTCCGGTATATCCAAAGGTTGAATCTTTCCATACGGCTTCTGGTGTTCGGCCTTCACTTGCAAGCAAGTAAGACATTTACCCACATACTCCACCACATCACGCTTCATACCCGGCCACCAATAATCTTTCTTCATGTCTTGGTACATCTTGGTAGCACCGGGATGAATGGAGTATCGAGTTTTGTGGGCTTCATCCATGATCTTTACCCGTAGATTCTCAAAACGAGGAATCCACATACGCCCAAATCGAGTCTTGACACCAAACGTGTTTTCTCCCAACTCCGCGACTAGACCTCTCATTCGTTCTGAGTTAAGATGATCTTCCTTCATTGCCTCATCTTGAAACTCTTTGACTTGATTCATCACATCCGAGGTCATAATTAGTTGGTATGCCTTCACCCGTATCGGTTCGGGCCTCTCCTTTCGGCTAAGGGCATCAGCCACCACATTGGCTCTGCCCGGATTGTAATGGATCTCACAATCATAATCTTTTATCAGTTCCAGCCGTAGCCGCTATCTCATGTTTAGATCTTTCTGCTCGAAGAAATACTTCAAGCTTTTGTGGTCTATGAAGATGGTGCACTTAGTCCCGTAGAGATAGTGCCTCTAAATCTTTAATGCAAAGACCACGGCTGCTAGCTCCATGTCATGAGTAGGGTAATTGACCTCATGAACTTTTAACTGCCGGGATGCATAAGCTATAACCTTTCCCCTCTGCATCAACACGCATCCCAACCCCGAGTGGGAAGCATCAGAATAAACCACCAGATCTTCACTCCCATAGGGTAATGACAGAACAAGAGCTTGGGTCAACCTCGTCTTCAATTCTTCAAACGCCTTTTCTTGAGCTTGACCCCATGCAAATTTCACATCTTTCCGGGTCAACTTGGTCAGTGGAGAAGCAATCTTGGAGAAGTCTTGAATGAATCTTCTATAGTAGCCCACCAAACCCAAGAAACTGCGGATTTCGGATGGCGTCTTTGGAGACTTCCACTGCATCACTGCTTCCACCTTTGCCGGATCGACCATAATCCCATCCGGATTAACCACGTGACCCAAGAACTGAACTTCACACAACCAAAATGCGCACTTGGAGAACTTGGCGTACAATTTCTTCCTTCTCAACGTCTCTAGTACTTCTCGAATGTGACCGGCATGTTCTATCTCACTTTTTGAATAAATCAGGATGTCATCAATAAACACGATCACTGATTTATCCAACATCGACCGACACACTCGGTTCATCAAATCCATAAAAGCAGCCGCCGCATTGGTCAACCCAAAAGACATGACAAGAAACTCGTAATGACCATAGCGCGTACGAAAAGCTGTTTTAGGGATATCCTGCTCCTTCACCTTCAGTTGATGGTAACTCGATCGAAGATCTATTCGTGAAAACCAACTAGCACCCTGAAGTTGATCGAACAAGTCATCGATTCTCGGAAAGGGGTATCTGTTCTTCACCGTCAACTTGTTCAGCTCACGGTAGTCGATGCACATCCTCACACTACCGTCTTTCTTCTTCACAAATAGGACCGGAGCACCCCAAGGCGAGATACTCGGTCTAATAAACCCCTTATCCAACAGCTCTTGCAACTGCTCCATCAACTTTTTCATTTCCGTCGGGGCCAATCGATACGGTGCCTTGGCGACAGGTTGAGCACCCGGTATCAGGTCAATCTGGAACTCGATCTCTCGGTCAGGTGGCAATCCCGATAAGTCTTCCGGGAACACGTCTGGAAAATCACACAACACCAGAACATCGGATAGTTGTGGTGTTGGCTTTTCTACATCTTTTACATAACATAAGTAGGCACTGCACCCACGCCTCATACATTTTCCCACCACAGCCATTGAGATCACCTTCGGAGTCGTAGTAACCCGATCACCATAAACTGTCACTGAACCACCGGCGGGCGCTGTCAATTGAATCATCTTCTTACGACACACGATGTTCGCCTCAAAGTCCGCCAACCAATCCATCCCAAGCACCAAATCGAAACCACCTAAAGTCATAGCGAAAGGTCTAACCGGAAATTTATGGCCCTCCAATTCAACATCACAACCCTCTATCACCTCAGAGATCCTAGTAGACTTACCTATGGCAGTTTCTACATCGAAAGGCATATCAATACGTCTACTACTAACAGGTAGCTTAGTACAGAAGGCTTTAGAAATAAAACTCCTACTGGCACCCAAATCAAATAATACAGAGGCTAAGGTTTGGTTCACCAAAAACGTACCGGACACAACATCAGGGTCCGTCCTAGCCTCTTCTTGTGTCATCGTGAATGCCCTGGCCTTTGCCCTCGGTTCTTCTCCTCCCGTCTTCTTCGCCCCTGAGCCCTCAGCCCTCGACTTTTTGCAGTCTCTGGTCATATGACCACTTTCCCCACAGTTAAAACACTTGCCCATCCGGCAATCCTTGGCCATATGCCCTGTCTTCAAAAGCTTGAAGCAGATGTTGGATCCCCACTTGCACTCCCCCGAGTGCTCTCTTCCACATTGGCCACACTTCCTCAACCCTGCTCCTGACGTGACCACACGGCGGTCGTCTTCCCTTGTGTTCTTATTACTTGTCGAGGTATCACCTTGACCAAACCTCTTCCCCTGCCAACTTCTCTCACCACCTCCCTTCTTACTAACCTCATCCTTCACCACCCTTGCCCATTCATCATACAATCTCCCCGCCAGATCCACTGCCGACCTAAAGGTGCTCGGTCGGGCAGTAATCAGATGTTTGCGGATGTCAGCCGGCAGCCCCTGAATATACCGGTTGATCTTGCGAGACACCGGCGTTACCTGGTCAGGCACCATTCTCACCATGTCATTAAACTTGGTAGTGTACTGTTGGTGGGTCATCGTCCCTGCCTCCAACTGCAGGAACTCTCTCTCAACCTTGTCCATTTCCCGACGAGGACTGAAGTCCTCGATCACCATCCTTCTTAACACGGCCCACTTCATCTTCCATATGGCCCTGCTACCCTCGGCTTGGACTATATTGTCCCACCAGCACGAAGCCGAACCCGTAAAAGAGTGGGTAGCAAACTTCACCTTCTTGTCCTCCTGGCAATCACTAATATCGAGGACAGCCTCCATTTCTCTCACCCATTGGTGAGCATCAGCTGCCGTGCCAGAACCATCAAAAGTAGGGGCTTGCACCTCATAAATGCCCCGTAGTTACAACCTCATGTTGTCTCCCTTACCTGCCCTTCCTCCTCTTCCTCTTCATCATCAGATAGAACCGTTTCCGGCTCTTTTTGTTGTTGTCTCCCTGAGGATCGATTCCTATCTCTTCTTTCACCTTCCCTGACAGCCTTAATCACTTCGGTCACTACAAACGGTAAGATCGTCTGCATGACCTGGTGCACCTCCTCAACTACTACCTCTTTCACCGAGGCTCTCAAATTGGCGCTTTCTTCTGCATCCTCCTGATGAGGGGTCTCGGTTTCCTCATGAACTACCTTCTCTACCCTAGGGCTTCCTCTCGTGGCATGAGGTTCAGTACCACGTCCACCACCACGTGAAGCTTTAGATGATCTACCACCGACCATCTTCTATCACACTGAAAGATTCAAATACCAACACGGTCATTCAAGGAAATAGCTCAGTTTATGTCAAGTATAGTAAGTCCCTAATTACAGTGGCCAGTTGTGATTAGCCACTTACTTTACTCTTCGCACCCCGAGCATTACCTGTCCTGACTACATTAGTATCTAAGTCTAACAGTAACACATACATCACATAACATGTGCACGTAATGCTGGTTAACTCTTAAGAAAATACCTGATGGCACGCAGCTACTCAGATGGCATTCTTCCCCTTTCTGTCCCATTTTCAGTTTAAGTTTAGGTTTATTTTTTTATTTATTTTTTTTGAAAATTTACACGTTTTACTTAAACTTTTGCTCTGATACCAACTTGTAAGGCCCCGCTCCCGGGCACCTTACGGTTGGTCATTCATCGCACATAAAACATACATTTGATATACACCCATAAACATCTTAGATAAACAACATATGTTAAGTAATATAACGTAAGGGAATTAATAAGAAATACATTCTCATTTCATCATAAAAGCTTTTACATCGTTGTCTTGAATACAAAATACAAGCTTTCGTTACATTACCTAACTTTACTATGATTGCCGCGAAAGCATATGAAACCGAGGATTTCATAAGTAATCCCCGTTATGTGAATCCTCAACAATCATAGGGTCATAAACAGTGACCTCTAGTATAGAAATATAAAAATTTTTCATCATAAAGAAGATTCCTTAAGTAATCCCGTTTATGGGAATCCTCAAGAAATCTTGCACTTGCATGCAACATAATGTGTTGCGTGCATTATGGGCCCACAACACATGACGTTGCAGCATTATCAAAAGGAGAATGTCATCCCAAAAGAGCTGAGTAGCCGCTTCGTGCCATCCCCAGCAACACTACCTGCCAACTGGAAACACATAAAAAGTCAGCGTTGCTGAGTGAGTTCTAGTTTTATAATAAACATGCTTTCTTTTCGTTAAAACCATTCCTTTCTTTATACGTGATCATACATCATACATACATGTAGATAATATTTTTATTATCTCTTTCATTCATTCATTTTTTACATCTTTATCGTTCAGTTCTCATTTGGATCTTGTCAGGCTTTACCCAATTCATGGCACGTAGCGATGATTACTGTGGTCGAATGACAAGGATCCCGTTTCATCTTTTCTTGCACATTGGATAACCTTTGCACCACTACCGTATGCTATACCTCGATCAGTCTTAGATACCGGGCCGAAGTCATAAAATGAACAACAAAACGTATGCCACGGTACTAGAGGTAAGCTGTAGGGGTACCATACATATGGTCAATCTCCAAGAAGAACCCGTTCACCTTATCCAATGCTTGCAAGAAATCTTTCGTTCGTTCATTCATTAATGCATGTATTCATCATCTTATTACCCATTCATTTGTTCATTAATACATGCATTCATCGTCGTGTTCCTCTTTCATTATCTTTCACTTTACGTTACATAATACTTTATTCATTCACTTTCATAGTTCGTAAAGTTTTGGAAAGATAATCATGCATAATCGTAAGGAACATACACATATCATACATTCATCATCATACCAAGCATCACACACATATGGTATACCATAGGTATACCCATGCAACATCATCATCATCATCATGCCTAAGTTACTCGTCTACCCAAATAAATCAGGTCTTACTAGACTTATAGCCGCATTTCACATTCTGGCTCACCCGCATTAGTCTGACCATCTGCATTAGTCAATACGGATGGGTAATACCTTATCCGCATTAGTTGCCCATCCGCATTGGTCAATACGGATGAGGAATGTCTTACCTGCATTTCCTGAAGTTGTCCGCATTGGCCAATGCGGCTAAGTTGCCTTGATCATTTTCTTTTTATTGGGACAATGCGGATGAGGCATTGCCCGGCCCGCATTTCCCTTAGCCTCCCGCATTGGTTAATCCGGTTGACTGCCTTAGTCTCACTCCGGTCATCCGCATTGGCTAATACGGTTGATCAACTTAGCCACATTTGCTTTGGCAGTCCGCATTGGACAATACGGTGGATCGTGACAACCTGCAACTTAACCTCTACTATGCTCGTATCTCATTCATCAGCTTAACACTTCTATAGCACAGAATCATCACATTGTTCATTCAGAACCACTTAAATGTCATGTATACTAATCTAGACATACATTAACAATATACCTATGAACATACATACGTGAAACATATATATCTGTTTTGGAACGTTCGCACCAGCTTCCCTAACAGACCGTATACTCATATACATACACATATAGGTACGGGGTAACACCCGCAACTCGAAAACTGTTTTAAAATTTGTTTCATCCCCAAAATCGTTCGAAAATGCATAAAAGAAGGGGTCTTAGAACTCACATTGTGTTGCTGGGTGTGGCTTCTTCAAAATCGGTCGCCGTGGAACCCAGTACCTCGAATCTGTCTTCTTCTTCTTCTTTTTGTTCGTTCTTCAGCTTTCGTGGTTTGCTCTTTCTCTCTCTAAAACTTTTGCTGATTTGGGGTTGTGAGAAAAGAGTGGGCAGCCATCCCTATGTATATCAGATATTTCTCTTTTCTTTGTACTTTTACACAAAACCCCCTTCTACTTTCTCTTTCTTTTCCATTTTCCTCCAAAATTCTTTCTTTTCTTTTCTTCTTATTATTTCTCTTCGTCTAATCAAAATTTCAGGTGTTACAGTTTAACCATAATTACAAAGAAAAATATGTACACCAACATAGCCTTATATTAAAGTGACGTAATATAGTGTAAGTAACATTTGATAATGTAGTTAATGTAATTAATGAAAATTGATGTTAGTTTAATGTAATTTATGTAATGTAATTGTTGTTATTTTATGATTAGTATGCTCAATATAACCTATCTTAAGCCATTTAAATGCTATAAACTTGATGTTAAGAAATATTATATTTGTTATTTTATAATAATACGTAAGAACTGAGTACTTATTACAACACGAAAATGTTGTAAGTAATGTAATTAAACTACACTAATGTGTTTGTTACATTAACCAAGAACATAAGTTGCGCTACTGACATGAATTTAGATGCATTAAGTTATTACATTACATTGTAGTAACTTACATCACATTACATTACATTTACTTACATTACATGTTATCATATTACATTACAATTAAATTACATTTTATATTACATTATATCTTAAACTAATGTAATGTAATCGGTGTAACATTTATATAATGTTGATGTCAATTAATCTTAGGGGATTCTAAGTGCTCTTATATTGTTACATCAAATTACATTACGTGTCACTAACAATACATTATTTTGATGTTAATGAAAATACAAGATACACATTTTTCTATATAATACACCCACTTTAGATAATTTTTAGTTAGGGTGATGTAATATAGTGCAAATAACATAAGATAATGTAAACAAGGCAACGTAATTTGTAAAGTAATTTAAATAAAATTTGATTTATTTTAATGTAATGTACATACGTAACTGTTGTTAGTTTATGCTAAGAAAGTGTAATGTAATCTATCTTATTTCATTGGATTATTGTAATTTGATGTTAAGAAATGTTAGATTTGTTATTTCACAAGAATACGGAAGTATTGAGTAATAATTACAACATGAGAATGTTGTAAGTAATGTAATTTAACAACATTGATGTATATATTACCTTAACAAATAATATAAGTTGTACTACTAACACGACTTTAATGACATTAAGTTATTACATTATACTACATATTTTTCACCAATGTAATATTTTTACTTTAACAATCTGCTACTAGTTTAATGACATTAAGTTATATTTAATGTTAGCTATTTTTAAGTAGACCAATGTTATATTTTTGCTTTACATAACTTTTATACATAACCCCATTTTGTAATTTTAGGATACCCTAGTGTAGCATGTTACTTTATAATCTTGGTTAGACACACCGTATCTTACACTTCATTCTTTTTGTCATTTCTCGTTTGATTTTCTTTATAGTTTCATCTTGATCATGTTTTAATCTGTAACTTCAACTAAAAATGTCACACCCTCAAAATCCACGAGTGGAGTTTTACCGCGAGGCGTGTGAACAAACCAGGATCACAGTCAATAGTTACTCAGAACGACTCTATATGCCATGTTTAAAAATAAACCAAACCAAAGTTCAAACTTTAAAAATCATGCGGAAGCGTTTTGTAAACAAGACAAACCCAAAGTATGAAAATGCATCATATGGCAAAACATGCGCCAACCAATTGTTTAAAAACCCACAATGTAAAGATAAGCAAATGTGTCATTGTTTAAGTATTAGAAAGCATGCTTGACTCGTGCAGTGCTCCTACTGGCAATCCGGATTATCGACCTGAGAATAGCATATTAAAAAGTCAACACAATGGTTGGTGAGTTCAAGAGTTTGCGTTTAAACATAACAGTTTAATAATTGTGATATATATAAGCATGTGTAACAGATAGCTAGTCTATTAACAATAGACATTAATTCATAGTGATTTCGCAATTGAAGCAGACTGTGATATATATTGCCTCCTGTCATGACATACCATGTCGTGACAAATGTTCATAGGACAAATTGCACCCGGTTGACCTCGAGTCACACAGGTGGGGCTCGTCAGACCCAGTAGTACTACCCAAGTTTCCCCGCCATTCAATATTAACAATTCGAAAGTGTGAGGACTTTATCATGGTAAACAACACTATATTAATATCATACACATCTTAAATATGTAAAGCGTTTGAAAAGTTACAAGTATGCTATCTCCCCCAAAAGAGGTTAAGTAAACAGTGGGGCATGAACTCACCTGATACACGTATTGAGTACTCAGAGTTTACTTGAAAGACAAAGTGAACAGTCAACCCTCAGAGGTTACCTAGATCATGTAAGTACATGAGTATGTGTAAACAGAGAATATGCGAAACCCTAAGGGCACTACAACCAAAGACTTAAGGTTTAGAAGGATAGACATGTTTGACCCAGTTGACCCGTTTGACCCGTTGGTGACATTATGTGTTGTAAACCATTTAAACAAACATGATCATATATTATACATGGCTAACACTCCAATGAATCACATATGATGCTACATTCCCAATGCATTGCTTAGATCATCATACTATGTAAATATCATACAAGTTATGTAAGTCATTAACATCTAACATGCTCAATGTATCCATAACACAACTAGTGCATCGTATAAAGGTCAAATCATGCATAACCTACTTATATGACCTATAACCATGAGTTAGCATATACGGGTCAAAACAGATAATTTACCAAATAATCATCCATACTAACCACAACACATTCAACATGTCCATTACATACAACATACATCAACATGATTGATTTCCAGTCCCAATCATAATATCCTAGTTACTAGTCAACATTCAATACCATATTTGATCATCAAAGTACATAAATCACATAATAACCAAATAGACATTCCATACAACCTAATTAACAGGTTCTACCATGTTAGGCGTCCACAACAAGCATTCTAGCATGATCCTAATGCCATGAACATGTCCAATTCCCAATATCCAAGGTTCATCCAAAATAAAGTTTCCCTTTTGGGAAAGTATATCCCAAAGTCTACTAAACACCTAATGTACACATAATTCATCAATAATATACAATTTCAAGTTCATAACAACATCTAACCATGATCAACGACCTCCAACTATCATAATTAAACAATCATCATAGATAAAAGTTTCTACTTTTGGCAAGATATGAACAACAACATTCATTCTAAGATTTCTAGCATTCATATCAACAATCTAGCATCTAATCATCATCATAAACACATCCATAACATCAATTCATCAACAATTCATCATATCATGCAAAATAAAGTTACTATTATTAGTAACCTATGAACAACGCCTTCAATTCACCAATTTCTTGCAAAATTCATGTTTTGTAGTATTAATACTTTCTAATTAACATCTTAACAACATCAAACAACTATCAATTCCAAATAATCAACATCAATTCCGAACTAGGGTTCATCTAGACTCAAAACCCATGAACAATTCAACACTAACGTATCATTCTTGCATAATCGACGTTAAACAACAAGCATACTACCTGACTAACATGTTAACATCAACAAAACATCAAAAATCGACATCATCATGAACCCATTCGAACCTAGGGCTTCGGCCAACATGAAAATCCCACAAAAAACATCAAAAACTAACCTTCTAAACGTGTAATGGCTTGAAATCAATGTTTCTAACTTTTTCTATTGCTTGTACTTGATCAAATATGTGAGTTCTTGGCTTGTATTTGGCTGAAATCGCAGGTTGAGGGGATGGGATTGATGTTTGCGGCCGATGGGGTGTGGGTGGGGGGTTTAGGGTTATTTTGTTTAATTATTTTTCACTAATTACCCATTTAACCCTTGCATTTTGTATTTTATAAAATTTAAGCTTTTAAACTCCTTGTAAGGTGTCTTTGAGTTAAAAATATAAACATATAACTAATGGTAACACTTATATGTTTTTATTTTATAAAAACACAAGACATACGCATTAACACACGCGTTTCCACGTTACGCGATAAAATTAATCGTTAACATTTAAATCGCGTAAACACATAAGCATAACACAATAATCATCTAATCCACTAGATTATTATTAATTCAACATTATTAATTATTATTAGGTCACCAACGTCAAACGACAACTAGTGTGTGCTTACGACACGTGTATGCAAAACTTAACGGAACTAACGGAGTTTGGTAACGGAAAATTACCGGATGTCACATTATCCCCATGTTGAAAGAATTTTCGTCCCGAAAATTGCGTTACATGCTGAGAGTGTTCCATCACTGATCTACTACATTGGCACACAGAAATCGAAATATAGTGAGTTTTGGATGAGTTGTCACATCATCCCCATGTTGAAAGAAATTTCGTCCCGAAATTTAAATCAATACCTTTGTCTGCAGGCATCGTCTCGAATAGTTGAGGATACTTAAGCTTCATTTGATCTTCACGTTCCCAAGTGAATTCCGGTCCACTTCGCGAGTTCCAACGAACTTTGACTATGGGTATCTTGCTTTGCTTATGTGTTTTCACCTCACGATCCATCACCTCGACTGGTTCTTCGATAAAGCGTAATTGTTCATCCACTTGAACATCCTCTAGTGGTACAATTAGTGTTTCATCAGATAGGCACTTCTTCAGATTTGAAACGTGAAACACATTGTGGACTCCACTCAGCGAATCAGGTAGGGCTAGTCGATAGGCCACGGGACCTATTCTTTCCAATATCTCAAATGGTCCAACATACCTCGGATTCAGCTTTCCTCGCTTGCCAAACCGAACTACACCTTTCCACGGTGAGACTTTCAATAAGACCTTGTCGCCAATTTGAAACTCTAGAGGTTTCCGTCTCTTGTCAGCATAACTTTTCTGTCTGTCTCGCGCTGCAGCCATACGATTCCGTATCTGCACCATCTTCTCAGTGGTTTCATGTATTAGTTCGGGACCCGTTAGTTGACTATCTCAATTTCAGCCCAGCAAACCGGTGATCGACACTTTCTCCCATACAAAGCCTCGAAAGGTGCTGCCTGTATACTAGTGTGATAACTGTTATTATAGGAAAATTCCACCAAAGGTAGGTGAACTCCCCAGTTGTTCCTGAAATCAATCACACAAGCACGTAGCATATCCTCCAAAGTCTGTATGGTACGCTCACTCTGGCCATCAGTTTGTGGATGATAAGCAGTACTCATATCCAATCGTGTACCCAGAGATTTTTGTAGTGATTGCCAGAAGTGTGACGTGAAAGCATCACGATCAGAGATAATCGAGATCGGTACACCGTGTCTCGAAATGATTTCCTTAAGATACAATCAAGTTAATTTCTCCATCTTATCCAATTCCTTAAATGCAAGGAAGTGAGCGGACTTCGTCAATCGATCCACAATAACCTATATTGTGTCACAACCAGTATTAGTCTGGGGTAATTTAGTGATATAATCCATAGAAATTTGTTCCTATTTCCACATTGGTATCTCGGGTTGCTGTAACAGTCCGGATGGTTTTTGGTATTCCACCTTTACATTCGAACAGGTCAAAAACTTGCTCACATACGTAGCTACATCCGCCTTCATGTTAGGCCACCAGTAGTGCGCCTTTAGATCATGGTACATCTTGTCAGATCCAGGATGTATAGAGTACTTGGACTTGTGTGCCTCGCTCACAACCAAATCCCTCAGATTTCCATAGACAGGCACCCAAAGTCTATCCATGAAGTACCTAATTCCATCCTCTTTCACTACCAATTGTTTATCCATTCCCTGTAATGACTCAGAACTAACATTTTCCTCTTTCAAGGCTTTTATTTGTGCTTCCTTAACTTGTTCAGGCAGATGGGTACTGATTGTAAGCTGCAAGGCTCGTACCCGCCTGGGTTTAGCTGTTTCTTTTCGGCTTAAGGCATCAGCAACCAAGTTCGCCTTTCTAGGATGGTACTTGATAGCGCAATCATAATCATCCAGAAGTTCCACCCAACGTTGTTGCCTCATATTCAACTTCTTTTGCTCAAAGATATGTTGAAGACTCTTGTGATTGGTGTAGATAGTGCATTTGGTACCGTACAAGTAATGTCTCCAATCTTTAAGGCAAAAACCACTGCACCCAATTCCAAGTCGTGGGTGGTATAGTTCTTCTCGTGAATCTTCAGTTGTCTCTAGGCGTAAGCTATTACTTTATCTCGCTAAATCAGGACACATCCCAATCCTTGAATGGATGTGTCACAATACACCACGAAATCATCTGTTCCCTCTGGCAGTGCCAATATCGGTGCACTACAGACTTTCTGTTTTAACAGTTGGAAAGCCGCCTCTTGACTTTCACCCCATTTGTATGTTGTCCCTTTGTGGGTCAAGGCTGTGAGAGGTTGTGCAATCTTAGAAAATCCCTCTATGAATCATCGGTAATACCCTGCTAATCCAAGAAATTGCCTTATCTCACTCGGTGTCTTGGGTATAGCCCAATTCTTTATCGCTTCAATCTTGGTAGGATCAACATGTATACCCTTCTCATTAACAATGTGACCTAGAAATTGCACTTCGCGTATCCAAAAGTCACACTTGGAGAATTTAGCTTACAGTTGCTCATTCTTCAATAGTTCCAGGATTAATCGTAGATGCTCTTCATGGTCCTCCTTGGTCCTAGAGTATATCAGTATGTCATCGATAAACACAGTAACAAACTGATCGAGATAGGGTTTGCACACGTGATTCATGAGGTCCATGAACACCGCAGGTACATTAGTCAACCCAAAAGGCATGACTAAGAACTCATAATGACCATAACGAGTACGTAACACAGTTTTGGAGATGTCTTCTTCTCGACTCTAAGTTGATGATATCCAGACCTCAAGTCGATCTTCGAATAATAGCTTGATCCCTGAAGCTGATCAAATAAATCGTCGATATGAGGTAGAGGATATCAGTTCTTGACTTTGACTTTGTTTAACTCCCTATAATTGATGCACATTCGAAACGTGCCATCTTTCTTCTTAACAAAAAGGACAAGGGCTCCCCAAGGTGATGTGCTAGGTCGTATAAAGCCCTTATCTAAAAGCTCCTGAAGTTGGGATGACAACTCCTGTAGTTCGTTCAGTGCTAATCGATAAAGTGCTCTAGCAATCGGGCCTGCGTCGGGAGTCAATTCAATTTGGGATTCCACTTGATGATGAGGTGGTAGTCCAGGAAGATCCTCTAGAAACACCTCTAGAAAGTCTCGTACCACGGGGATGTCCTCAATTTTTCTTTCCTCTGGTTGCTTATCGGTGACGAGTGCAAGAATAGCCAAATGACCTTTTCACAATAACTTTTGTGCTTTCATGTAAGAGATAATGCCTATCACTGCACCACTCCTATCGCCTCTGACTATAAGGATTTCGCCACCAACAGGAATTCGTATGATTTTCTCATGACATATGACTTCCGCTTGCTTGTTAGAGAGCCAATCCGTGCCTACCACAACGTCAAAACTTCCTAGTGTAACAGGCATAAGATCTATAGCGAAAGTATGACCAGCGAGCTCTATCTTACAATCTCTAAGGATGTGTGTCACATGGATCTGTTTACCGTCGGCCAATTCTATGGTGTATTTGGATTCTAAAGCAGAAGGGATATCACTTAGGAGACTACAATAACGTTAAGGATATGAAACTCCTATCGGCTCCAGTATCAAACAGTACTGTAGCAAAACATCCATTGATAGAAAACCTACCAGTAACAGTTGTAGGGTCATTTAGAGCCTCACCTGAGCCAATGACGAAGGCTCTCCCTTTGGCTCCATTGTTGTTACCACCATTTCTATTGCCGTTTCCATCATTCTTGTTGTTGTTGCCTTGGTTGTTGTTGTTTTGGCCATTGCCACTACCGTTTTTCCTCAGCTAGGGGTAGTTTCGCCTGTAGTGCCCCTCCTTCCAACACTCAAAACAGCCCTTGGGAGTCTCTTGAGGTTGATGTGGCTTCTTAACCAACTCACCACAGCAATCCTTGGCTATGTGTCCCATTTTACCACACCGCTAACACTTGAAATTGTCACATCTTCCCATATGATGATAGTTGCACCATGTGCACCTCGGTTGTTTACCACCGTAACTGCTTGGTCCTTGATTGTTCGAAGCTGACTTGTTGAAATTACGATTGTTATCGAACCTCCTTTGTTGTTGATGCGGTTGTTGTTGTTGAGGTTGATGTTGACCACCGGACGATGATGATTTATTGTTGTTGTTGTTGTTGTTGGTAGCATCCCACTTCCTCTTGTTATCGGGCACGCTCGCCATAGCGCCCCGTTTTGGTAACCATCCTTGCTCTATAGCTTCGTCAGTCAGTTTGTGGTCTAGGCGAATAGCTTGTTGAATAGTAGCTGGGTTGGAGGAAGTCACCATACTCCTAATCTCGTGCACCAATCCCCGAATGTAGTGTTCCACCCGCTTGTGCATCTCTTTTACCATTCCTGGGCAGAGTGTGGCCAGTTCATGAGTTCTAGTGGTTTATGCCTCAATTTTTGAACCCTGCATCTTCAGTTGCCAGAATTCCATTTCCAGCTTTTGTACTTCACTTCGAGGACAGTACTCCTCGGTCATCATTTCTTTAAACTCATTCCAAGGGAGTTCATTTGCCATGGCTTGCCCTAGCATCTGCACTTGAGCGTTCCACCAGGAAAACGCAACACCATCCAACTTTCCAGTAGCGTATTTCACCCGGTCGGCTGGTGGGCAGTTACAGTTTGAGAAAACGGACTCCATCTTCTCAAACCACCTTACCAACCCTACAGCTCCCTCAGTTCCACCGTAGGTGTGTGGCTTACAGTCCATAAAGGACTTGTAAGTACACGCTGGTGGTCTTGCTTTAACACGATAAACAACCCTTTTGATGTAACTTTGATGTAACTTTCCATTATCGTTTACCTGCTGGCTGTCCTGCTTGGGCAGCAGCTACCGCTGCTTGAACTTGTTCGTTGATTAAGGCAGCTAATTCCGTAGAGGTCATATTAATAGTATCGGGGCCTTGATCACCGGTGCCACGTCCACGTCCATGCCCTTGTCCTCGACCACGTCCACGTCCTCGGGCGTCCATTATTCACTTTACATTCACAAATACAATAATGAGTAACATCAAACATATTTATCTCATTGAAGTATAGTAAACATTAAGAAAGTAATGAATCATCACAACCACAACATTCTTAACAAAAATGATAACCAAGATAAATAAATTTTAAATAGGTCACAATGTATTCACCAATGTCAAAATTTAAGTTTGCCGTTCGGGTGGGGAAACAACCCTTTCCACATAGGTTCCAAAAGAAAGAAACGCTACATAGTCCAAGTCATTTAAAGGAAATAAAATAGAATCAATCAACTATATCTGAACTGTCACTGTCATCTTCCATCTCCACATGTTCTTCTTCAGGTTCTTCCTCAGGTTCCTCTTCTGGTTCCTCCTCCTCCTCAGGGGCCTCCACAGGAGTAGGAGCTATGGCGATTTGAAGCGCCGCCAACTGGGCTTCTAAAGCAGCAATCCTATTGTCGACTGTTTCGTCGCGCTTCTCCCGTGCGGTAATGCGTCCACTAAGCGTCTGGTAACCGTCCCGCATTTTGTAACACCCCTCCAAGGTCTTACCGTGTTTTACCTCTAGTGCATCCAGCTGGTGTCGTAGTTTGTACACCTCGTGCTGTAGTGTACAAACGTCACCCGTGAGTCACCTGACTCGGTGCTGCTCCCTATCCAGTGTCGCCACCAATGTAGCAATCACCTGCTCATTGGACTGTACCGTCCGTGGGAGTGAAGGTAGTGGTTGTTCGGTGTTGGTTCTAGTCCTAGGTCTCGGTGTAGGTACACGTTCCCTATACATGATATGATCCACGAACTCAGGATAGAAACTCCAGTCTCGTGGAGGATCGCGCTCCATTAGGGAAAATGGTTGATCCCAGTCAAACTCTCCTTGTGGGTAGTTCAATCGAGGCCAGTCACGCCCATTGTCAGGTACTAGTCCAGGAGGTGGGGACTCAGATCGGGTAGGTGATGCCGGTCGCTTACCAGATGCTCTCGATGATGATGCCATGCTGCAGAGAGTGTGATGTATATGCCAATGAGTGTACAGTAGAGAAATCAGGAACAAGTAACTAACTAACAGTGTCCGGTTATAGTCTAGTGTGTATGCGACCTAGTTCTCTATAACCAATGGCTCTGATACTAATCTTTCACACCCTCAAAATCCATGTGCGGAGTTTTACTATGACATCCGTCATCAAAACAGGTGTGCTGACCATTAACTTTGACTTTTGGACATTGACCTTGATTAATATGGGCTTGACTTGAAGGCTAACCCAATGTTAACTTGATCTGTGAAAAGTTTACTAGATAACTGTGGACATGTAAAGTGCAAAAAATTGAACGTTCTAGGCTTGATGTGTGCTAATGGGCCTAGGACTGGTGCAGGGTTTTAGACACTAATGTTTGCATAGGGTGATGTTATGGTCATGGACTGGGTCATGGACTGACAAAAAAATGAAACTTTAGGGTTTATAAGGTCGTACGTTAGGAATCGGGCCTTGATTGGTTTTGTCCTTAGGTTGACTAATGAACCAAAGTTATATAAAAAAAACTATATCATATAGGTCATATAATAGGTCGTTACAATCGTAGAATCGTGTATAATTTGAAAACGAAAAAAATGAACGATAAGCGGAACAAGAGGACACGAAATTGGGCAAGTCGGGCCAGGGGCCCGAGGGGCCTCCCCTCCCCCTTGTTTCGGCCAAAACCCCATACGGGTTAGGCTCTTGCTCCTTTCTTTTCAATCTAGAAAACCCTAATCCTCCAAATTCCTCTCTACTCCTCGTTGTTGCCTCCATCCTCCAAGTTCTTCTTGTTCATCTACTTCCATCGATTTCTACAAGGATCAATACATTCAAGATTGAACTTTGTTCAATATCATCCATCTTCTTTCCTTCCGGTAAGAAAAATCAAGGTTTTTGATGTAGTATCTCATCTAAGCTTGTTTTAATCATTATCTATCATCTAACATCATGTTTTCTTCGTTCTTCCAATGTACGAATGAAGTATCTAGAGGAATTGGGGCGTTCTTGTGTCGGATCATCAAAGTAAGTGAAACCCTAGTTCATACATGTAAGACTCTTTGTATATATTTTGGTTGGGGTTGAAAATCCTTGAAGATATGTTCTTAATGAATGACTGAATGTAAAAATTCAGTAAAAATCGTTAATTTTATGTTAATGGCTCAATAGGAACAAAGATTAGGAAGATTTGATAGTTGAAAGGTGAATCTGAAAACCTGACAGCATACTGTGTAAAACTTGGGTCAACTTGTTCTGGACGTAACATAGTCATAACAAATCCAATTGGGTCGAAATTTTGGTCTAAATTCAAGTTCAAAGACTCCTCTGTCTAACCCAAGTCGTCTCGTGCGTTTTAGATGCCGTTTGGTCCTCCAAAGTCAGTGTCTAAGTTTAGGTGTCGAAACTGTCAAATCCGAGCAGAATGATGGGCTGTATTCGTAGGGTCATATCTTCTTTGTTCTTGACCCGTTTGAGTTGTTTCTTCTTCTGGGAGTTACTTCCATGTCTTAGCTTCCATTGACATCTATTAGGTAATGAACCGTAACCGTTTCGACCTCCAGATAATCTACACAAAACAGGTGCACGATCAGCTATTCAAGCTGAGTTTATTTTACAACTTTAAGTGATAAGAACTTGCGGATATATTATTAAATAAAAACAATGAGTGGGTTAAACAAGTAAATTTAAGATGTATATATTGTGAATAGTTAAAGTTTATAACTTATTAATAATAAGTTGGTAAAGGTTCATCAAGAGATGTTAAGGATCTAAAATATAATTATTGAACTAAATTATGAGAAGGGACTTGAGACACTAATATTAGCAATGGACTTAGAAATAGAGTTTTACCAAAAACAATAATCGTAATAAACAATAAGGGCTGGACTTCGAGGATTACACCCAACCAGGTCGGCTTGACCTTGAGTAATTCTTTTGTGTTTTGTGTTCTATAGTTATCGTGCATATTGTGGACATTGAACTTTGCTACTTTGAGGTGAGTTTCACGGCCCCGTTTTATTACAATTATTTATAAACATCAAGGGAAAAAGTATGCTCAACCCTTTTTCATGCTGTGAACTTATTCAATCTTTGGGACTGTTGTGTTTACTGTTTTGTAAGTATCTATCTAGTACATGCATGAGTTGTCTTTGTGGTTCTGTATTCACAACTATTTAACTCCAGTGTTGGAGCCGACAGACAGATGTTGATAGTACTATTGGACTGACACCCCCACCCTTGTTTGTTAGTATACTAGTTGGGACTGACAGTGGCAAGGAACGGGCCCTAAGGTGAATATGTTCCGACAAATTCTTTGTGTACGTTATAGGTTTAGTTGTGATGCTCATGCGATATTACTTGCTTATAACTGTATACAATCATGTCCTACCAAACTTTTACACATCATCAAGTTTTTATTTACTATTTAAACCTGCGAACTCACCAACAATATGTTGACCTTTTGAGCATATCTTTTTAGGTAACAATTAATGAGAATTGCTAGGGATGTTGCCTTAGCGATGACCTTAGGCTTACATCATTTAAACTTTGGATGTCTTCGACAATTGCATTTGACATTTACTTGTTATACACATTTTGATTACTTGCTCCCGGTTTATGGGACTTATTCTTATTTTGGTTTGTATGACTATATTGTCGTGGAATTGACTAACTACGACACAAGTTTCCATTGGGTCGGGTGACGTCATGACACGTTGTCTTTCATTAATTATTGCATCTCTATTAATTAACAATGTGTTATGACGATCCCGTCCGTTACATCCTCGTGTTTCCGCTATAAGCGGGGGTGTGACAGATTGGTATGACAGCCATTGGTTATAGAGAATTAGGTGGATTATCTGACCTAGACTATAACCTAAGTACCCACATGTAGTATGCATCATAGGATTATGTGTGTACTGTTATACATGTGAATGTTCTATGTGCATTATTTGTTGTGCGGTGTACTTCATCTTATATGTTATTTGTGATGTACCTCTTTGTAAAAAAATTTTTGTCATTGTATCATCGGTGCGTGCCTTAAGAAAGATTTAGGTAAGGATATCCTCTTGTTATGCGCTTAACTATTATTTGGTCTGGATTTGTAAGTGAGGCTATAAGGATTTTTAAAGGACTTAGGTTTGTAAGCCAACATTATTATATACGTCTACTGGTGATACCTATGTTATGAGTTAAATATTAGGAGATAAGCATGCTACCTAACATGAAACCAACAGACAAGAACCATGGCGTACACAGGTCAGACGACTAATTTATTGGATTTTGAAGTATACAGAATGGACTCTTTTGACTGTTCCTTACCCAAGTGAATGCTTTCTTAATCAATTCCTTTGTACAACTTTAGTTACTTAACCTTTGGTAAGTGACCATATCCTTGATTTTCCAATCATGGATAACACTCCGTACTTGACGTGATGCGTTGACACCGACAGGAGGAGCCAGGAGTGACCATGCAAAGCAAATTACCATTACGGGTGCACACGTAATTGCAATTTGCAGTGCATGCGAAATCTAGCAAACCCTTTCGTGAAATAATGTCATAGTTAGTACGAATCTTCCATTCTATACATGGGACATTGGAGTTCATGCTCTTATGATAATCAATAATGTGGAAACATCTATCTCCTTTATCTTTTCATAACTACAAATCAATATTAGGCATAATGGGAATCATAATGTGAAATTCTAGCCGAGTAGCTATGAGGAGTCACACCCCCTTTTGTTTCTGTAATCCTTGAAATTGACTACATGTTCAAGTTTACTTGGTCTTTGAAAAGTTGAAGTAGAGAAGTGAGACTCCTGCATCTATGTTGCTTTGTTCATATAGATCTTAAGACTTGGGGCAATGGTTATTTGAAAGTTTGAGCATTACATTTGATGGAATGAGCGGATATCATATAACTAGTTTAAGCGTCAATCTTGGTATATCGTTGGTATGGTGAGAACGCTGCGGGGAACCCTATATATAAACACTTTTGGTATACTAAGGATGTGCTTGAACTGGGTTATGTGATGATCCTTACGGTTTGAAGTTGGACATTGTAGGACTCATAACGTGGAAGGAAATGGTACTGAAAGCACAACTGGTTGTATGTACATGAGCTCATGACGTGCAAGCCAAATTAGTACAATGGGAAAGTTAGAGCAACAACGCTGACCCGTTGCATTGAAAAAAAATTAGAACAGATGTAGACATCGAAATCTGTGCTGAGAATCAAAAGACAAATTGTTTAGTTTGTTCATCGGTGGGCGAAGAACTAGCATAGTAGAATGCCCAAACACTAGCTCGAGGTATGGATGTTGTAATGGCCATGAACTTGGATGAGCTTAAAGGATTGGTAACCGAGGAGTACTACCTTGTAGATTAGATGGACAAGTTAGATCTTGTGTCTTGGAATCATGTAATGGTATGATGTTGTTATGAAGCCCATACCTACCAATTCCATAGCTGACAAAGCTGGTGCCATAATTATGACACATAAATCAAATAAGGGTTGAGGGCACATCAGGGGGCTGGTTCCATAGTCATGGAATGATGGCCGCTACTACACCCCTAACCAGTTAGAGTGCAATACTGAAGACATATACTTTGGTCGATAAGATGGTCGTATTAGACCTTCGAGAAAGCAAGTGAGATGGACTGTGTTGTTCTAGTAGTGGATCATGCCTTTAGAGTAGATCATATACGCTTGAGACTTGGTAGCTTTGATCAGGCCGTGCGGACAGATTGGTTAACAAGGAATAGGGCTGAGAACATCGGCGGCGAGAAGACTGCTCACATGTTATAGTCAGACGGTGAGACAGTGGACGTACATGGAAAGAGATCAAAAGAGGACAAGATGCAGATCGTGAGCATGAAGACAGAGGATTAAGAATTAGATGACATACTTGTTAGGTGAGACTTAGGAAGTGTTTCAAGGGGATGTGGCATAATTGCCTCCTTCCCAACAGGTGGACTTTCGGATTTACCTGGTATCTAACGCGGTGCATGTCGCTATGGCTCTTTATCACATAGCATCTTTAGGGATGCAAGATCTATCTAATCAACTTCAGGAGTTGTTAGATAAGGGTTTTACTTGACCTAGTCACTCACCATAGGGAGCCAGTGTTTTTTTTAGTGAGAGAAGAATGGATCCTGTAGGACACATATGGACTAACGAAAGCTGATTAAGCTAGCGGTCAAGAACCGGTACCCTTTATCGAGGATAGATGGCTTATTCGATCAGCTTCAAGTATCGACGTACTTTTTGAATATCAATATCCATTCGGATATCATAAACTTAGAGTAAATAGGGATGACATACCAGAAGAAACATTAGAACTCGTTACGAACATTACGAGTTCCTAGTTATGCCTTTTAGACTAACAAATGCACCTACGGTGTTTATGGACCTGATAAATCAGGTGTGCAAGCCATACCTGGATAAATTTGTCATAGTGTTCATTAAGGGTATCCTGATTTATTTGAGGACAAGGGAGGATCATGAGAAACATGTGAGGACAGTTCTAGGATTATTAAGAAAGGAGAAATTATATGCTAAGTTCTCCAAGTGTGTGTCGTGACTTCGAGAGGTAAAGTTCCCTGGATACGCTAAGTTCTCTAAGTGCGAGTTTTGGCTTCGAGAGCTGAAGTCGTTGGACATGTGGTGAATAAGAAAAGAATTCATCTAGACCATGGTAAATCGAGACGATTAAAAACTATAAGGCGCCTAAGATGCCCTCATAAATCTGACAGTTCTTAGGATTGGTGGCTATTATTGGGGAATTATTGAAAACTTGATGAAGATTGCTCAACCTCATACGATGTTGGACCTAAAATAGTAGGGAATTTGATTGGGGTTCCAAGCAAGAAGAGACATTTCTAAACGTGAGGGTCAAGTTATGTGACGTACCAATCTTGGCATTTTCTAAAAGGTCAGCTGGAGTTGCTGTGTAATTAGATGTATCACACCAAAGACTGGGCTATCACTGATGTAAAAGGGTAAAGTGATTGCTTATGCGTCATGACAACCCAGGAGTCATAAGAGGAACTACATCTCCCATGATCTAGAGTTGGGTGCGGTGATCTTTGCTCGTATGATCAAAAGAGATTACCTGTGAGTACCAAGTGGGTCATCCATATTGACCACAAGAGTCTTCAGCTCATATATTTTTTTTAAAAAAAAGGGGAACTGGAGAAGAGATAGACATGTTAGATTAAGTTGTTCAATGACTGCAACTATGAAATCCAGTATCACTCAAGAAAGGCAAATATGGTTGTCAATGTGTTGAGTCGTAAAGAAAAGAATCAAACCCGTGAGTGTCAGTTCATTAGGAATGATGATTTATTTGAGTATCAAAACCCACATCATTGCTACTCAAGTTGAATTAATGAGGAGACTGAATGTGCAGGATGAGGCTTTTGGAAATCTGGACAAATCGTTTGTACAAAAGCACGATGGAGGATTGTATTTTATTGAGTGGATTTGGTTTCATTTATCGGGAATGTGTAGTCAATAGTGTTGGATGGGGCATACAAGTTTAAGTAAACTATTCATCATGGTGCTAATAAGAGGTACCATGATCTTAAGGACTTGTATTAGTGGTATGGAATGAAAGGGGACATAGCAGGCTATGTATGCAAGTGGTTGACTTATTCAAAGCTAAAGTCAGGGCATCAAAGGCCACCGGGCCTTTTGCAACAACCTGAGATTCTAGAAGGAAAGTGGGAAAACATTACTATAGACTTCATTAAGAAGCTACTAAGAACTAGTAGTGGGCACAATTTGATTTGGAACATTGAGGATCGAATGACCAGATCTGCCTAGCTTCTGACTGTTCATCAGGACTACAAGAGGGAAAAACTAGTCTTGAATTATGTTAGTGAATTTTGGATAGACCTGGAGTACCTATTTCGATCATCTTTGATCGTGACAATTGTTGTATGCCACGATTCTAACAGAACTTATAGAAGGTGCTGGGAACGTGTCTAGACATGAGTACGACTACCCACCATCATAATGATGGTATGAGAGAGCAAACTATTTAGACATTAGTCGATTTACTAAATAGTTACGGTCAGAGACTGGTACACTATCAAGGTGTTAGTAGTGTGGTGGGTTAGCTGCGGTACACCCTATATATAAACGCTAATGATACTTTGAATGTGACATCAGAATCGGACCAGGAACTAAGTTTTGGTAATGGACAACAACCATACTCTAGAGATATCAACAATAAGGTTGTAGACCTAAAAAGTCATCTCAAGAGGCCTTGTTCTATGTGTCGTATATAAGGTGTTGCCTTGTAAAGCCAAATTCACACCAAGATTTGTAAGTACGATTAAGAATACCGAATGGCTTTGGGTCCGTGAATTATTAGATGGGATTACCACAGGAACTCAGTGGGGTGTATTACGCAGCTCAAGAAGTATGTTGCTCCTAAGATCTCATGCGTGCCGATTGAAGAAATTCAAGTGGGCAGTAAATTTCGATTCATCGAAGACCTGGTAAAGATTATGATGGGGAAACTAGGACTTTCAGGAGTAGTAGAACCCCTATCGTAAGGATTAATTGGAACTTAAAACCAGGACCTGAACTATACCTGTGAGTGGGAAGGTTAATTGAGGACTTAGTACCCTCACCTATTCATGGAAGGCGTTGCAGTTGAAAACTCATTCTGAATTTTGTGACGAAATTCTCTCAACCGGGGGATATTGTGACATCCGTCATCAAAACAGGTGTGCTGACCATTAACTTTGACTTTTTGACATTGACCTTGATTAATATGGGCTTTGACTTGAAGGCTAACCCAACGTTAACTTGATCTGTGAAAAGTTTACTAGATACCTGTGGACATGTAAAGTGCAAAAAATTGAACGTTCTAGGCTTGATGTGTGCTAATGGGCGTAGTAATTATTAATGGGCCTAGGACTGGTGCAGAGTTTTAGACACTAATGTTTGCACAGGGTGACGTTATGGTCATGGACTGGGTCATGGACTAGTAAAAAAATGAAACTTTAGGGTTTATGCGGTCGTACGTTAGGAATCGGGCCTTGATGGGTTTTGTCCTTAGGTTGACTAATGAACCTAAGTTATATAAAAAAAAGAAAACTATATCATATAGGTCATATAATAGGTCATTAGAATCGTAGAATCGTGTAAAATTTAAAAATGAAAAAAATGAACGACAAGCGGAACAAGAGGACACGAAATTGGGCAAGTCGGGCCAGGGGCCCGAGGGGCCTCCCCTCCCCCTTGTTTCGGCCAAAACCCCATAGGGGTTAGGCTCTTGCTCCTTTCTTTTCATTATAGCAAACCCTAATCCTCCAAATTCCTCTCTACTCCTCCTTGTTGCCTCCATCCTCCAAGTTCTTCTTGTTCATCTACTTCCATCGAGTTCTACAAGGATCAAGACATTCAAGATTGAACTTTGTTCAATATCATCCATCTTCTTTCCTTCCGGTAAGAAAAATCAAGGTTTTTAATGTAGTCTCTCATCTAAGCATGTTTTAATCATTATCCATCATCTAACATCATGTTTTCTTCATTCTTCCAATGTACAAATGAAGTATCTTGAGGAATTGGGGCGTTCTTGTGTCGGATCATCAAAGTAAGTGAAACCCTAGTTCATACATGTAAGACTCTTCGTATATATTTTGGTTGGGGTTAAAATCCTTGAATATATGTTCTTAATGAATAATTGAATGTAAAAATTCAGTAAAAATCGTCAATTTTATGTTAATGGCTCAATAGGAACAATGATTAGGAAGATTTGATAGTTGAAAGGTGAATCTGAAAACCTGACAGCATACTGTGTAAAAGTTGGGTCAACTTGTTCTGGACGTAACTTAGTCATAACAAATCCAATTGGGTCGAACTTTTTGTCTAAATTCAAGTTCAAAGAGTCCTCTGTCTAACCCAAGTGGTCTCGTGCGTTTTAGATGTCGTTTGGTCCTCCAAAGTCAGTGTCTAGGTTTAGGTGTCGAAACTGTCAAATCCGAGCAGAATGATGGGGTGTATTCGTAGGGTCATATCTTCTTCGTTCGTGACCCGTTTGAGTTGTTTCTTCTTCTGGGAGTTACTTCCATGTCTTAGCTTTCCATTGACATCTATTAGGTAATGAACCGTAACCGTTTCGACCTCCAGATAATCTACACAAAACAGGTGCACGATCAGCTATTCAAGCTGAGTTTATTTTACAACTTTAAGTGATAAGAACTTGCGGATATATTATTAAATAAAAACAATGAGTGGGTTAAACAAGTAAATTTAAGATGTATAAATTGTGAATAGTTAAAGTTTATAACTTATTAATAATAAGTTGGTAAAGGTTCATCAAGAGATGTTAAGGATCTAAAATATAATTATTAAACTAAATTATGAGAAGGGACTTGAGACACTAATATTAGCAATGGACTTAGAAATGGAGTTTTACCAAAAACAATAATCATAATAAACAATAAGGGCTGGTCTTCGAGGATTACACCCAACCAGGTCGGCTTGACCTTGAGTAATTCTTTTGTGTTTTGTGTTCTATAGTTATCGTGCATATTGTGGACATTGAACTTTGCTACTTTGAGGTGAGTTTCGCGGCCCCGTTTATTACAATTATTTATAAACATCAAGGGGCAAAAGTATGCTCAACCCTTTTTCATGCTGTGAACTTATTCAATCTTTGGGACTGTTATGTTTACTGTTTTGTAAGTATCTATCTAGAACATGCATGAGTTGTCTTTGTGGTTCTGTATTCACAACTATTTAACTCCGGTGTTGGAGCCGACGGACAGATGTTGATAGTACTATTAGGCTGACACCCCCACCCTTGTTTGTTAGTATACTAGTTGGGACTGACAGTGGCCAGGAACGGGCCCTAGGGTGAATATGTTCCGACAAATTCTTTGTGTACGTCATAGGCTTAGTTGTGATGCTCATGCGATATTACTTGCTTATAACTGTATACAATCATGTCCTACCAAACTTTTACATAGCATCAAGTTTTTGTTTACTATTAAAACCTGCAAACTCACTAACAATATGTTGACCTTTTGAGCATATCTTTTCAGGTAACAATTAATGAGGATTGCTAGGGATGCTGCCTTAGCGATGACCTTAGGCTTACATCATTTAAACTTTGGATGTCTTCGACAATTGCATTTGACATTTACTTGTTACACACATTTTGATTACTTGCTCCTGGTTTGTGGGACTTATACTTATATTGGTTTGTATGACTATGTTATCGTGGAATTGACTAACTACGACACAAGTTTCCAATGTGTCGGGTGACGTCATGACACGTTGTCTTTCATTAATTATTGCATCTCTATTAATTAACAAGGTGTTATGACGATCCCGTCCGTTACATCCTCGTGTTTCCACTATAAGCGAGGGTGTGACATTTAACGCGAGGCGTGTGAACAAACCAGGAACACAGTCAATAGTTACTCAGAACGACTCTATATGCCATGTTTAAAATAAACCAAACCAAAGTTCAAACTTTAAAAATCATGCGGAAGCGTTTTGTAAACAAGACAAACCCAAAGTATGAAAATGTATCATATGGCAAAACATGCGCCAACCAATTGTTTAAAAACCCAAAATGTAAAGATAAGCAAATGTGTCATTGTTTAAGTCTTAGAAAGCATGCTTGACTCGTGCAATACTCCTACTAACAATCCGGATTATCGACCTGAGAATAGCATACTAAAAAGTCAACACAATGGTTGGTGAGTTGAAGTGTTTGCGTTTAAACATAACAGTATAACAATTATGATATATATAAGCATGTGTAATAGATAGCTAGTCTATTAACAATAGACATTAATTAATAGTGATTTCGCAATTGAAGCTGACAGTGATATGTTTTGCCTCCTGTCATGACTTACCATGTCGTGACAAATGTTCATAGGACAAATTGCACCCGGTTGACCTCGAGTCACACAGGTGGGGCTCGTCAGACCCAGTAGTACTACCCAAGTTTCCCCGCTATTCAATATTAACAATTCGAAAGTGTGAGAACTTTATCATGGTAAACAGCACTATAGTAATATCATACACATCTTAAATATATAAAGCGTTTGTAAAGTTACCAGTATGCTATCTCCCCTAAAAGAGGTTAAGTAAACAGTGGGGCATGAACTCACCTGATACGCGTATTGAGTACTTAGAGTTTACTTGAAAGACAAAGTGAACAGTCAACCCTCAGAGGTTACCTAGATCATGTAAGTACATGAGTATGTGTAAACAGAGAATATGTGAAACCCTAAGTGCACTACAACCAAAATCCACGTGCGGTGTTTTACCGCGAGGCGTGTGAACAAACCAGGATCACAGTCAATAGTTACTCGAAACGAATCTATATGATACGTTTAACATAAACCAAACCAGAGTTCAAACTTTAAAATTCATGCGGAAGCGTATAGTAAATAAAACAAACCCAAAACATGTAAAAGTATCATATGGCAAAACAAGTGCCAACCAAATATTTTAAACCATAAATAAAAGACGAGTAATTATGTTTGAAGTTTAAATCTCTAAAATGCATGCTGACTCGTGTAGTCCTCTTATCAGCAGTCCAGATTAACAACCTGAGAATAGCATACTAAAATGTCAACACATGGTTGGTGAGTTCAAAAGTTTGCGTATAAACATAACAGTTTATCAATAGTATATAAATAAGCACGTGCATTGTAATAGATAGCTAGTCCATTAATAAATAGATATTAATACATAGTGATTTCGCAATTGAAGCTGACTGTGTTATGTTTGCCTCCTGTCACGACTTACCATGTCGTGACAAATAATCATAGGACAAATTGCACCCGGTTGACCTCGAGTCACACAGGTTGGGCTCGTCAGACCCAGTAGTACTACCCAAGTTTCCCAGCTATTCAATATTAACAATTTGAAAGTGTGAGGACTTTACCATGGTAAACAGCACTATATTAATATCATACATATCTTAAATATAAAAAGCGTTGTAAAGTTACCAGTATGCTATCTCCCCCAAAAGAGCTTAAGTAAAACAGTGGCGCATGAACTCACCTGATACGCGTGATAGATATCTAAGGCTTAACTTGACAAGAAATCCCAAGGGAAACCCTAAGTGTTCTACAAACAAAGAACTCAAGGTTCTATAAAGACAACATACATGTGACCTAGTTGACCCGTTTGACCCGTTGGTGACATTATGTGTTGTAAACCATTTAAACATACATAAGCATATAACATACATGGTTAACATTCCAATGAATCACATACAGTGCTACATTCCCAATGCATTGCTTAAATCATCATACTATGCACATATCATACAAGTCATGTAAGTTCTTAGCATCTAGCATACTCAGTGTGTTCATAACATAACTAGTGTATCATATAACAGGTCAGATCATGCATAACCTACTTATATGACCTATATCCATGATTTAGCATATACGGGTCAAAACAGATAATTTACCAAAAAGTCATCCATACTATACACAACACATACAAGATGCCCAATACATGCAGCATACATCAATATGATCAATTCCAGTCCCAAACATGATGTCCTAGTGACTAATCAACATACCAAATCATACATGATCATCAAAGTGCATAAATCACCCAATAACCAAATAAACATTCCATACAACCCAATTATTCATGATCCTAAAGCCATGAATAAGTCCAATTCCCAATATCCAAAGTTCATGCACAATAAAGTTTCCCTTTTAGGAAAGTTCATCCCAAAATCTAGTAAACACCCAATGTGTATCCAATTCATTATTAAAATACTATTTCAAGCTCATTACAACAACTAAGCATGATCAACAACATCAAACTAGCATGATTCATTCATCCATATCTAAAAAGTTTCTTCTTTTGGCAAGACATGAACAACAACATCCAACCTAAGATTTCTAGCATTCGTAGCAACAATCTAGCATTCATATCATAATCCCAATGTTCATACAACATCATTAACACCCTAATATCATCAATTCATCCTTGAATTATCAAGTTCATGCACAAAAGTTACTATTAATAGTAATGTATGATCCAAGCATCAAAATCAATAACTTCTTGCATGATTCATGTTTCCTAGTATTCATACAACCTAATTAACATCATATAATCATCTAACAACCATCAATTCCATGTTATTATCCTTAATTTCAAACTAGGGTTTATCAAGAATCAAAAAGTATGAACAATCAATCAAAAGTATTGTTTTTTTGTATAATCAACGTTAACTAACATGTATACAATCTAACTAACATGATAACATCATCAAACAACAACTAATTTCGACATTCAACACTCAATTTCGCAGGGAACCTTCGGCCACATGAAAAAGGCTTCAAAAACATGTAAAAATCTCACCTTTAACGTGTAATGGCTTGCAATCAATGATCCTAACGTGTTATGTTGCTTGAAATCGACCAAAATCTGCTTCTAATCACTTGTTCTTGGTCTAAATTCACAGGGGAGAGGGCTGGGAACTGCTGTGCGATCGTAAGGGTGGGAGTGGGGGCTAGGGTTGGTTTTTTCTATTTAATTTACACAAATTACCCTTTTAGCCCTTTTAACTTGTATTTTATAAAATTTCATCTTTTAACTTCTTTTTAAAAGTGTTTTTAACCATCTAACAAATATATAAACTATTAATAACAATTATATATTTTATCTTTATAAAACACGCAATAAACGAATTAACACACGCGTTTCCGCGTTACGCGATAAAATTCCCGAATAGTCTTTAAATCGCGTAAACACATAAGCATAAAATAATAATCATATTATCAACTAGATTATTATTAAATTAACATTATTAATTATTTTTAAGTCACCAACGTCAAACGACAACTAGTGTGTGCTTACGACACGTGTATGCAAAACTTAACGGAACTAACGGAGTTTGGTAACGGAAAATTACCGGATGTCACATAAATCATTTAAACAAACATGATCATATATTATACATGGTTAAAACCCCATTGAATCACATATGATGCTACATTCCCAATGCATTGCTTAGATCATCATACTATGTAAATATCATACAAGTTATGTAAGTCCTTAACATCTAACATGCTCAGTATATCCATAACACAACTAGTGCATCATATAAAGGTCAAATCATGCATAACCTACTTATATGACCTATAACCATGAATTAGCATATACGGGTGAAAACAGATAATTTACCAAATAATCATCAATACTAACCATAACACATTCAACATCTCCATTACATACAACATACATCAAGATGATTGATTTCCAGTCTCAATCATAATGTCCTAGTTACTAATCAACATTCAATACCATATTTGATAATCAAAGTACATAAATCACACAATAACCAAATAGACATTCCATACAACCTAATTAACAGGTTCTATCACGTTAGGCGTCCACAACAAGCATTCTAGTATGATCCTAATGCCATGAACATGTCCAATTCCCAATATCCAAGGTTCACCAAAAATAAAGTTTCCTTTTTGGGAAAGTATTCCGAACTAGGGTTCATCTAGACTCAAAACCCATGAACAATTCAACAATAACGTATCATTCTTGCATAATCGACGTTAAACAGCATGCATACTACCTAACTAACATGTTAACATCAACAAAACATCAAAAATCGACATCATCATCAACCCATTCGAACCTAGGGCTTCGGCCAACATGAAAATCCCACAAAAAACATCAAAAACTAACCTTCTAAACGTGTAATGGCTTGAAATCAATGTTTCTAACTTGTTCTATTGCTTGTACTTGATCAAATCCGTGAGTTCTTGGCTTGTATTTGGCTGAAATCACAGGTTGAGGGGATGGGATTGATGTTTGCGGCCGATGGGGTGTGGGTGGGGGGTATAGGGTTATTTTGTTTAATTATTTTTCACTAATTACCCCTTTAACCCTTGCATTTTTTATTTTATAAAATTTAAACTTTTAAACTCCTTGTAAGGTGTCTTTGAGTTAAAAATATAAACATATAACTAATGGTAACACTTATATGTTTTTATTTTATAAAAACACAAGACATACGAATTAACACACGTGTTTCCACGTTACGCGATAAAATTCATCGTTAACATTTAAATCGCGTAAACACATAAGCATGACACAATAATCATCTAATCCACTAGATTGTTATTAATTCAACATTATTAATTATTATTAGGTCACCAACGTCAAACGACAACTACTGTGTGTGCTTACGACACGTGTATGCAAAACTTAACGGAACTAACGGAGTTTGGTAATGGAAAATTACCGGATGTCACAAAAAAAAATATGTTAATAAAAAATCTAATAACTAAAACCTTCCTCTTTTCACATATCGATTTTCAAAAAAATAGATGTTAATCAAACTACTTTTTCAATTAAAATAATAAAAACCAATCATCACTATTAATAAAGTAGATACTAATTTCTTCTCACTGACACACTTGCACAATAGTATATGCACATGGTAAAAGTCAAATTTACCCTTAAATATATAATGCAACTACTTTATTCAACTAAAAAGTAAAAAATCCTTACCACCACTAGATCATATTTTTAGTGCTAAGGCTAATTGGATGAGGTTAATGAGTTCTTACACTTGAGGTGGGTTCTCATTAGATCCATTATATATATACATACATATATACGTTTATATATATATATATATGCACATATATATATATATATATACATATATACATATATATACGTATATATATACGTATATATATACGTATATATATACGTATATATATACGTATATATATACGTATATATATACGTATATATATACGTATATATATACGTATATACGTATATACGTATATATATGTATATATATACATATATATATACGTATATACGTATATATATATATATATACGTATATACGTATATATGTATATACGTATATATACACGTATATATATATATATACGTACATATATGTATATATATATATATATATACGTATATATATATATACGTATATATATACGTATATATATATACGTATATATGTATATATACGTATATATACGAATATATATGTACGTATATACGTATATATACGTAATATACGTACATAGATATAGGTATATATACGTATGTATATACGTATATATACGTATATATATACGTATATATACGTATATATATATACGTATATATACGTACATGTATATACGTATATATACGTATATATCTATACGTATATATACGTATATATATACATATATATAGATATATATATGTATATATATATATATATACGTATATATACGTATATATATATACATATATATAGATATAATATGTATATCAATATATATATATACGTATATATATATGTATATATGCATATACATAATATATTTAGATATATATGTATATATATATATATATATCTATATATATATATACATATATATAGATATATATATATACATATATATATAGATATATATGTGTATATATATATACATATAAATATGATATATTATATATGTATATATATTATATCTATATATATCTATATATATATATATACATATATATAGATATATATATGAATATATATATATATATGTGTGTGTATATAATATACATATATATAGATACATATATATATACATATATATATATATATGATATATATATATACATATATATAGATATACATATATATATATATATACATATATATAGATAATATATGTATATATATATATATATGTATATATATATAATATATATAGATATACATATATATATATATATGTATAGATATACATATATATATAGATATATATATGTATATATATATACATATATATAGATATATATATAGATATATATATATACGTATATATATATCTATATATATAGATTATATAGATATACATATATATATACGATATATATATATACTATATATAGATTATGTATATATATATATACATATACATTATATATATTATATATATATATATATACGTATACATATATATATATACGTATACGTATATATATATACGTATATATATATACTATATATACGTATATATATATATACGTGTATATATATATCTTATACGTATATATATATATATATCTATATAATATATATACATATATATATATATATGTATATATATATACCTATCTATATATATATTTACGTGATATATACGTTATATATATACGTATATATACGTATATATACACGTATATATACGTATATATACACGTATATATATATATATATATATGTATATATATATATATATATAGTATATATACACGGTATATATATATATATATACGTATAATATATATATACGTATATATATATATATATATAATATATATACGTATATATATACGTGTATATATATATACTATACGTATATATATAATATATACGATATACGATATATACGTATATATATATATATATACGTATATATATACGTATATATATACGTATACGTATACGTATACGTATACTATACGTATACGTATACGTATACGTATACGTATACGTATACTATACGTATACGTATACGTATACATATACGTATACATATACGTATACATATACGTATACATATACGTATACATATACGTATACATATACGTATATATATATATATATATTGTAAGGACCCGTTCCCGTGCACCTTACGGTTGGTCATTAATCGCACCTAAAACATTTTAAAACATACATTTACTTTGAAGTGGAATTTAAAAACATTCGTTAGTAACTAAAAACATGTCATTTTATCACATTACAACATTCTTTTTATCCCAAAATACAATAACATGTCAAAATATGGATGCCAGCCTCAAAATACTCCAAGTCGCTTATGCATCCATGCCTGCAACTCCTCAGCATCAAGCAAAATACCTGCCAACTATCATGCATACAAAATTCAGCGACACTGAGTGAGTTCTAGTTTTTTATAATAAAATACTTTACTTTCGTTAAACCATTTTTTACTTTCTTTCAATTCATACTATACTTTCGTTCATGATCACACATCATACGTACACATAATATCATTATTATCTTTCATTTCATTCGTTAACTTTCGTTCGTTCATCGTACATCATTATCATTCATTTCTCATCTAGATCCCGTTAGGTTGTACCCTCTTCATGGCACACAGCCACGATTACTTAGGTCAAATGACAAGGATCCCGTTTAGTTCTTATTATGATATTTCGTTCGTGAGCATACGTCATACATACATACAGATAATAATTGTTATTATTATCTTCATCATCGTTCGTTCATTCATTCATTTCTTTGCACTTTGCCTTTAATTACTCATCCGAGTCTGTTGCAACACAAAGTTGCTCACCTCACTATCTCGTCTCGTGCAATTCGCACCAATAGAGTTGTCACTAAGACCAACTCTCCCTGTGTGTGAGAACTCTCGGGGTTTAGCCAAAATCGCACGCCATCTCATGGGTTAGCCATAATCGCATGCTACATAATCCACATGAGGGTAGGCCAAAATCGCACGCTACATAGCACACAGTAAATAACACATCGCACGTATCAGAGCAGCTACCAAAACTGAACTCCCACTGTGTCTATATCCCCTTAAAGGTTAGCCAAGATCGCACGCTATAACACATACACACACAGTTGAGCTAACAACTCTCAATGATCATGAACCTCCTTTCCTCCTGCTTGCAAGCCAATATTACCCTCATTCATCTGGATCCTGTCTCCTGCAATACCGGAGTACGCGACAAGGACCTCTTTCGAGTCTGTTGTGACACAGAATCGCTCACCTCATACACTTTCTAGCAGGCCTTTCATCCATTCATTATTTCATGTGTTCGTTCGTTTCGTACTTTATCGTATTCATTCGTTTGTACTTTATCATTATCTTTCACTTTGTTACATAATACTTTACGATCATTAATTCATTCATTCATACATCACCCCATGTAAAGTCATACAATATGTATATTATAAACATAATACGTTTTAAAACAATTTAATGAAGGAAGATAACATATCACTCACTTACATACAAATCATAAACTTCATCACATCATCATGCACCCATCAAGCATAGACTGTCACATCATAACAGGGCCTATCTCTTTATTCTACCACTTAACACCACTTAGAAAATCCTAAATACAAAGTGGTTGCATGGGACTTTTCAGGCGCATGAGAAATAAAGTTCTAAGTATAAAACAGTCTGGGCGCATGGGCACTATTTGGGCGCATGAGCCCTGTTTGGGCGCTTCACCACTATGCAGGCGCATGGCCATCTGGGCGCATGGGACCACTTAGCCAAATTCACATTTTCTGGGCGCATGACCACTATTCGGGCGCATGACCACTATTCGGGTGCATGACCCATACTTAGCCAATTTTTAACAACTTGGGTGCATGGGAACTGTTTAGGCGCATGGGAACTATTTGGGCGCATGGGAACTATTTGGGTGCATGACCCAACACTTAGACTCCTGAGCAATTGTAGGCGCATGGGAACACTATTTAGGCGCATGAAGTCTTAGGCGCATGGGCAACTTTGGGCGCATGAACACTATTTGGGCGCATGACCCATACTTAGCCATTTTTCACATCCTCTAGGCGCTTGGCCACTATTCAGGCTCATGACCTGGGCGCATCAGTCCTGTTTGGGCGCATCAGCCCTGTTTGGGCGCACCACCCCTTGGGCGCATGAGAACACTTAACCAAATTCCTTGGGTGCATTGAACCATTTTGAATATTTTCTATGCTACTAACATCACCCGATTATCATTCAAACACTACCCAAACACAGATCTAATATACTAGGGCACTTAAAACATTCTAGCATCCATTTCTTAGCCCTAGTCCAACTCTAAAACATACATACACATATTATTTTTGAACATACAACTATAAACCCACGGTTTCACTTGAAAACGTTTACTTGGTATGCATAATAGCCCTAAACCAGTGAAAATCAGTAAAAGAAGGGTTCTAGTAACTCACCTGAAACAATCTTTCAGTAGATCACTACAAATCCGAGACTCACCTTCAAATTCAGCTCCTAAGTCCCGAGAACAGACACAAATCACCAAGAACTTCAGTTTAGAACTCGAAACCCAGCTGAAACCGAACTCATATAAAAGAAAACTCACCTTTTCAGCTGCTTCTTCCTCTTTCTCTCTCTAGAACCGAGAGCTTTCTCTCTCTTCTTTCTTCCTTTCAGCCGAATGAAGATGGTGAAGAAGGGATGGGCGGCCATGCCCCTTTAAACCTTAAAATAATAAGGTTTTGTACCTTGTACACTTTATCCCCCTCCACTTTTGTCCATTATCTATTCTTTCCATTTACTTTTCTTTTTCTTTTTTTTAAACGAAATTTCGGGGTGTTACAAGTCTACCCCCCTTAAAGGGGTTTCGTCCCCGAAACCTGTTGTCCCTTAAATCCTTGCGGGCAATACTGTCTCACCTCTTTTCCAGTATCTCACCTGGAATTCAATCTGTCACACCCTCAATTTCCACGAACAGGGTTTTACCGTTAGGCGTGTGACATACCAGGATCTCAGACACAGTCATATCGAACGACACTATATGAATTTAAAATGACCATTGGACTTCATTCAAAAGAACATAAACAAAGTTTACAAAAGACCGGAAGCGAGTACATAAGTTTTAAATTCATTACAGTACTGTTACATTAACCATGTTTAGACAAAATGTTCAATGCTGAAAATAAACTAGATGAATGCATGTCCTGAGTGAGTTTCCTGTAGCGTGCATCATAAGCTTATGCGTTCCTGTGACCTGAGAAAACATGCTAAAATGTGTCAACATAAAGTTGGTGAGTTCACAGGTTTAATCAACAATAAATGTGTTTGTAAGCGTTTCCATGTTTTGCGTTTCAATGGTTTAGTACATAGAGCATATCGTTAGGTAGCTAGCCTATGTTCTTGTTACTTAGCGTTTCGAACCGAAGCTGACTGTTTACGTCCTATAAGTGTTTGTTGTATCCCCGTCATGTCTCATCAGACCATTACAATGTGTTAGGTCAATCAAGCACCCGTTTGACCTCCAATCAAGCTAGCGCGACTAGCCCGGGCGGGGTTTGTCAGACCCAGTAGTACTACTCAAAATTACCTTGCTAATCCCATTACTAACGGTTCGAGTGTGTCAGGACATGTTGTGTGTTTGCACTAACGTAACAAGCGATATCAATATTACTACAACCATTTATGTAAATCTGTTTGCATGTTTTCTCCCCCAAAAGGAAAGAGATGTAAAATAGGGGCCGTGAAACTCACAGATGATGTAACCAGTATGTAGGATGTAAGTCTCCCAAGTGTTGTTTACGATGCGCTGTCAAACACCTATTGACAGTTATGTTAATCGTTAATGTTGTGTTTAGCTTTAATAGACATGTTTAGTCGGGCCGGGTCGCATGGGTTCGGTCGTGGGTGTCACACACACAAGCAGGCATAGACGTATCAGACTTTAGGTAGATTCCCAAATGAGTTATCGATATTTGTAGATGGTTAGGTTATGTTATGTTGAAAAAGTATGTGCCTGTTGATTGCGTTGACTTTAATCTTTGTGGTCAAGAAATGACACTTTACTGATTGTTACCATATTATCACACGATAGGCACACTGCACACAAGGAGGATCCACTCATAATGACTCCAATCGCATATCAAGGCTAGACGCACGACTGGACACTTCATTCGCACGAATGGGCCTCCAATCGTACGATTCAACTTCCCTCGTACGATTGAACCCTCATTCATGCGACTCAGCGTTCAGTCGTACCACACATCACGCATTCACCCTTTTTAAATACCAATCGCACGAATGAACCTTCATTCGTGCGGTTGGACCTTCAGTCGGGTGATACTCAGTCGCACACATTCATTCGGTTGACTCAATCGCACGCATTCATTCGGTTGACTCAGTCGCACGCATTCATTCGCACGTCTCACCCCATTCGCCCCGATCAGTCGCACGATGGGACCAGTCGCATGACTCAATCGCACGGCTGGCCCAGTCGCGGACTGCAGCAGGTCGCGACTGCTGGGCGGGTCGAACAGCCTTCGGCTGTTCCGTGCTCGGTTTTCTCACAATCAGGACTTCCAGAAACACTCTCCTAACATATCTAAGTGAAATGCGCACGCTGATTGACCTCACACGCACCCCCACGGCCACATGCATTCGGGTTGAACCCGAACACCCGAACCCCATATTTGCAGCAGTGAAACGAGTGATAAAACGGATGAACGAGGTCGCCTACCTGCTGGGAACGTGATTTCTCAGCTGTTGCGTGGTTTAGCCGGCGAAAACGAGCTCAATCGGGTGGAATTTGGTGCTAGAATGAAGAATCGGAGGTGTAGGGAGCGTAAGAGAGAAAGAGCAGATTGTGAGGGTGTTTGGGGCTGGTGGATGGGTATTTATACCCAGCCCCAGTTTGGCAATTGTCAGGTTTGGTCCCTGTACTTAGGTCCCGTGTTTCCCGAATTCGTTCCGATTGATAACGACGTGATTGGACGAGCTATATTAATTTAGAGAATTCCTTAGGTAATCTCTTTTATGTGAATCCTCTACAAACACCCGCGTTAGTATTTTATCATAATTTGTTTAACGATGTCGGTGGCGGTGTTAGTATACATTTCGAGTATTAGCGAGAACGGGTCAATGTTAACGACAACGGTTTGAATGATGTTAACCTGAAATTACGGGGTGTCACATCATCCCCTTGTTGCAGGAATTTTCGTCCCGAAAATTAGTACATCATGTTACGTGGTTTTTACGGGGTAGTACAGGGCTCAACAGTTTGTGACGCATGTTGAAGAGAGTACCTGTGTATCTAAGAGGTAGATGCCTGGTTTTGGAACAGTTGAGGGTACTTCCTCTTCATCTGATCCTCGCGTTCCCAGGTAAATTCTGGTCCACGCTTTGAGTTCCAACGGATTTTGACGATAGGGATACGACTATGTTTTAGTGTCTTGACCTCTCGATCCATGACTTCCACTGGCTCCTTAATGAAACGCAGTTGTTTGTCAACATGTATCTCGTCTATCGGAATGATAAGAGTCTCGTCAGCAAGGCATTTCCTTAAGTTGGAGACGTGGAACACATTGTGTACTCCACGGAGTTCTTCGGGTAGGTTCAACTGATAGGCCACGGGGCCAACCCGTTTGACAATCTCAAACGGTCCCACGTACCTAGGGCTTAGTTTCCCACGTTTTCCGAAACGGATCACACCCTTCCAAGGTGACACTTTCAAAAGCACCTTGTCACCTATTTGGAATTCCAACGGTCGGTGACGCTTATCCACGTAACTCTTCTGTCGGTCACGGGCTGCTGCCATACGGTTACGGATTTGCACGATCTTCTCAGTCGTCTCGTGCACAAGTTCAGGGCCGGTGAGTTGACTTTCCCCAACTTCCGCCCAAAGATAGGTGATCGGCACTTACGCCCATACAGTGCCTCAAATGGAGTAGCTTTGATCGATGTGTGATAGCTATTGTTGTAAGAAAACTCAACTAACGGTAAGTGAGTTTCCCAACTGCTGCCGAAGTCTATGACGCAGGCACGCAACATGTCTTCTAGAGTCTGGATCGTACGCTCACTTTGGCCATCAGTTTGGGGGTGGTACGCGGTGCTCATATCCAGCCGTGTTCCTAGTGCTCGTTGTAAGGATTGCCAGAAGTTTGAAGTGAATCGAGCGTCACGATCAGAGATAATGGAGGTCGGCACACCATGCCTAGAGACTATTTCCCTGAGGTAGATACGAGTTAACTTTTCCATGAGATCAGTCTCCCGGATTGCCAGGAAGTGTGCGGATTTCGTCAAGCGATCCACGATCACCCAAATGGTGTCGCATCCGCTAGGAGTTCGAGGAAGTTTCGTGATAAAGTCCATAGATATCTGCTCCCACTTCCATACTGGTATTTCTGGCTTTTGGAGTAAACCAGACGGTCGTTGATACTCCACCTTAACCTTAGAACAGGTTAGGCATCTGCTTACGTATGTGGCAATGTCAGCTTTCATATTCGGCCACCAGTAAAGAACTTTGAGATCGTGATACATCTTGTCTGAACCTGGGTGGATTGAGTACCGGGACTTGTGAGCTTCGTCCATTACCAGTTCTCGCAGGTTTCCATACGACGGAACCCACGTTTGATCCATGAAGTAGCGGATTCCGCCAGACTTGGTTTCCAGTTGCTTCTCCATGCCTCGTAGCGATTCGGCTTTCAGGTTCTCGTCTTTTAAGGCCTCAAGTTGAGCATTGCGGATCTGATCGGGTAAACCGGTGTGGATGGTAAGTTGAAATGCTCGAACTCGTCTTGGCTTGAGTGTTTCCTTCCGACTTAGGGCGTCTGCTACTACATTGGCCTTGCCCGGATGATACTTGATCGTACAGTCATAGTCGTTTAACAACTCGACCCAACGACGTTGCCTCATATTTAGCTCCTTCTGTTCAAAGATGTGCTGGAGACTCTTGTGATCGGTGTAAATGGTGCACTTGGTACCGTACAAGTAGTGTCTCCATATCTTGAGTGCAAACACGACTGCTCCAAGCTCTAGGTCGTGTGTCGTGTAGTTTTTCTCATGTATCTTCAGTTGTCGAGATGCATAGGCAATCACCTTATTGCGTTGCATTAGCACGCAACCGAGGCCTTGTATAGAAGCATCATAGTAAACTACAAAATCATCTGTCCCCTCAGGCAGGGATAGAATCGGTGCTGTACAGAGTTTCTGCTTCAGGACCTGGAATGCAGATTCTTGTTTATCACCCCAATCGTACGGGGTGCCTTTATGAGTTAACGCGGTGAGTGGTTGAGCAATCTTCGAGAACCCTTTGATGAATCGTCGATAATAGCCAGCCAACCCGAGAAACTGTCGTACCTCGGTCGGAGTCCTAGGCGTAGCCCAGTTCTTGATAGCTGCTATCTTTGCCGGGTCAACGTGTATCCCATTCTCATTGACCACATGGCCCAAGAAATGGACCTCTCGTATCCAGAAGTCGCACTTTGAAAGTTTTGCATACAACTGTTCTCATCTCAACAGCTCCAGAATCAGTCTAAGGTGTTCTTCGTGTTCTTCCTTATTCCTTGAGTAAATAAGGATGTCATCGATGAAGACAATGACGAACTTGTCTAGGTAGGGTTTGCACACTCGGTTCATTAAGTCCATGAAAACCGCTGGTGCATTGGTCAACCCGAATGGCATAACCAAGAACTCGTAGTGGCCATACCTCGTTCTGAAAGCAGTCTTTGAAATGTCTTCTTCTCGAATCCTTAGTTGGTGATAACCTGATCTTAGGTCTATCTTTGAATAGTAGCTCAACCCTTGTAGTTGATCGAACAGATCATCGATGCGCGGGAGGGGATAACGATTCTTAATTGTCGCCTTGTTCAGTTCTCTGTAATCGATACACATGCGAAAAGTTCCGTCCTTCTTCTTGACAAACAGCACTGGGGCTCCCCACGGTAATGAGCTAGGTCTGATAAATCCTTTATCCAATAGTTCCTGCAATTGTGTAGACAGCTCCTGCAGTTCCTTTGGAGCTAACCGATACGATGCTCTCGTGATAGGGGCGGCTCCCGGTGCCAAATCAATTTAGAACTCGACTTGGCGATGCGGTGGGAGACCGGGCAGGTCTTCAGGGAAAACCTCAGGATAGTCACGTACAACAAGGATGTCTTCAATCTTCTTTTCCTCGGTTTCTTTTTCAGTGACCATAGCAAGGAAAGCGGTATGACCCTTACGCAAACACTTTTGAGCTTTCATGTAGGAGATGATTCCGGAGACCATGCCACTCCTTTCGCCTTGAACTGATAAAATTTCACCACTAGGAAGTGGTATACGAACGATTTTCTCTCCACAGATAATCTCAGCTTGATTCTTGGATAGCCAGTCCATACCCACAACTACATCGAAACTACCAAGTGTGACAGGCATCAGATCTATATCTATCTCATGACCACATAATCCTAGTCTGCACCCCTTGGCGATATGAGTTGCCTCAATTAGTTTTCCGTCAGCTAATTCTACCACATAACTAGGTTCCATGACAGCTAGGGTTACATCTAAGAACTTAATGAACTTGTTGGAAACAAAACTCCTATCAGCTCCAGTATCAAATAGTATAGAAGCAAAACAACCGTTTAGGGGATACGTACCAGTAACCACATTCTGATCATCCCTCGCCTCGCCGGAACCGATCATGAATGCACGACCCTTTGCATTGCCCCCATTATTACCCTTGTTTCCACCCATCAGCTGTGGGCAATCCTTCCTGTAGCGGCCCTCCTTACCACATTCATAATAGCCTCTAGTCGCTCCGCCCTGGCGTTGTTGTTGAGGTTGTTGCTGCTGAGTCATTATTTCACCCCTGCAGTCCTTGGCTGCGTGACCCATCTTTCCATATCTCTGACAACGAAGTCGATCACACGGGCCATGATGATGGAAGTTGCACCGGTTACACCTGGGATTCTTGCCCGCGTAGCTGCTCGAACCCTGACCATAGTTGTTGCTGCTGCTGTTCTGATTGTTATTGGTGAAGTTCCTTGATGGGTCAAACCTTTTGGTCAGTTGTTGCTGAGGGTTGTTGTTGCTTGAAGACTTGCTGTTGCCACCATCCCATTTCCTTTTGTGATCAGATGAACCAGAAGCGGCGCCACGTTTAGGCAAGGTGCCTCGTGCCACTGCCTGGTCGGTGAGTTTATGAGCCAGTCGGATGGCCTGCTGAATAGTGATAGGATCAGCAGCCATAACACTAGCTTGAATCTGAAGAGCTAGACCATCAATGTACTTTTCTATCCTTTTATAGGCAGGAGTCACCATCTGAGGACATAATGCAGCCAACTCGTGCGAACGAGTCGTGTATTCCTCGATGTCGGAACCAATCATCTTTAAATTCCAAAATTCTGCCTCCAGTTTCTAGACTTCGCTTCTGGGGCAATACTCTTCTTTCATCAAAATCTTGAAATCATCCCATGGCATACCATTAGCAGCACCAAGCCCTAAGGTTTGGACTTGTGAGTTCCACCACGTCAGGGCTGGTCCCTCCAGTGTGCCGGAGGCGTACTTGACGTGATTTCCATCGGGACAGTTGCACATGGCGAACATAAACTCGAGTTTCTCCAGCCAGCGAAGCAGTGTGACAGCACCCTCGGAACCGCTGAAAGAATGAGGCTTGCAATCCATGAACATCTTGAAGGTACAGACTGTTGGACCTCCTTGGTTCGGATTCTGGTCGTTCTTGTCCTGATTACGAGCCTGCTCATAGGCTGCAAGCGCATCTGCAACGTGCTCATTGATGATGGCATTCAACTCAGCTTGAGTCAGGGTGATATTCCCTCGCCCACCTGGGCGTCCCGCTCTTCTTCCAGACATGACTTCTTCAATTTACAACACATATTAATCAATAACCGGATAATAATTATTGACTATAATAAATGATATTGTGCTAGCAAGAATGAAGGGTTTGTTTGCATATCGACAGTGTGGCTTTGTGTTGATTTCGAGGCCTCATGCCTCTAAGTATGGAATTGAGAATTTGTACCGACCGTATCCGTTATCACCCAATAGAGTTGCCAGAGTTCTCATGCACGACAAATTACAATTACGTGTGCACCCGTGATTCTAATTTGCTTTGCATGGTCACACATGGTTCCTCCTATTCGAGATAACATACCTTGTCCAGTACCGAGTGTTATCAATGATAGAAGCATCAAAGATATATTTGTTATACCAAGAGTCAAATAACTAAGGTTGTACTAAGGTTGTACAAGTGAATTGGATGTCTAAGTCCGATTCTCTAATCGACTTGAATATCTTAGTTGTCCCTCATTTACTGCTCGGACTAGTGTAGAGGATAGGATATGTTGGGAATAGTAACAAGTGTGAGAGAGTTGGAAGAGTGAGGTATTGTTCTTTTGTTTGTCATCGTTAAGCTTATCGCGTGTGTTAGAAAAGAGTTTCGTGTTCCAATCATGGAAATGTTTGATTCAATTCGTTGTTGCTTTCACTCCGCGAGTGAAGGATCAAGTGTAAGCGTTGGTTGTGAGCGAGCGGGATTCTCCGCCCCTCTGTCAGCCGGTAATGACACACATGCCATACCCATTATGTTTGCTCAGCAGTGTAATGTCAATACACCAGAAAGTTGTTTGCACAATAGTGGTAACCATGTAAAAGTGTCTGTGTGTCTAAGGTATAGTCTAGATGCAATGCAAGCCTAGTTCTCTATAACCTGTGGCTCTGATACCAATCTGTCACACCCTCAATTTCCACGAACAGGGTTTTACCGTTAGGCGTGTGACATACCAGGATCTCAGACACAGTCATATCGAACGACACTATATGAATTTAAAATGACCATTGGACTTCATTCAAAAGAACATAAACAAAGTTTACAATAGCGCGGAAGCGAGTACATAAGTTGTAAATTCATTACAGTACTGTTACATTAACCATGTTTAGACAAAATGTTCAATGCTGAAAATAAACTAGATGAATGCATGTCTTGAGTGAGTTTCCTGTAGCGTGCATCATAAGCTTATGCGTTCCTGTGACCTGAGAAAACATGCTAAAATGTGTCAACATAATGTTGGTGAGTTCACAGGTTTAATCAACAATAAATGTGTTCGTAAGCGTTTCCATGTTTTGCGTTTCAATGGTTTAGTACATAGAGCATATCGTTAGGTAGCTAGCCTATGTTCTTGTTACTTAGCGTTTCGAACCGAAGCTGACTGTTTACGTCCTATAAGTGTTTGTTGTATCCCCGTCATGTCTCATCAGACCATGACAATGTGTTAGGTCAATCAAGCACCCGTTTGACCTCCAATCAAGCTAGCGCGACTAGCCTGGGCGGGGTTTGTCAGACCCAGTAGTATACTCAAAATTACCTCGCTAATCCCATTACTAACGGTTCGAGTGTGTCAGGACATGTTGTGTGTTTGCACTAACGTAACAAGCGATATCAATATTACTACAACCATTTATGTAAATCTGTTTGCATGTTTTCTCCCCCAAAAGGAAAGAGATGTAAAATAGGGGCCGTGAAACTCACAGATGATGTAACCAGTATGTAGGATGTAAGTCTCCCAAGTGTTGTTTACGATGCGCTGTCAAACACCTATTGACAGTTATGTTAATCGTTAATGTTGTGTTTAGCTTTAATAGACATGTTTAATTAGGCCAGGTCGCATGGGTTCGGTCGTGGGTGTCACACACACAAGCAGGCATAGACGTATCAGACTTCAGGTAGATTCCCAAATGAGTTATCGATATCTGTAGATGGTTAGGTTATGTTATGTTGAAAAAGTATGTGCATGTTAACTGCTTTGACTTTAATCTTTGTGGTCAAGAAATGACACTTTACTGATTGTTACCATATCATCACACGATAGGCACACTGCACACAAGGAGGATCCACTCATAATGACTCCAATCGCATATCAAGGCTAGACGCACGACTGGACACTTCATTCGCACGAATGGGCCTTCAATCGTACGATTCAACTTCCCTCGTACGATTGAACCCTCATTCATGCGACTCAGCGTTCAGTCGTACCACACATCACCCATTCACCCGATTCAAATACCAATCGCACGAATGAACCTTCATTCGTGCGGTTGGACCTTCAGTCGGGTGATACTCAGTCGTACACATTCATTCGGTTGACTCAATCACACGCATTCATTCGGTTGACTCAGTCGCACGCATTCATTCACACGTCTTACCCCAGTCGCCCCGATCAATCGCACGATGGGACCAGTCGCATGACTCAATCGCACGGCTGGCCCAGTCGCGGACTGCAGCAGGTCGCGACTGCTGGGCGGGTCGAACAGCCTTCGGCTGTTCCGTGCTCGGTTTTCTCACAATCAAGACTTCCAGAAACACTCTCCTAACATATCTAAGTGAAATGCACACGCTGATTGACCTCACACGCACCCCCACGACCACATGCATTCGGGTTGAACCCGAACACCCGAACCCCATATTTGCAGCAGTGAAACAAGTGATAAAATGGATGAACGAGGTCATCTACCTGCTGGGAACGTGATTTCTCAGCTGTTGCGTGGTTTAGCCGGCGAAAACGAGCTCAATCGGGTGGAATTTGGTGCTAGAATGAAGTATCAGAGGTGTAGGGAGCGTAAGAGAGAAAGAGCAGATTGTGAGGGTGTTTAGGGCTGGTGGATGGGTATTTAGACCCAGCCCCATTTTGGCAATTATCAGGTTTGGTCCCTGTACTTAGGTCCCGTGTTTCCCAAATTCGTTCCGGTTGATAACGACGTGATTGGACGAGCTATATTAATTTAGCGAATTCTTTAGGTAATCTCGTTTATGTGAATCCTCTACAAACACCCGCGTTAGTATTTTATCATAATTTGTTTAACGATGTCGGTGGTGGTGTTAGTATACGTTTCGAGTATTAGCGAGAACGGGTCAATGTTAACGACAACGGTTTGAATGATGTTAACCTGAAATTACGGGGTGTCACAATTCAATCGCTCTACACCGTTTATCAACATTCGACTTCTGGTCTATCTTTGACTATCTCCATTGGCAACCCATGTATACTGATCAATGTTCATTTGACCAGGACCTGCGGCCTCAAATATGCCAGGTAGAGTACGGTCACTATAATCAAAAGAAACACCTTAAGATTTGAGCAAAGGCTCGGCGTCATAATCATTGAGCTTCAGAGCATCACTGAGAACCCTCAACTTTAGTGCTTGAAGAACATGGCCTTCAACTTGCGTAAAGTTGCTGCTTATTGAAATACTGCAAGCCCTTGTTTGATGTTCTTTATGTATGAATAATGACCATCTATCAAACTAAACAACTAACAAGAAAGGCATTCATTAATCGTGCTATGTGTTGTTCCAAATATAACTGCACCAAGATCGGTTTTTCTCAGGTTCCTTGCAGGTACACTGTGATTGATAGGCAAATCATCTTCTTTGGTGACCCAAACCAAATTTATCTTTTTCCTTTTCTTCCAACCTCCCATTCTACTTGTTTGCTATAACGTCGAAACTATCGTACGTTGCCGTTCGATGAACCAATCACAGGCTGAAATTGTTTCTCAGACAACGGGCGACACAGCTTTCTCAATTGCATCACGCAATCCTCAAGGGCATCAGGTAACCTAGTGAATCCACTAATAGTAATCTCTACATCGAAGGACTCATCGATGTTTCTTTCTCCTTTTGTTTCTTTTCTCTTCCGATCATCGTCCCTCAATGCTGTACCTTCGGACACAAATCCACCATCATTGTTTCGCCTTCCTTTCCCCTTCTTAACCCAGACTCGCTCCTCCGCTTTGCCCGTTATCACCGTCGCCTCCCGCTCGTCGTACATCCTTCCCGGTAAAGCCTTCATCATAATCCATTGTCGCAGATCGGCACCGAACTTTTATCGGGCTCCACCAATCAATCCATCTATTTGCCGCACTTGGTGCTTGCCTTATAAGTTACTGTTTGATTTACCCGGAGGTGTACGTCTTTCCACCTACGTCTATTAGGGATGGTCTAGTAGAAAACAAGCGCTCTCTCAATTCTATTGCGTGGTCCTCTAGTGCACTGGGTAATCTAGTAGACTTACCTATAGTAGTTCCTATGTCGAATGACATCGATCTTCCTACTCCTAACATGCAACTTATCACAGAAGGCCGCAGGAATGAAACCAGAGCCACAATCGAACTACACAAAGGCAACAGGTTGAGTGACTAGAAACATACCTGACGTAGCCTCCTCCCGCGTCATCGTGTAGGCACTGCGTTTGCCCTCTGTCCTTCTCCTGCAGCCCTCTTCGTTCCCGAACCTCCTGCCCTTGGCTTCTTACAGTCTTTGCTCATATAGCCAATTTCTCCACAATTATAGCATCTCACGGTTCCACATTCTCTAGCCATATGACCACGCTTCCCACACTTGTAGCAAGTATTTGGTCTCCTTTTGCATTCTCTCGAATGCTCCATCCCGCAATTCACACACCTATCCGATCTCGCACCAGGTGCGACCACACGACGGTCATCCCCCCGTGCGTGCTTTTTATTCGTCGGGACACCACCCCGTTCAGTTCTCCTTCCCCTCCAGTTCCGGTCTCCATCATCCTTCTTGACGTCTTCAGCCACCACCACAGTTCTTTCATCATACAACCTCCCCGCCAAGTCAACTACCGACCTAAACGTGCTTGGTTGGGCAGCGATCATGTGCCTACGGATATCCGCCGGCAATCCCTGAATATACCTCTTAATCTTTCGCGAAAGAGGTGTCACCTGATCCGGCACCAGCCATGCCATTTCTTTGAATTTGGTGGTGTACTGCTGATGCGTCATCGTTCCCGCTTCTAACTGCAGGAACTCCCTTTCTACCTTGTCCATCTCACGGTGAGGACAGAACTCCTCAATCACTAACCTTTTCAACTCTAGCCATCTCATCCTTCCGATTGCCCGACTACCCTCAACCTGGACTCTGTTGTCCCACCAGCACAAAGCTGAGTCCACAAAAGAATGAGTAGCAAACTTTACTTTCTGATCCTCCCGGCATTTGCTGATTTTCAAAATAGCTTCCATCTCTCTCACCCACCGGTGAGCCGCGACAGCAGTGCCATTACCATCAAAAGTAGGGGGCTTGCATCGCTGAAACTCCCCATAATTGTAGCCTCGTGCCGCCTCCGGTACAGGCTCTTCTTCCTCTCCGTCGTCGAAGAAAACCGTTTCAGTCTCGGGCCGTCTCCTTGAGCCTGATGATCCACCCCTTTCCTGTCCTTCCCCGTCTCTAACGGCCTTTATCACCTCGTTCACTACAGACGGTAGGATCGTCTGCATGACCTGAGGCACTTCTTCAACTACCGTCTCTTTCACTGAGGCTCTCAAGTTGGCACTCTCATCACCGCCTTCCGTTGAGGGGTTTCAGGTTCCTCGTGTACCACCTGTTCACTCTAGGTCTTCCTCTCGTGACTCGTAGTTCAACACCACGTCCGCCACTACCTCCACCACGTGAAGCCTTAGAAGGTCTACCACCGGCCATTCCCTATCATACACTGAAAGATTTAAACACTAACACGGTCATTCAAGGGAATAGCCCAGTTCATGTCAAGTATAGTAAGTCCCTAATTACAGTGATCAGTTGTGATTAGCCACTTACCTTACTTTTTATACCCCGAGTATTACCTGTCCTGACTATATTAGCATCTAAACCTACCAGTAACACATAAACACATAACATGGGCACATAATACCGGTTAATTGTTTGTTTACATAAAATGTTTACATAAAACCTTTACCTGCAGGCATGTAGCTTCTAGGACTGGCATCCTTTTCTTTTTGTCCCATTCTCAGTTTAAGATTAGGTTTATTTTGAAAATTTACCCGTTTCACTTAAATTTAGCTCTGATACCAACTTGTAAGGCCTCGTTCCCGGGCACCTTACGGTTGGTCATTCATCGCACCTAAAACATTTTAAAACGTACATTTACTTTGCAGCGGAATTTAAAAACATTCGTTAGTAACTAAAAACATGTCATTTTATCACATTACAACATTCTTTTTATCCCAAAATACAATGACATGTCAAAATATGGATGCCAGCCTCAAAATACTCCCAGTAGCTTATGCATCCATGCCTGCAACTCCTCAGCATCAAGCAAAATACCTGCCAACTATCATGCATACAAAAGTCAGCGACACTGAGTGAGTTCTAGTTTTTATAATAAAATACTTTACTTTCGTTAAAACCGTTCTTTACTTTCTTTCAATTCATACTATACTTTTGTTCATGCTCACACATCATACGTACACACAATATCATTATTATCTTTCATTTCATTCGTTAACTTTTGTTCGTTCATCGTACATCATTATCATTCATTTCTCATCTAGATCCCGTCAGGCTGTACCCTATTCATGGCACACAACCACGATTAATGAGGTCAAATGACAAGGATCCCGTTTCGTTCTTTTTATGATATTTCGTTCGTGAGCATACGTCATACATACATACAGATAATAATTGTTATTATTATCTTCATCATCGTTCGTTCATTCATTCATTTCTTTGCTCTTTGCCTTTCATTACTCATCCGAGTCTGTTGCAACACAAAGTTGCTCACCTCACTATCTCGTCTCGTGTAATTCGCACCAATAGAGTTGTCACTAAGACCAACTCTCCCTGTGTGTGAGAACTCTTAGGGTTTAGCCAAAATCGCACGCCATCTCATGGGTTAGCCAAAATCGCACGCTACATAATCCACATGAGGTAGGACAAAATCGCACGCTACATAGCACACAGTAAATACCACATTGCACGTATCGGAGCAGCTACCAAAACTGAACTCCCACTGTGTCTATGTCCCCTTAAAGGTTTGCCAAGATCGCACGCTATAACACATACACACACAGTTGAGCTAACAACTCCCAATGAGTCGTGAACCTCCTTTCCTCCTGCTTGCAAGCCAGTCTTACTCTCATTTATCTGGATCCTGTCTCCTGCAATACCGGAGTACGCGACAAGGACCTCTTTCGAGTCTGTTGTGGCACAGAGTCGCTCACCTCATACACTTGCTTGCAGGCCTTTCATCCATTCATTATTTCCTGTGTTCGTTCGTTTCGTACTTTATCATATTCATTCGTTTGTACTTTATCATTATCTTTCACTTCGTTACATAATACTTTACGTTCATTAATTCATTCATTCATACATCACCCCACGTAAAGTCATACAATATGTATTATAAAACATAATACGTATGTTTTAAAACAATTTAACGAAGGAAGATAACATATCACTCACATACATACAAATCATAAACTTCATCACATCATCATGCACACATCAAGCATAGACCATCACATCATAACAGGGCCTATCTCTTTATTCTACCACTTAACACCACTTAAAAAATCCTAAGTCCAAAGTGGTTGCGTGGGACTTTTCAGGCACATGAGAAATAAAATTCTAAGTATAAAACAGTTTGGGCGCATGGGCACTATTTGGGCGCATGAGCCCTGTTTGGGCGCTTCACCACTATGCAGGCGCATGGCCTTCTGGGCGCATGGGAACACTTA